>CM076572.1:538029407-538230422 GCA_034641835.2 Pinus albicaulis
CGCGCTTTCTCTTCAGCAAACCCGCGTATATACGCGCTTACTCTGCGACGAACTAGCGTATAGTTCTTCAGACATTTAGGTCATTGCAATTCTTCAGAACAGATACATCACTCAGATTTTACCCTTTACTTCAGACAGATGTTCGCCTCATCTCAGATCTAATCATTCCATAAACAGATCTAGCAAATACAAATACATTCCAGATCTAGATTCCCTTCTTCATCATTTCTTCATTGGTACATCATAAATTCAGATCTTTCATTCAACTGTAACCCTTTCCATTCAAATATGCTTCAGAGAGAAGTATTCATTCAAGCTCAGACTTCTTGCGCGCTCTTGGCACAATGAATTTCTTCTCCTTATATAGGGTTACCCTTTATCAATACCATGAGCCAAAACCACATAACTTCCAATGGTATTCCTGGACGGGATCTCATAGACAATCCAGCGCTCAATACAATGGGTCAAAACCATGGTAGTTACCCCTTGTTTTACATATTTAGAGTGCATTTGAGCATACACGACTTGGAACGTTGTTTCCCGCGTGCATACACTACTTCGACTAGACAAACCCGCGTATGCCTTGAGACATACTCTTTTCATCATTGTTCTAGCACAGACTGAATTCCTTTCATCATTACCTTCTATACAGATCAGATTCACATCAATAACAAATTCATCAAGACATATTCCATCAAGGACAACTTCATCAAGTAGGTTTCCATCATCTTCATCAAGTGGGTTGCCATCAAGGACAACACATTGCATCATATTGCCAACACAAAGATAAGAACATCATCAACATGTGGAATCACAATCAAGGTCATGATAGCTGCCATGTGTAGTAATGGGGAAGGGCAATGGTCCCTCAAGTGCAACCAGCGCAGTTTTAATCGTAACTGCCATAGAATATGATATAACAAGTGTTTCCCCCACCACTTGTTTGCTGCCCCATTCTTCTCACATACTTGAAGAAGGTGTATGATGTTCGGTGTCAATTAAGCACACCATGAAGAATACATCATCTCCCCAAAATATTCTAGGAAGTGGCCAACATCACCACTTCTCATGGCCCCAAGTAGCTCATGAAGCCAATAAGAAAGAGTGCCCCCTCTTGGAGCAATGCCCTGAACATGAGTCGTAATAAAATGAAAGTATATAGTAAGTATATCATGATGCTCATTAATATAATCCTTACCATAAACTTGGTTCTAGCTAGTGAGGTAACTCAGGGATAAGCTCCCTCCCATTCCCAATGAATAAGGAGGTGTGATGATAAATCTTCCCAAGAGCTATATCTCTTCTCAGATTGCAAACAATATATGCACTTCCTCATATGATAGTGCATCTCCTCTTTGAAGCCTTCCCACATGAATCCCTCCAAGAGAGTATGGTATGCTCTAATGAAACCATTAGGATTGGAGAGTAAGACCTCATAAGCTTCATGTAGTAGTTTCTCCTTGAGATTTGAGGCTCTAGTCAAGAAGATCCTACCTTGATAAATATGACCCCATATCTCACTATATATCTCCCATATGAAAACTATTCATCAAGTATCTTGCATGTAAGGAGGTCTTTGGAGTATTCCACCAATAGCTGGGATCTCTAATAAGGATCTAAACTCCCTAATGAAAATGCTGCTGATATATAATGTGTAGCCCCTGTCAAGTGGCTGCCCTCTTCCATGACATATCCTATGCGAAATTCAAGCACCGGTATGCTGCTAACATGTTCCTGGTGCCCCTCCTGTAGCTGCTCATGCTCAAGTAAAAGTTGAAGCTTTTGGAGGCTAGTCTTCCATAGGAATCTACCACCTATAAAAAATATCCTAAGTCTGGCCTATGCATGCATGAGTGGCCACCATCCTCTACCAAATGGGGAAAATTCCTTCCCATGTGGAAGTATCCTCCGATTCTCCAATGCCATGGAGTGGTCTCCTTGCACCATGATGGTGCCATCCTCCATCCCAGAAACATCTTCTCCCAGCGCAGAATAGCTGATGAGAGTGGGTAATGATTATATCAAGAGAATGTCTCCCTCCTCCTTGAGCCTACTCAAGACTCTCTACATTGTGAAAAATCCTCCCAAGGTTCTCACCCCTCTTGGATCAATGAGTGGTGAGGTGTCTCTCATCTCCTGATCTGGTGGCCTCCCAGGTGGAATGCCCCCATGTAATGAGACATCAAAGTCTAAAGTAGACTGTATAGGTGAGTGGATTTATTTGTCCCTACTTTCACTGCGTAAACCAGTCTCCTTCTTTTGTATATAAACCTCCTAAAATAAACAAGGGTGTATGCTCCCCATCCTTTGATGTTGATCCACCTTTTCTTCTCCTCCTTCTATCAATGTCTTACTGCTCATCACTACTATCACATGCTGCTCCTTGGGAACTTTTTGCAAAGATGTAAAAGCCCCTATAATTGAATCAATAGCTTCATGCCCATCTCCTTGTAGTGATGGTTCCTCTCCTAAAGTGACAACATTGTTACCTCCTCTCTACTCTTCCTTCTCATTAGTATTTGAGAATACCTCATCAACAATGAGAGACCCTAGATCTTGGTCGTCCCTTGAAGGAGGAATATTCATGCCTTCCTTTTGAGAAGAAATCTCTTCCTGTAATGGGGATCTTGCCCTTGGAAAGTTATAATAAAAGTTTTTATCCCCCTCAATATAAATATAAATTGGAGTTGGTGCAATGGATCTTTCCAACTCATGCAAAGGTTTTGAATGTTTATGTTTGGCTAGCTCAATCAAAGATGTTTCAAGTTGTTTTTCATCAAATATCTTCACTAATATCTTAGTGAACCCTGCATAAGTAGCTATATTTGCATGATTAAATGAATAAGATTCATAAAACCACCAAGTATAAGCCTTACCTTCAAGATGCAGTGCTACTATCCTAAGGGCTTCCTCTTCTGAAACTTGATGTAGCTGCAAGTATGAGTCTAGCTGCTCTATCCAATCGTTGGCTGTGCATTTAGATGACCCATCAAAATTTGGTAGAAATAATCTACCTCTTATACTTATATTTTTATTACTGGGCCTTCTATTATCATTGAGTTGGCAAAACCCTTGGAAGTTCAAGTTCTCCTTGAATCTCCAAGATTGAGATTCATACTCCTGAAGATAGTCACTCAAAGTCTCCTCCTTTGGTGCATATTCTTCCTCCAGCTCTCTTGCTATGAATATGGGCATAGAAATATGCTATGGATTAGATTGTGTGGCTGAATGCTCACACCCATCATGTAAAAATCTAGGGTTTGATTTATATTCAAACCCCCTTGGAGATTTCCTACTCATCTCCCTTCTCATCTTCTTGATATCTTCATTGACGCTTTGCATAGTTTGAAAAAGAAGCCTTGAGAGCTCCTCTTCCTCCCTTCCTCCAAATACTGGAGTCTTGTCTTTGTCCCTTCTATAAATCTCCTCTTCTTGTGAGAAGCTTCTCCTTATGGTGACATATTGGCTGAATGCACAGGCTGAGCCAAGATTACGCTCTGATACCACTGTAATATTCCCAAATGGGAAAAGCAGGAATATAGTGCATAAAATGAAAGCAGAAGAAAATATTTAACACATGAAACCATGAGACCAATATGGAGCCATATTATTGATAATATATGTAGCAAATAAGTACAAAAAAATGAGGCACAAATCATAAAATGTGATCACACAAGCCTCCAATGCATAAACACTCTCAAAAGTGAGATGTTGCTACTATACAAATGCCAGAGAGGCTGCTACAACGCAGTCATAATAAGCATAAATATAGATGGAGATCATAAAATAATATAAAAATACTGATATAGGCCTCAATAGATACTACACATACAGATCTAGGCACTTGATCAACTTTCCTAGACAACCCAGGAGGGTTTCCAGAAAATGCACACAATGTGCCAATGTAAGTTGCATCCCTAGGGCTGAAGGTATGCTGCAAAAATAGAAATGAGAATATATGGCTGAAGCTGATGTAGAAACCTACAAATATTCTCCAATAGATCCTCTGGATGAAATAATGGCTCCTCCACTGAAGAAATCACCTCCCAAAACAACCCCTGCAACCACACCTGCAACTCCTCCCTAAAATAACGTAGATCTGGACTGAAACTGTGTTGTATGGGATAAATACTCCTTGGAATGATGCAAAATATGTCAATAAAGCCCAAGGGGCTTCTTTACAGGCCTTCCAATGTATGGAAACCTTCCTCCACTGCAAAACTATCTCTGAAGTCACCCAAAATAATCCTCCACTGCTGCACCCTGCAACACAACACAATATTCTACAAAAAATGTGCTAATGAAGAGAGCTATAGATTGGCCTTGTGCTTGAGTGTGGAAATGTAGTGCAATACTCCTCTAAGTGGCCTCTCAAGGAAAGAGATGGGATCCCCACTTGGGAACACCCTATGCTAAAAAACACTGCAAACTCAACTAAACATCTGAAGAATGCAAGAAGTCTAAACAGACCATATACAAAATAATAAGCAAAACCATAACCCCATATGGCTGCCATCCTCTTCCTTATATAAGTTATGAGCTTCCTCACCCTTGGCCCCACTCAATTAGGTCACTACCTCTATGCAATCAATCTCCCTCCAAAACTGCGTTATCCCTCATTAAATGCCTAGTCCTCCATAACAACGCTGTTGATTTGGTCAAAGTTGACCTATTCAACATACTCCATCCCCTGTTCACACTCAAAGGTGCTTTATTTAGCTGCTTAGATTGTCTCCTTTCACACTTGAAGTGTTTTTATTGTTTCTAAGGAGATTTATGGGCCCCCCTACCCACTTATTCACCTACCTAGTGACAAAATAATCTATAATATTCCATTTATATGAAAGCTAAATTTTTGGAATATTACATCTCGCCATTATATATTTTTCTATTTTAAGAATTTGTTTGCAGGTAATTTATGTACAGGGTTAAAACCTACATTAAAAATAATATGGAATTTGGCGTAACATTCTAGATGGATCTCAAATCCTAAACAGTGTGGGGTCTAATTGGGACTTCATACCGGAGATATCTCCAAACCGTTGGCGGTGCATTTTTCCATGTCAACAATTTTTGGCACTAGAAGGAGGGTATCATTGCATCGCTGGTAGGTTCCCTCATTCATATAATTTTGAAACATCTAATTCAAGATAGAATTAAACCTATTTCCACTCAATATAACCCTAATACATTTGAAAATGATAATTTTTAATACTTTCCTCCTCTTAAGAGTCTTGAGTAGTTATATGAAATAAAAAAGAAGAAGATCTAATATTTTTCAGACCTTTTACTTGGGTGTATGCAAAGAAAATTGGCACACTCCTAGTTTTTGGTCTTTTACCCCATTGGCAATAAGGAGACCAAAAAATAATCATGATGTATTAGTCGATTCTATTGGATATTTGGTTAATGCATATTTGGTTGATTTGGTGGAATCTATTGAAATACTTTGCTTATTTGAAGATGAAGATGAAGGGTCACAAGGTGGTGAAATACAAAAGGTGGAGATGAAAATTTAGAAACAAATATGGCTAGTAATTAATTGGTCTACAAGGATCGAGGGTATTTTAACCTTCAAGGTGTCTTACATGACTTGCCCCGACATCTAGAAAAGTTGCTTCTGAAATTTAACCAAGAGAAAACTATCTTTGTTGAATATCACATTCATAATTTCTACCTATCCCTGAGATTAATGACTGTTCAACATGAGGATCTGACATGTATATTATTTCCTTACACTTCTGAGAATAAT
The DNA here is from genome assembly GCA_034641835.2 of Pinus albicaulis. Taxonomy (NCBI): domain Eukaryota; kingdom Viridiplantae; phylum Streptophyta; class Pinopsida; order Pinales; family Pinaceae; genus Pinus; species Pinus albicaulis. The sequence continues at coordinate 538,035,160 of CM076572.1, forward strand.
GTTTTCACCTCGTATTACAATATTCCAATGGGTTACATCACAAATTGGGAGCAATTTCAAAGGTTGTTTATGTATAAATTTGGAGAAGAGTAAACATTGACTATGCTATTAAGATAGCTACATGTTTTGAAATTTGAGAAAAAAAATAAATTTAAATATTCCAACTAATGCTTCACTATGATCTTGAATAAATTCCCTGCTAATGTTCCTCCTCATGATTCAATAACTATTGAATATTATACATCATCACTACATTATAACATAACAATGTTTATGAAAAGGGATAGTAAGGCAACATTAACAGAATTTGTTTTTGAAGCATTGGCAGTCGGAAAGGACATGCTCTCTATTATGGTACACCACTCCCAAGAAGATTTAGAGGCTAGTGGAAAAAAGCCTTCGACAACTGCAAATAAACCCACTGAGAAAGAGGCTAGTGAGCCAGAGAGTGCGTTAAAATGGTAAAGTTAACCAATGAGGTTACAAACTTGAAGAATAATTTTGGGGAAATTTATTCATGCATTAGATATTTCAAACCATTTTTTAAATGCAACAATAACCCCCTAACTAAATCTACCCAAAGCTCTAATGTAAACTTGAATATTGAAGAGCTTGGATTGAAAATTTTTTGTATCTATCATCAAGAAAATAACTCAGAGAAATATTGCTCACAATGGATTAACTCTATGACTCTAGTAATTAATGAAATACTAGAATTGGTCTATAGAAGACCAGTCAGAACAACCAATGAAAGAAGAATCCTCCCCAGTAGATGATAACTCTAACACATAGTTGACTATGTTATTGTGGGACATGGTGGTTGACATAGATACAAAAATGATAGGAGAAGTCTAAATTAGAGAAACCAAACATGTGAGGTCGATTAAATATTACAACCTAAGAACTAAAAGGTCGATAGCTAAACCTATTCCTTAGGGGAAGAGAAGGAATGTGCTTAGATAGATACTCCCTCCAAAGACCAGTAATTAGAATTTGAATTCTCAATCCAAAAGAAATCAACCAACCAAATATGTTTTAGGAAACACGAGATAAAATCCAAAAACTCTTGAAGCATCTCATAAGTCTTCTCAAGCCACAACTTTAGCCCACCCAACCAAGGATAAAAATCAAGGTGATGTAATGGAGTACAACACTGTTGACGATATGAGGAAAACTTGAGAAAATATAACAGTCTATGAGATGGGTCAACTTCACCATAAAAGAGAGTTATTAATCCAAATATTCAATCCAGCTACTTTATCCAGTTGGATATTGGTGGCCACCCGCCTATTCCACCTAGTCAGTTTCATTAGTTTTCTTATTCATTATTTTTAGTAGTTTTTCGGGTCTTGAAATTCTGGAGCCATTTTTAGGCCCTAAACAACATTTTTTGGGAATGATTTCTCCAGTGATTTGAAACAAATCATGACAAAAATTTTAGTCCTCAGAGAGATATTTCCAACAAGGTATCATATGCGCCAAACAAGATAATATGACCAAGTTACGACCCCAAGAATTTGGCTGCCCAACTAACCCCAACGGGGCCCATAAAATCTTGGTGTTACATCTCCTAGAGTTATGGTTTTGGTTGTTTATGGATTTTATCTTATTGTTAAATAATAAAAGGGCCCTTGAGCCACATTATAACATAGTTTAGAGGCATGTAGCCACCACTTCTCTTAGATATAAGCCACCATCACCCGATCTAGTTTGTTTTCCATTCTGTCTACAAGATTTTTTCAGTATTTGATATTAATGAAATGAAGTGTTATTCCTGCTGCATCTCTATGTTTATGTTTATTTTTTTATTTTATTGCATTCCTTCATAAGTTTGGATCACTGCTACACCAAGTAAGTCTGGTTCTAGATTTTCCAGTTATGGGAATGCCACATTAGTTACTCATACCAAGGCTATAGAAACTCATAAGGTTGTAATTAATAAAACAAGTATTTGGGTTCATTCTAGATCACAAACACCACCTTTTCTACTTATTTTTGAGATATTTAATCATAATGTCCATCACTGTTTATAATATTTTGGTGCTTCAACTAATGTTATGCCATGGTTAGTTTGTAAGAAGATCAATGCCACCCCATAGAAAACCAATTCCAACATAATACAATTGAATAGAGTTTAAGTACATGTAATTGGTGAAATCAACGATGTGTTTATTTGATTATCATCAGATTTGAGAGTACACCAAGTCATTGACATAGTGGTGGTTGACATACCTCAATCCCATGGTCTTATTTTGAGTAGATATTAGTCCAAAAAACTTCAGGGATATTTTGGATCCTATACAAAGGAAATAATAATCAAATAAGAGTGGATATCGAGCCACACATGAAATATACCATGATAGAACTAGAAGGTCCCAATGGGACCATCAATTTTTCTTAGGAAATGGTGGGAAATTTATTCCTAGAGTCAGAAATGTCTTACTACATGGCACAACCATCACTAGTATCATTAGGCATACAGTCAAAACTCCTTCCTTGCCACATGATTGATGCAAATGAAAATTGTATCCTATATATAAATAACATTGGTGTAGATTAAAATATTTTTGATAAATAATAATATCTTGACTCTATATTATGATGATCTAAAACTCAAGTTGTACTTGGTATAGGTTGCATCTTCCTATACTCGACAAAGAATAAAACATTCATTTCTTGTCACTTAGAATTAAAATGTATAAACAACATAGTATAATATGAGGAACTGATTTTTGGATTAAATAAAGTCATTGATTTGCATGTAGAATGTGTTAAATTCACTGGTGATTCTTATATAATCACCAAATAGGTATGCAATACAATTCATTTTTTATCTCCTCATTTAAAGAAGTACCAACAAGAGGTATGGAGGCTCATCTAATAATTCAAAGCTTTTAATATCATATCAATTCCTAGATATATAATGTTGCAGTTGATACCTTAACAAATGAAACTACACATTTTAATCCTCTTACAGATGGATTTTCAATTGAGTTTTCATGTTTTCAATGATGGTGAACATATATTGGAATTCATCCTAATTTAGACGTATTTAAAGAGGTTGTGATTGACAATGAAGAGCATGACAAATATTTGAAGGATGAAACTAAAATGCAGAATGGAGATATTATGCCCAATGAAGTAATAAATTAGAAAAGCTATATGATTTTTAAAATTGTTTCAGAGAGACCCCAAACACTAAAACGTAGAGCTTGGCATTGATGCATGAGAAAATAAACCTAGGTATAGGAAAATATCCCAAGTTTTTGAATCTCGATACGTGTTGCACCCCAATTGAATGCTAAGCATTTATTCAGTTGTTCAAGCAGTACCGAGATGTTTTCACCTAGACTTACGATGATCTCAAAACTTATGACACTTATATCGTTCAACATGTGATTCCCATAAAGGAGGGTGTCAAGCCATTCCAACAAAATTAATGAAAAGTACACCCAACCTTGGAACCACTTATACAGAACGAGTTGAAGAAGTTGTTGGATTCCAATATTATCTTTAAATTATGACATTTCATTTGGGTTTCTAATTTGGTCTCTGTTAGAAATAAATTAGGTGAGATAATATTGTGTAGGCTTTTGTAATATTAATCATGCCTTAGATAAAGATAGTTACCCCATCCCATTCATGGAACATATTCTTTAGATGGTATGATTTTATCAAATGTTTTCTTTACTTGATGGAGTTTCTTGGTATAATTTAGTATTAGTCTCTGAACTAGAAATATGAAAAACAAATTTTAAGACCAAGTGAGACACATTTGCATTCAAATGCATTGTTAAATTTTATGGCTAGATTGTTCTTTTATTTAGATAATTGCATTTACAAACTTTTAATCATTTACATGTTGCATTCATCCCATAACATCATTACTAATTACTTAGAAAGAAAAAAAACATCAATAGTGCAACGAAACAATAAAGAACAGTAGAAGAAAAACATTCACAATAGAGGCACCATGATTTAGGTCAGAGACCAGGGAAAAACCCCACACGGGGGAATACCCATCCAAATTATTCTTCTATTAGATATTCAACAATTGCTCAGTTGAGAAACAAACTACATCCATAATGAAACATATGATCACATCAAGCCACCTCGGGCCAACCCAAGTCAGTTGAAAATTTTGATTGTGAATTGAATGAAACAAATCCCAAAGAGTTGCTACAATATCAAAATTTCCATAGGGTCACATCATCCATCCATCATGTTGTCATTGTCATTAAGAGTAAGTCATAATCAAGATCATTGTTACAACCATATTGTCATATCATGGAAACTATGATATGAAGATATTTGTTATGTGTCATTCACAGTCACTATCATCATGAGTACATGGCCAATGTCAACATTGTCATAAGAGAACTATCATAAATACATTTTTATCATTGAGATACTTCCATACAATAAGGTAGAAGTCATTTTCATCAAGGTTTCTATTACCAAGGCCACATCAAGTCATTGTCTTACTAAATCACGACCTTTATAAAATATAATAATTACTTCCATCAAGGATTTCTATTGAAGGTATTGTATATTTTTATCACTTTCTTTAGGATGCCACTATCACAGTCATACTATCGAATAAACAGAGTCATTGTTACAACCATATTAATGATATTTGTCATTGATACTATACCACATATCATTGTTACATATTATGATCAAAATATAATCATATAGCTATACATCTTTTCCATAAAAAATTGAGATCCAAACCAATGAATACATTGACACAATCCAATTGTAGCTTACATTTCCATATATCATAAGGTCATTTGTCATAAAGACATGGTTATGTATCTTAGGTTACGTTCATACTTTTGACTACTATATACATCAATATCACTGTCCATTAAATCATATATATATATATATATATATATATATATATATATATATATATATATATATATCCCATAAAATTGAACCACAGATGATATATGAAATTCATATTGTGAGTAGGGTGAAAATTGTAATATATATATATATATATATATATGAACCATAAAATTGAGCTAGATATGATATATGAAATCCATATTGTGAACAAGGTGCAAATTGTAATTTTGTACGAGCCTCAGAGTACAAAGTATTTGATAAATGCCTTATAGAGATTGGAGCCACATATGTATCTGATGTGATACCACAAGGTTAAATGTTGCCACTGTTCATTACCAAAATCAATACAAATACCAAGTCGATACCACTCACTATGTAGATGCGAAGTCGATGCCATTAAAATGTACACCACGAGCCACCACATGAATCTATTGCAAGACATTGCATTACGTATATTGATGTGATTCTTTCATTTTTATACATACGATGCCTCATATACATATATGTGATGTCTCAATTATATACGTGTGATGCTTTAAATATTTGTTCTCCAAATCACATACGAGAAACCTCAGAATATAATGCAAGCAAAGGAATGAGTTGCACAAAAAAAAATTATGAGCCTCTAATCTTGATGAATGAACCACAAAACACAAAAGTGAACTAGTAACTAGCCTCCACAAATAATTACGAATCATGAAAGAATGAGGGAGTCAATCATGAATGTGAACCATATAAAAATCACCAAATAGTGCTATAATAAGTCTGAATACTTTCATGGTCCAAATAAAATTCCCAATGATTTCAATTTATATTAGATTCCATAATTAAAGGGTAATGATTATTGGGGCTTAGCCGACATGAATAACTAAGAGGGAAATCAAAATTCAAACATTCTTTTAATATTTTGCCACATTAATAATAATCAAATCAAAATTTGTTTCTAATAAATATATTTTCCAATGTACGAAATTGAATTGTTCTTCGGGAAGAATGCACTTTACTATGGGGTAGAAGGAAGGATTTTTCAAGGGAAATTCATCTCAAAACTGACCAATTTTCAACATGTATATCTTTCAGGATTGTTAGTGTTGGAGCCACCTTTCAATCAGCAATGGATATTTCTTTTAGGGAACTAATTGGGCACATTGTGGTTGTATATATTGATTATGTGACAATATTTTCAAAAAGGAGCTCAGATCATGTATGTTATTTAAACAAATTTTTGAGTGCTACTAAAAATACAGGACCTCACTCAAACCCAAGAAAGAATATTTATAGCATCATAGGGAAATATCTTGGGGCACATCATAGCTAAGAGCGTAATCACCATCATTCTGGAAAGGGTAAAAAGAAAATCGCGCAAATTCCATACTCTATATAACGGGAAAACTTATGATGTAGTATTTCTTTGGGAAGATAAACTTTGTCAGAAAGTTCATATCTGATTTTGTGCAGGCTGTGAAACCCTTACAGAACATGATCGAGAAAGACATATCATTTGTGAAAACCTTGGTGAAAATTCCATGTAATAAAAGTTAATAAAGGCAAAAATAATAACCATGGTCACGAGACACTTATTCCAAGCTGAATGTTGGGAAACAAATCCTAGTGGGTGTTCATTGGTCTATTATGGAAAATGAAATTGACAAAGGAAATGGAAAAGGTTTTGGAAAGGAAATGTGGCATTTATTGGCATCTATTTATGAAAATAATGGAAAATAGGAGAAAAGGAAGGTGAAAGGTCACAGGTTGCATGTGAGGAGAAAAATAATGGAAAATTGAAGAAATTAGAGGCCTCATTAATAAAAATGCTTCTGAGGATCAGTTCACAAAAATTTGTCAGTTCATTTTGGAGATATCTCTCTATTCTCTCTCTCTCTCTCACTCTTGGACACTTATATTTTTCGTAGAGAAATCTACGATTGGATCAATAAAATCAGAGAAGGAAAATAGGAAGAAAATACCAAGCAAGGAAGTGTAGGATCCAACAGCTACAATGGGATTCTTTGAAAGTATCGAGTTGCATGTATGATTTCCTTGCTAGTTTTTCTATGCATGGTTATGCATGTGTTATTATTTTTCTTGTTGTCATTAGCGTGGGTTTTTCTATATGTGACAGTGTTCTTTAGCCTAGCCTTTCCATTTCTAGATAGCCATGGCGTAATGGGGTTCTCATGTTTTGCTTGAGATGGATTTATGGATGGATTAGAAACTAGGTGAGGTGGTCTCTAAATGAATGAACACATGGTATAGTGATCCCTGAACCAGACTATGGATTGTGGTAAATCCACTGGCCTAGTGTAATATTCCTAATTAGCTTCCAGCTAGTTGGAATATTAATTTTTTCCTTTTTCAATAAGATAGGTGAATAAGAGGGTAGAGAGACCCATAAATATCTTTAGTAGGAGTAAAACCACTTCTAATGTGAATGTGGATCATTGTATTAGTTGAATAAAGCACTCTTGGGTGTGAATAGGGGCTAAAGCATGTGGATGGGGTCAAGGTTGACCAAATCAACAACGCTGTCATAGAGGTAGTGGAGAGTTATTGGAGGAAAATGCAGTTATGGTGGAGGAGTGTATGCATGAGAGTAGTATATTTAATGAGTGGAACCAAGGGTGAAGAAGCCCACAAAGCATATAAGAAAGGGTATGGCAGCCATAGATGGCATTCTAATTATCATTTATGTTTGGTCTTTTATGACTTATTGCACGCTTCATCTGTTTAGCGGAGTTTGTTGTGTTGTTTAGCACAAGGGTGTTTCTGAGCTGAAATCCCACCTTCATCCTCGGGGACTTTGAGTGCCCACTCAGGAGAGGTTCATTGAGCTTCATTTCCACCATACGACATCAGGCCAAGCTTCAGCAACACAATCTCCTTCAAGAAATATGTTATTTTGCAGGGCAGTTGTAGTGGAGGGTCAAGTACCCAAGTTTTGAGCTTGTTTTCCAATGAGGGGAGGAACCCTTCATTCAAAGGATAATTAGGGAGGAGTATCAACCATTTTTGCATCATATCAGCCACCTCCCAACAATTATTGAGTTGCAGTGCATAATTCAACATTAGGGATGCAATTTTCATATTGTGTATTTCCGGAAACCTCTTCTGGGTTGTCTTGGAATTGTGCCAGGGAGCCTAGATCTCTAATCCCAACATTTTCTAAGCACTATATTAGAAGTTATATGTATTTTTAGTTTTACCTTGCAATTTTTCTCCATAGTACTGCACATTCATGGCCCTCCAACATTTTGTATAGCAGTAGTATTTCATATTTTAAGTACCGGGTCATTTGAGGCTTGTTTTGCCTTGCTTGAGTGTCTTTTTCCTCAAGATCTTGTACTCATTTTTCTGCTACAATATCTAATAAAGTGGCCCTATGATCTGTTCATGTTGATGTATTGATATCTTACTCCATTTTCCAGTTTTATGTTCTATATTCCTGTTCTTCCTAATCTGGAATATTATAGTGGTATTAGAGCATAATCTTGGCTCAACCTATGAGACATCACATCTATGTCATTAGAAGAAGAATATACTCTCACAGAAAGGGAGAAGCGATACATCAATAGAATAAGAAGGTTTGATTATACAAGAAATGAAGAAGACAAAGGTAAGACTCCAATATAAGGAGAAATGGATGAAAATGAGTTTCCAAAGCTTCTTCTCCAAACTATGCAGGATATTGCTAGATAAATCAAGGAGATGAGGATGGAAATACATAAAGGGACCCCAAGAAGGTTTATACATGGAGAAAGCTAATGAGCTCCATCATTAGACATATTTGGAGCGGTTAATAGCCACCTTTTTGCCTTCTTAAATCTCTTTTTCTTGCATTTTTATTATTATTTGGTTTTATAATGCTAGTATTGGTAGTGATTAAGGCTAACATACTCTAAGTGCCTACTGTGAGGTTGAGTGCAGAAAATCATGATTTATTAAGAATTTTTATAAATATTTTATCATAAAGACTTGGAGGAGACAACATGGAGGAATTATAGGAGGATTGTCCACCCTAGATTCTCTCTAGCAATTTGAACTCCAAAGGTAGCCAGAGGATCCCAAGGATTCTCTCTAGCAGTTCGAATTCTAGAGGCAGCCAAGCAACTCAACGAGGAGTGCACTCAATCCTTGTTCACTGAGAGTCAAGTCGACTCAATCACCATTTTTTAGGGAGTTGTTGGTAGCTTCCCTATAGAATAAATAGAGAAGAGTTAGAGTTAGGAAGAGTTAGTCAGTTAGTCTATTCCTTTCTCGATTCCATTCAGAACTATTGTTGTGAACTATTGAGATTTTGTTTTATTCAGGGATCAAAATTTCAAAGATGTATGCAGTTATTATTTTATGAAATGAGCAGACTGGTTTCATTCGACTGATTTAAGTTTTAGAGGGCTAGGCTCATGGGTTAGGGCCCAATTCATGTGCCTCAACTTCTCTATTGTTAATATCTTTTTCTTTCTGTCATTTAGATATTTTTTCTCCTGCCATTTAAGTTAGATTTTCTTCTGATAAGTTTCATTACTATTTAGTTTTTGTGTTGATGTATTTTTAATTACTTATTCATAGTAAAATAGAGGGAAAAATCCAAAAACTGTGGTCAAGTATCCCCCTCTCATCTCTGTCAATAGAGTTCGAGTAGGGTAGACCTTCCCAAATGCCAAAATTGCTTTCTGTTTGAATTTTTGGGAAGAATTTGTATTACTAAGTCCAAGCCTTTATTTCACTATTTCATCCCACATTTCTGTCTATTTCTTGTGAATAAACCCATGAGCGTGTCTCACTTCTGAGCACTGCTCTTATGCCTCCATTCCCCTCCTTTTATTCTCATCTTAACACTGTACTTATCTCTTCTTTGCCTAATGCACTTAAGACCTTCAAAGCCTTATTTCTCTGTTTTTCGTTCACGACTGCCTTACCCTTTTTAAGAAAAACACGTGAAAAACCATTCAAAACCACCAAAAAACCAACCTCTATCTTTTCTCCTCGAGTCTCCCGCCACCATACATCGCAATCAAATTTCGCATCTCTTACATTTTTCCTTGAAGACTTACCGCTCTCCTTTGTCGATTTCCTTCATTATTCTTTCGTTCTAGCGGTCACTGTCGCCGGACTTGTTTTAACATAAAAATTCTTGAAAACCATCGAAAACCTGACCTCTGCCTTCTTCCTTGAAATTCCTACTACCATACATCGCACTTCACAGATCACAACATTTACCTTTTACCTTTAATGCTTACCGCTCGATTCTTGCGATTGCGATATTGTGAAATCGCAAATCACATCATTTACTTGTTTCACATAACACTTACTGCTTATTCCGCCGATGCGATGACTCCGCCATGTCACTCGTTGCACTTTTCACTTCGCTGAACATACCACATCACAGATCGCAGCCCACAACTTTTAGCTTTTACCTTTAATCATGTACCACTTGTTCTTGCGATTACAATATTGTGAAATAGCGCCCCGCCCTCGGTCCCACTACCACGTCACGTTTCGAAAATCGCACTTCGCACATTTTAGTTCTTTCTGTTAACATTTACCACTATCCCTTTAAACTTGCGAAGTTGCGATTGCGACACCACACATCGGAACTTTGCCCTCCATCACACTCTGCCATCGCACTTTTGAGTTTTGTCTGCTCCAAAGCCATTTCTTCCATATTATAAGGTTTTATAAGGTTTTCACCACCGCTTTCCACTTCTAAGCCCTGTTTCAAGCGCTAAGCCCTAAATTCACCACTTTAGCCCTTTTCTTCCCTCCAAGCTACAAATCAACCCCCTTTCAAGTAGAATTAAGTCATGGATAGCTTAGTTGCATTGATATAAGCATGTTAGATAGACTATAGGATAAGTAGAGTGCATTTAGCTAATTTTCCAAGTTAATTGCGGTTTAGAATTAGTTTCCTTTCTGCCATTTATTTTCAGCAAGTTAGCTTAGTTTCTTTTCATTCATTTCCCTTTCTGCCAAATAAATTAGTTTCATTCTTGTCATTTCTTTTAAACGCTTTAGTTTAATTTCCTTTATGTCATTTCCTTCCAGTAGTTTACTTCCTCTTTCTTATCATATTTTAAGAAATAGCACCCTCTCGTAAAGCAGAAGAGTATGACATGAGAAGAATTCATCTGCTGTGCATATAGAACTATCACCTCCAAGTTTGTATGAACCCCGGGTTGATAAAGTATAGTAGGGTAGCCCCTGGGAGTTGCAACACTCTTGGTGCAATACCAGGGCTCACCACTTTTTGGCACCGTTGCTAGGGAGGTGTCTAGTAGATGTTTTTATTTTGTTTTTAACATTTTTTCCGCTTTCCTTTCTTTTCATTTCATTTTAGAAATATTGAAAAAATAAAAAAAGATCTAATTTTCATGCCTCATAGGACTAGGAATACTCAAAGACAAATATTACTTAAAACCCCCACATCACCTCCTGGTCACCCTTCACTCTTCTTCAATGGCAGTGATATTGAAACCCCTCTAGGAGATCCTTTTGAATATTTTGAGGATCCTATTAGGGAAGAAGAAGAGGACCTTGTTTCAACCGAGGGACCTACTGTTAAGCAGGTAAATTCCCTCTGAAGATAGAGGCGATCCCTTTAGCCCTGGAATGGGTCTAGAAACAAACAGACATGCTAGAGTGTCGGTCCCTAATTATTGAATGAAAATAGGTCATGGTAGATCGACCTACCTGGAATCCAACACTTTCGTCGTAGCTGTAGTAGTGGTGGCCTCTTGCTCCTGCCTTGGCAAGTCACAATACTTTTGCGGTCTTGCTTGGATACTTGCACATAAAAAAACAAACAATAAAAACATACAACATAATAACTTCATTCATAACTATTAGCCAGTCAAAGAGGGCTAAACATATTGCATTAAAAAAATGACATAACACAAAAGTGGGAACCAAACAGTAGTCACGTGTATGTATTGATAGAAGGAAGAGATACGACCAAAGCTTTGACGTCGTGGTCTCCTCCAGTGGGGTTCAGTCGAAGGGCGTCTCAGATACTTGACAGGGGATTCAGACGGGATGAAGGCATGGGCTTAAGCTCTCTCAACGAAGTTCCTTCTTGTTTTATCTCTTCAACAATTCAGCTATAGTATACTCAATTCTCCAAGTTCAAATAGCTTATGCAAGGAGAGATAACTTCTTTTTATAGAGGAAAAGGAGGAGGTTAGGATCCCTACAAAGGTGGGAGGGAGGCCTATCCTTTAGGAGGTTCCCATAAGAGGTGGAAACCATAAACCAAAGGAGGAATTCCATAGTTTATCAGTTAAACCACTCCCAATGACTCATCCTCGAAGTTGTTGGAGTGGAATCTCCACCTCTATTTTTAAAAAACATTCCATAAATAGCTCGGTGTGGGTGGCTAACTGAGACAGTGCGCCAGTTGGTGCGAGGCCCAGCGTTAATTTTCCTCTTTGGTGCAAGGGAATAACTGACTACTTGCTCCAAGGAAAAAACAAGGGTTTTTGAGTCTCTGCTCAGGGAATTGTCAACAGAAGGAATATTACTCTCATGTAAAGGGATACAATGATTATCTTTGCAAGGCATGACACTGCTTATTGATCACAAAAATTACCCTCCAATGGGTGAGATGGGGATTGCAGGGACAGTGATAAAATGTTGTATAACACCTGCTTCACCTATCTTAACCATGGATGGGACCTAGAGAGCCTTTCCCATAAGAGAGGCAGATGGGGAAACTAAGATGAAAAACATTAGCCCCTCAGCTCTTCCACACTCCCATGGACTTATCTTTGAGTACCATGACACATTCATGTTTTAATTTTCTATTGTTTGTAGGACTTATGACTACACCTATGATGATCAGAAGTTGAAGCTATTCCCATCCACCCTTAAGGATGCAGACTTGCGCTGGTTCATGGGTTTGCCTGGGGATAACATCACTACCTGGGCACAGATGGAAGAGACCTTCAACAACAAGTACAAATACTACTGTAGGTCCAAGGAAACTAAGGGTAAGATATTTAGGATGACTCTAGGGCTTGATGAATCCCTAGAGGATTACGAAGAGAGGTTTCAATTGAACTATAAGAGAGCCAACTGTACTCTTGATCTTGACTCACTTAAACTTGTACTTATTCGAGGGATTAATGAAGAGATGATAGAAACCTTGAACATGTTATTAGATGGAGATATCTACCAACAACCCTATGAAACAATCAAAACTGTCTTCCAGAACCATTCTAGGGCATTTAGGAAGAAGGGAAGAGCTAGCCAAAGTACATCCAATACCCCTTCCTCTTCCACCTTCATAAAACATGAGATTGGAAACATGCTATAGAACTTCAAGAGTGATATGCTGCACACCTTTTCTTTGAAAATGGACATAATTCAGGTCAAAAGGAAGCAAGAGGAAGCAGAGAGAGCCCTAGCCATATTCTGTCCTAGATGTACCAGGAAGCACCCAAGAAATGAATGTCCACTGAATTTCATAGAGGTTTTCTTAGTCTGTGAAGAGAATCATGCCATAGAAAATTTTCCCTCCTTACCTGGACTTAAAGCTATATATCAAGGTGGAGAAACAATGCTAGAGTAACTCTGTTTCATCAACTAGAGAAGGCCTCAAGGCCCTCAGCCATATCAACAAGGTATGCAAGGTGCAACTTACTCTTTCTATTACAAAAATTAGAGTGCACCCATGAAACCTTGGTACACCCCACTCATCCATCCTGGTCTACACCTCCTACTTGGCCTTCCAACCCTTCATATCATCCTCAGCTAGTAAACCAACCATTTCAACATTATGTTCCACAACAACCTCAGTGGAACAATCCATCCAAGGGTGGAGGCCCAAAAAAAATCAACTACCTGCTCTAATGCCTCCATCCCCACCTCAACCTCAGCTTACTCATGCAGCTCCACCTAGGCTACCTATACCTACATAGCTTAATTCGAACTCGAACAACAGACAGGCACAATAGACTCCCAGTGGAGAAACATCCCATCTAGCTTATGCTGTGGAGATATAGGAGTTTAATCTCAGGTCGGGGAGAGTAATCCCAGACAACCATCCCCCATCTCCACCTATAGAGGTTGAGGAGGAAAAGGAAGAAGATAACAATCAAATCCAACAACCTCCTTTTCCCCAGCGCTTGATCCACCCTAGTTAGCACACCCCATAGGAGACTGAAATCCTAGGAGAATTAGAAAATTTGTGTGTAAATATACCACTTCTCCAGACCATTAAGGATGTACCTATCTATAATAGGCTCATCAAAGAAAAGTTCTTCAAGAAACCTCGGAGAAGGAAGAGAGATACCCCCACCATCAATGTGGTAGGACAATTGTCTGACCTGATGTTAGGGAAGATGATATTTCCAAAATACTTGGACCCTGGTAGTCCAGTTGTTGATGTGCATATAAATGGTGTCATAGTCACAAACACTCTAATCGATCTAAGGGCTGCCATCAATATCATGACCAAGGAAACTATGTTGAAACTTAATCTCCAAGGGACTTTGAGGAAAACCACAATAGTTCTGCAACTTGCAGATCGGTCCACAGTAACTCCAGAAGGAATTGTTGAGGATGTTATGGTTACCATTGAATATTGGGAGTATCCTACAGTTTTCTTGGTCCTGTAGCCAAAAACCAAATTTAATGGTTATCCTCTCATCTTAGGGAGACCTTGGTTAGCCACTGCATATGCTTATATTAGTTGTTGGGCCAGAAACATGACTATAAAAAATGGGCCTTTGTTTGAACATCTAGTGTTATATCGTCCAGCCCAGCCTTCCATTGATCATGATATCCCTATATGGTTGGAGGATGAAGAATATGAGTTATATAACGTTGCCCCTATGTGTACCATAGATTCTATTCTTAGAGGGGGGCATCTTGATGAATATGAACTCATTGACCTTGCCATTCAAAACCAATCCTCCACTAACACTCCTCTCGAAACCTTGGTCAAAGAGTCTAAAATACAAACCTGGATGGAAGTGCACTCATTTGAGACAACCTCTGAAACCACCAAGGCTATTTAGTTTGGCCCATACAGATCTCTAAAAATCAACCCAAACCTCTCAAATGAAGAAGAGAAGCAGTTATGCCAAATTTTGAAAGAAAATATTGAAGCATTTTCTTGGGATTACAAGGACATGAAAGGGGTGCATATGCAGGCATCACATTTACATCAAATAAGGATGCAATCCTATGATACAACCCCAAATAAGGATGAACCCAGCTCTGAGGGACATACTAAAAGAAGAGTTGCAGAAAATATTGGATGCAGGGTTCATATATCCTATATCCGACAGTGAGTGGGTATCTCCTCTTGTCCTGGTCCCAAAGAAGAATTGGAAGTGGTAAATTTTTGTTGATTATTGAGAAATTAACAAAGCCACCAAGAAATACCATTTCCCTTTTCCCTTTATAGACCAAGTCCTGGATGGCCTTGTGGGGAAGAAGTTATTTTCCTTCTTAGATGGGTTCAATGGGTACAATCAGATTCAAATCAACCCTGAAGACTAGGATAAGACTACTTTCACCTACCCTTAGGGTACCTTTGGTTATAGAGTCCTACCCTTTGGGTTATGCAATGCCCCAACCACCTTCCAAATGGTTTTCTTGAGCATATTTTCTGAGTTAGTCCATGACTTTGTCGAAATCTACATGGATGATTTCACACCATATGGGGATGAATTCCAGGAACCTCTCTCCAATTTGGGTAAAGTACTAAGAAGGTGCATTGAGATGATCTCTCCTTGAGCCTAGAAAAGTGTGAATTCCTAAAGAAATTAGGGGCTGTATTAGGACACTCCATATCCCAACCAGGAATATAGGTAGACCTAAACAAAATCACTATGATCAAAAGGGTACGTGCTCCTCAAAAGTAGAAAGATGTCAGGAGTTTCTTAGGCTTAGATGGTTACAATAGAAGGTTCATCAAATATTTTAGCAAGATGGATTTGCCATTATTTGGGTTATTGGCCAAATATTTTGAGTTTATTTGGTTCGGTCCTTGTCAACAGGCTTTTGAGCTCATTAAGAAATAGTTGACTACTGCCCCCGGGCCCCATCCTCCGAGGTCCAAATTGGACTCTACCTTTCCACATACACACTGATGCATCCAACAAAGCTATAGGGGCAGCATTAGGACAATTAGAGGACATAATCCCTTATGCCATTTATTTCATCAGCACAAATTTGTCAAAGGTTGAGCTGAATTATATTGTTATCGAGAAGGAGATGTTAGCCATTGTCCATGCATTGAACAAATCCAGGCATTATGTCACTGGATATCAGACCTTTGTCCACACTGACCATGCAACCATCAAGTATTTAATGAAAAAACCAGATGTAAATGCTAGGATAATTAGATGGTTGTTACTTTTTCAACCATTTGATTTGACTATTGTTGATAAACTTGGAAAGGAAAATGTTGTTGCAGATTTTTTGTCCATGTTAGTTCTCCCTGCAGGTGAATAAGGAATGGTGGATGAATAGCTACCATATGAACACCTCTTTTCCATACCAGCACACTCACCATGGTTTTCTGATATAGCCAACTACTTGGTTGTTGGAAAACTCCCTCCTAATATTTCATTTAGGGAGAGGAGAAAAATCATTAGAAAAAGCGCCCCTTTCACATGGATTGGGGGAAATATTTTCAAGCTAGGCCTTGATAAAATATTAAGGAGATGTGTGAGGGAGGAAGAATTTTTTTATATCTTCTCTAAATGTCATGAAAGCCCATGTGGAGACCACTTTTCTACAAAGAGAACTTCTTACACAGTTTTTTAGGCAGGATACTATTGACCTACCCTTCACCAAGATTCTAGAAGATACACCAGCAGGTGTGACCAGTGCCAAAGGATGGGGAAACCCACGCAAAGGGATGAAATGCCTTTACACCCTCAGGTGGATCTTGATCCATTTGATAAGTGGGGCATGGACTCTGTTGGACCTATCGATCCATCATCCAGACAAAAGAAGTATATCATAGTCTCCACTGATTACCTGACAAAGTGGGCTGAAGCAAAAGTAGTGAAGGTAGCAACCGAGGAGAAAGTAGTAGAATTTTTGAGGGAGAATGTGTTTTACAAATTTGGGTACCCCAGAGAAATAACCACTGATCAGGGAGCACAATTCACCTCTCACCTCATTGAGAATATTTTGAGGAAGCACAAGATTAAGCATATAAATGCTACTGCCTATCACCCTCAGGTGAATGGCTAAGTAGAAGTAACTAATTGAGCTTTAGAGAACATACTCGCCAAGGTTGTGAGAAGCAGTAGAAAATATTGGGCGGACAGATTGGTAGAAGCTACTTGGGCCTACAACACTACTTGGAAGACAACAACAGGATTCACTCCTTATGAATTGGTCTATGGTGAGAAAGCTCTACTTTTAGTTGAGTTTGAATTCAATACTTTAAGAATGGCAGCTGAATTAAATCTAGATATATCAAATTCCCAAAAGGAGAGGTTACTGCAACTAAATAGATTGGATGAGTTCAGAATGCAAGCACTTCTTAACACAGAGGTAGTTCAGCTGCAAAGGAAGGTATGGCATGACAAGAACATCAAAGAAAAAACCTTCCAAGAAGGATATTGGGCGTTGTTGTATGGTTCAAGGTTTAAGTATTTTAAAGGAAATTTTATGACAAGATGGTTAGGACCTTACACATTGGAAAAATGTTTTGATAATGGCGCAGCTCAGATCAGAACCATAGATGAGGAGGGAATCCCCTTGCTTGTCAATGGTCATAGACTTAAAATTTACAAGAAGCCTTTTTCAAAGGAAGAGTTCATAAATTAAATAAGAAGAGAGGTGTATGTGATGGAAAACTCCCTAGTTTCCCACAGTTCTTGAAAAAAAAAAAAAAAACTCAAGGGTTGAAAACCTCGATGGAGGCGGCTCACTTGCTAAAAAAAAAAAGAGAAAAAGAGAATAAATATCCATGGGTGAAAACCTCTATGAGGCACCCAAGTCAAGTTTGGTTTAAAACCTCCATGGAGGTAGCCCACTTTCTTTCAAAAAAAGAAAAAAGAGAAAAAGAACAAAAATAAATAAATATAAAATACATCTGCATCTTTGTATTTTCTGTGTTTGTTGTTTTGTAGGTTGTTAATGGTTTTTGGAAACATAGGGAAGCATTCATCTTCTTTTCCCTTATTCTATTTTACCATCCATCCCATCACTCACTCCATTAATCTTCATCACTTCCTCCATCACCTCCATGCACCACACTCCTCCATTCCTGAGCACAATGAAACAAGGACAACAAAACATAGACTACTACAGAAATCAGGGAATTTATACATCACAAACATTTTTTCTTGAAGAACAAGAAAGCAAGGGAGGAGCACATGAAGCAGATCCTAGGAAAGACAAGAAGTGCCACCCATGGCATCTTGAGCACCCCCCATGCAACATCTACAACATAGAGAAACAGTAAATCCGCAGTTCACTCAGAGAGCTACTCCTTCAGCAAGTTGCTCATTCAAAGTACATGAATATGGTGAGGGATGTAGCATCTAAAAGTCTTGTCTCCAACCTTCACCTATTGCAACCACCTTGGAAATAACAGGTAAACTCAGGTATAGCTTCTCACCCCTTACTATGCATCCATAATAGCCAGAAATAATTAATTTGCAGACTTAGAGTTCAAGGGGAAGAAAGGTGGCCAGTTAACTAGGCCACCACCGTGAGGAATGAATAAAAGAAAACTAGAATTACACACCACTAGGGCATGAAAAATAAAATAATTTAAATATGTGGAGTAGAGGAGAACGAGGGGAGGAAACACGTAGTCCATCGTGAACTAACAAGAGAAGGAAACAACTGTCTACAATAGAAATGGAGCTGATTCGTATTACAAAATCACTCCAAAATTAGTTGTGCTATCTAATAAAAGGAGATGTCGCTTCATCCAAAACAGTAAATTGAAAATTTTTAAAGGGAGAGAGATCGATGGAAGCATGCAACGCTTAAAGAAGAAGAGGAAGAACCAGAAGAAACAAGAAGAACCAGAAGAAGAAAGAGGAAGAACTAGCAGAAAAAAGAAGAACCAGAAGAAGAAGAGGAAGAGACAAAGGGCCAAATAAAAATAGAAGAGATGGCCATCGAAGTCATAGAGATAGCAGAAAGTGGGCAAGAAATAGACTCATAACATGGCACCACATCCCCTCAATACAAAAATATAGTTTCCACCATATATCCTCTAAGCGCAAAGAGAAAAAGATAGATCTCTAGGTATTCCAGAGCTGACAAGAATCAAAAAGAGCTAGAAAATTCTCCCACAAGCCCGATTATCATAGGGCTAGGCTTGTGGGTTAGGGCCCAATCCATGTGCCTCAAATTATTTGTTGTTACTATCTTTTTCTTTCTGTCATTTAGCTAGTTTTGCTCCTTCCATTTAAGTTAGATCTTCTTCTGATAAGTTTCATTACTGTTTAGTTTTTGTGATGTTGTAGTTTTGCTTGCTTATGCATACTAAAATAGAGGGAAATCTCCAAAAAATGTGGTCAAGTCTCCCCATTTCATCTCTTTCAATAGAGTTTGAGCAGGGTAGACCTTCCCATAGGCCAAAATTTCTTTATGTTTGAAGTTTTAAGAAGAATTTGTATTACCAAGTCCAAGCCTTTCTTTCACTGTTTCATCCTGCATTTCTGTCTGTTTCCCATGCATGAACCTGCAAGTGTGTCTCACTTCTGAGCACTTCTCTTATGCCTTCATTCCCCTCATTTTATGCTCATCTTAACGCTATACTTACCTCTTCTTTGCCTAATGCACTTAGGCCCTTCAAAGACTTATTTCTCTATTTTTTTGTTCATGACCGCCTTACCCTTTTTATGTAAAACACGAGAAAAACAATTCAAAACCACCAAAAAACTAACCTCCACCTTTTCTCCTCGAGTCTCCCACCACCGTACATTGCAATTTCACTTCACAACTCTTACCTTTTTCCTTGAATACTTATCACTCTCCTTCGCTGATTACCTGCCTTATTCTTTCATTCTATCGGTCACCGTCGCCAGACTCGTTTTAACAAAAACCACTTGAAAACCATCGAAAACCCGACCTCTGCCTTCCTCCTCAAAATTATCGCTACCGTACATCGCACTTCACAGATCACAATATTTTCCTTTTACCTTTAGCACTTAGCACTCGATTCTTGCGATTGCGATATTGTGAAATCCCAGATCGCAAATTGCATCATTTACCTTTTTCGCATAACACTTACCGCTTATTCTGTCGATGCGATGACTCTGCCACGTCACTCGTCGCACTTCGCACTTTGCTGAAATTAGCACATCACAGATCGCAGCCCGCAACTTTTAGCTTTTACCTTTAATCACGCACCGCTTGTTCTTGCGATTGCGATATAGAAAAATCACACCCTACCTTTGGTCCACCTCCATGTCACGCATCGCACTTCACACATTTTAGTTTTTTCCATTAACCTTTACCACTATCCCTTTAATACTTTCAAATTTGCGATTGTGACATCACTAATCGCAATTTTCCCTCCATCATACTCCGCCATCGCACTTTTGAGTTATGTCCGCTCCAAAGCCATTTATGCCATATTATAAGGTTTTAACCCCCGCTTTCCCCTTCTAAGCCCTGTTTCATGCGCTAAGCCCTCAATTCACCACTTTAGCTGTTTTCTTCCCTCCAAGATGAAAATCAACCCATTTTCAAGTAGAATTAAGTCATGGATAGCTTAGTTGCAGGGGTAGAAGCATGTTAGATAGAATATAGGATAAGTAGAGTCCATTTGGCTAATTTTCCAAGTTAAGTGTGGTTTAGAATTAGTTTCCCTTCTGCCATTTATTTTCAGCAAGTTAGCTTAGTTTCTTTTCAGTCATTTCCCTTTCTGCCAATTAAATTAGTTTCATTCTTGTCATTTATTTTCAGCACTTAAGTTTAATTTCCTTTCTTTCATTTCCTTCCAGTAATTTACTTCCCAATTCTTATCATAGTTTAAGAAATAACACCCTCTCGTAAAGCAGAAGAGGATGACATGAGAAGAATGCATCTACTGTGCATATAACACTATCACCACCAAGTTTGTACGAACCCCGGGTTGATAAAGTAAAGTAAGGCAACCCTTGGGAGCTGCAAAACTCTTGGTGCAATACCAAGGCTCACCACTTTTTGGCATTGCTACTGGGGAGGTGTCTAGTGGGTTGGTAAAATCCACTAAACCAACTACAATCTAAAATTCCATTGAGAGGGATAGAGACTTACAAGATGCTTTGCCCAGGGAAAGAGCTCCATTTCAAAAAAATCCCACTTTTCAATCAAATGGGAAATATGTGAAGGTTCTTCCTCTAAAGGAGAACCAAAACAAAGGGCCTCTCAGTGATGATGTCCAAAGATAATTAAGGAGGAGGAAGCTTTGCTTCACATGCCAAGAACCATGGGCACTACGGCATCGGTATGCTACAGGAAAGGCACACTATATTGAAGTGTTCTCTGATAATGAAGAGGAGGAAGAAGAAGCACAAGAAGGAGATATTAGCGATGTGACACTAGGAGAGTATCCACCACCACCAAGAGGTGGAAATGGGGCATTTTCTCCAATTGGCGGGGCCCTTGCATATTTGCGGGGAGTATCCAAGTATCTAACGGTGAGAGTCTGAGGTACAGTTCAGGGGAAGTGGGTATCAGTATTGATTGACAATGGAGATGCCCACAATTTTATTGATGCTCAGTTAGTGCAAAGGATGTCAATACCCACTAATGATTTTGAGGGATTCTTAGTTTTAGTTCCAGGGGCTAGAACCATGCAGTCTATGAAGTATGTCCTGGCATTGTTTTTAACCTTGGGGACATACACTTTGACTGATAATTTCTTTGTGGTTGACACTTTTGACACCAATTTGATATTGGGTGTGCAGTGGTTGATTACGTTGGGGAAGGTCATCATATATTTGGATACCTCAAATAGGGAATGGATAGATAAGAAGAGCAGTAAGCATCATATGATCCGGGGCATGCACACCTATCCACCTCAAGAATCCTTTGCACATAATATGGAGCCTCATTTGCACAGAGGAGGAAAGGACAAATCAGTCCACTCAAATATGCAGTCTACTCTAGACCATGATGTTATATTATTTGGAGGCATTCCATGAGGAAGGCCCCTGAACCGAGAATTGGTTAAAGAGTTCTCACAACAAGTTGCACCATTCATAGATCTAGCTAAGAAGGGATCCTTGGATGAGACTATCACATCGCAGAGGGCCTTTGATTGGCTCAAGGAGGAGATGGATATTTTTTTAGTATCGGTATTACCAACTCTCACCAAGCCCCTTACGCTGAGAGATGATGTTTCAGGGGTGGATGATGGCACAATTATGGTGCAAAAAGGCTACTCCATAGCCTTTGAGAGTCTGAAGATACTTCCACATAGGAAGGATAATTCCATATATGGTAAGGGGTTTTTGGAATTCATGCATGCAATTAGCTAAAATTAGGAAGTTTTGGAGGATAAATAACTTCCAAATAAATATTGGCCGCCATAAAATTCAATATTTTCTTCAGAAAAAGTAGCTGCAAGGGAGGCAACAAAAGTGGGATAGCATTATTCCGGTATGTGCATTTTTCATTGAGCATGTTAAAGAGTGGAGAAAGGAGGTGTTAGGCACCTTATCACAAAGGCCAGTAGTGTTGTCATTAATGAGTATGGATCCAAATTGGGTGTCCCAACTATTGGTGGAGTATTCCAAGAACCACTTCACATGTGAGGTGCTTGAGGGGCAGGTGACTGATGAGATATATAGAGTGATGGATGGAGTCATCTATTACCAGGATAGGATCTTCTTGAATAGAGACTCTAAGATCAAGGAGAAGGTTCTACATGTAGCACATGATTCACTCCTTTCTGGCCACCAATATTTCATCAGGACATATCAATCCATTAGGGAGAGATTCTCATGGGAAGGTCTCATGGAGGATGTGCTCGAGCATATCAGGAAGTGCGTAGTTTGCATAAAATATGAGGAGGAAAACAACCATCGTGAAAGGTTGTTACATTCACTTCCTTTTCTGGGAAGAAGATGGGAGAGCTCATCTATGGACTTCATCACTGGCTTGCCAATAGTACATGGTAAGGATTATATAGTTACAATCATTGGTCAACTAACAAAGACTTTACATTCCTTTGAACTTCATTTATAGTGCATTTCCCCACAAGAGGGAAAGACTCTCTTTCGACTTCATAGTCTTCTTGGGACCACAGTCAGTGATAGAGATAGCCACTTCCTAGATGGCTTTGGGCAGGTGTTGTTTTTTTTAGGGTGTACCCAGTTGACACCAAATATCCATTACTATCCATAGGCAGATGAGAAGATAGAGGCAACAAGCAAGTGGTTAGGAAGCTACTTACCACATTATGTTCTGGGGAAGAAAGGAGAAGAGCTATGTTGGTTCCACTTGAGGGACTATTGTCACCATCTGAAATTTCATATGGCAAGCAGTGTATCTCTATTTTTAGTTCCATATGGTGATGCTATTCTATTCATTATTGATAGAATCGTTGAAGCAATCAAGGTTCCTAGAACCAAAGTTTGGATCCTAGAGAGTTAGGATGTATTCTTGTCTCTTGAGGACAACATTGCTACAACCCAAGATCAACAGGAGTTGTACAGAGATCATGGATGGAGAGAGAGAGAACGTGGGGTGGAAAATTTGGTCTATCTCCATTTTCAGCCATACAGACCATCTACTTTGCAGAAGAAGGGGACTGAGGAACTTTTCTATGGGCCACACAGAGTGATCCATCATGCTGGAGGAGTAGTTTATGATTTGGGGCTTCTGATTAGGATTAAGATCCCCAACATTTTTCATGTCTCATGCCTCAAGAACGCCATTAGACATCATGTAGTTGCCACCATGGATCTCCCACTTCTTTCTGATGTGAGCCATTTGGTTTTATCACCAAGGAATAACTTGGAGACTTGGGAGGGGAAGCTAAGGAGCAGGTTGATTGGATAACATCTAATTTAGTGGAGGAATTTATCGGATGAGGATGCCACATGGGAAGGAGAGGATATTTTTGCAGCATCCATCCTTGCAGTTGCTTAAGGACTAGCAACATTTGGTAGGGGAGGACTATAATATTCCTAATTAGCTTCCATCTAGTTGGAATATTAATTTTTTATTTTGTCAATAAGATAGGTGAATAAGGGGGTAGAGAGACCCATAAATCTTTTTATTAGGAATAAAACCACTTCAAATGTGAATGTGGATCATTGTATCAGATGAATTGTAATATTCCAAATTTTACATCTGTTTATTGGAATATTAGAGTTCTTACTTATTTTTCTTAACTAAGTAAATAAATGGGTGGAGGGACCCATAACCCCTTAAGATGAATAAATCCACTCCTAAGAGTGTGAAAATGGTTAATTAGCTCATAAATCTATATCATGGAATAATGGAGAAGCTTATTAATGAATCAAAGAGTGGGGATCAAAAATCATTAATAAGAAGAACATGGAGAGATGGAGTCAAATAAGATCATGGAGGAATCAAAGTAAGATCATATAGAAATAAATGATGAGATGATGGAGGAAGTAATGCATTTGTGCACACATGATGGAGAAGGTGAAAATTTAATGCAGAGATCATGGAAATCATAGAGAGACAATGCAGTCAACATGGAGACCTATGTCCACATGTACAATGCAGTTATGAGGTGGGCCAAGGAATGGGAAGGTTCAAAATCTATATAATGAAGACGAAGGAAACATTAGAGGAAGGATTTGGTATTATTGATTTGTGATCTGTTTAGATCTAGATTTTTCATGCGACATTTATATGCACACTTATGCTGTTTAGCTAAGGCGGCATTGTTGTTTAGCACAGGGTGTTTCCAAGCAGAAATCCCACCCTTACCCACAGGGGACTTTGAGTGCCTACTCTGGGAATGTAATATCCCTTTTCAGGAATTTCAGTAATATCTCCAGTGAGGACGGTGTATAAATGAACCGGTGCAAAAATAACACAGTCCAAGGCTTGGAACCTCAAGAATTTGATGTATGTGACTTAAATATGGAATGGCATCAGAAACAAATAACTCTAGCTATAATAAACAAATCTCTCCAACTCAAATGTAGAAAAAGGCATCATAACCCCAGTACATCATAAAATAGAAATTCCAGGGGCAGCAACAAGTTATTATTATTATGTAAACTACAAAAATAGATGGAATAACATATATCTGGAGCTTTCATTAATTATAAGATCAGAAATGAGAGGATTGACCTCTTTTATAAACACATTAGGACCTCCCGGCAAGGGTTTACAGAAAAATAGCAACACAATGTACAACACTGTAGAAAATAACGTTGTACCTAGCAACTCTGTGTTAAGAAATATCTGATATGCTAAAATAAGAATATAAAATACAAAAATAGGCTCAAGACCTTCCTCAATAGAACTCCTGGAGTGGAAATCACCTCCTCCTCTCCTGAAATAAGCTCAAGGGGTAGATCTAACCCCAGCTACTGTAGCTACTACAGAAATAACGCACTCACTGAGAGTGACTGCGCAGTCAAGGTTAGAGGATGGATTCCTCAAGATATCTGATGAGAATGAAACTCAAGACCTCCTCCTTGAATCTCCCAATAAATCTACAACAACAATGAAACTAGAATTCCCGCATGAGAACCCTTGCACTAAACAGTGTTGTAACTCCTACTAAATAGTTGAAGATTGCAATTAGTCATAAGACTGAAACAAGAAGTATGAATGAATGAATTCCCTTGCTGCCATTCCTTCCTTTTTATTCCAAGTGAGCTTCTCCATCCCGGGCGCCACACATTGGTGATGTAGCTTCCTTGAGAAGTTTTCTCCTTCAAAACTGCACTGCCCTAGAGGCTTTCCCTCCGTTTTTACAGTGTTGGTTGACTTGGTAAACTATAGTAGCTTCTTTCTTTTTCTCCTCTTCACACTCAAGGGCCTTTATTTTATCCTCCTGTCTCAATCCCTTTTCACACTGGGATAGATTTTATTGTGTTTCTTACTTCTTACTTAAAAAATGGAGTAATTATAATGTTCCAAGTAGCTATGGCTAATTGGGAACATTACAGTCCTCCTCGCTCAAAATTTTCTTGCCCACAAGCAACATTAAAGAAGGATGCCGCAAGATCTTCTCCCCCTCCCAAGTGGCATCCTCATCTAGTAGATTCCTCCATCGAATCAGATATTCTTTGATGACTCTGTTTCTCAACTTCCTCTCTCTTGTGTCTAGGATTGCTTCTGGCTGCAAGATCAAATGACCCTCATCATCAATTGGAGGAAGTTCCAAGTTGGCAACTACATTCCTCCCTATGGCCTTCTTGAGGCAAGATACATGGAAGATATTGTGGATCTTGCTCCCCTTTGGAAGCTCCAACTCATAAGCTACCTTACCGACACATCTGTTCACCTTGTATGGCCCATAGAAACGTGGTTTGAGATTTTCAACTCCCTTCACCTTGAGTGTGGACTGTTTGTAAGGCTGAAGGCATAGGTAGAAAAGATCCCCCACCTCAAACTTTCTCTCTATCCGACCACGGTCTGCATACATCTTCTGCTGGTTCTGAGCAGTGGCAATGTTATCTTTGAGGGCCCTGAGTATGTCCTGGTTCTCTTGAATCCAATCTCTTTCCCTTGGAGCTTTACTTTCCCCAAACATAACATCGGCAAATGAAAGTTCCTCATATCCATACAAGGCTCAGAATGGTGTCATGCCAGTAGAGATATGGTGAGTAGTGTTGTAACAATACTCCCCCAAGTGGAGCCACCGCAACCAAGCTTTTTGATGCCCAGCCACATAGTTTCTCAAGTAGCCTTCTAGCCACTTGTTCACTATCTAAATCTGCCCATCAGTTTGGGGATGATAACTGGTGCTGGGGGTCAAATCAGTTCCCACTAATTAGAAAAGTTCCTGCCAAAAGCCACCCATGAAGCGGCTATCCCGATCACTCACTATGGTCCTAAGGAGACCATGGAGTCTAAATACATCTCTGAAGAAGAGTTTAGCTACCTGTGAAGTAGTATAATGTGCAGAGATGGCAAAGAAATGAGCATACTTTGTTATTCTATCAACGATAACATAGATACAGTCCTTACCCTGCACTATCAGTAAGCCGGTGATGAAGTCCATAGAGATGATTTCCCACTTCCCATCCGGAATAGGTAGTGGCTGTAACAACCCAGCAGGATAAGTGTGCTCCCCTTTATTTTTTTGGCAAGTGGTACATTCCTTGACATGCTGGAGCACATCCTCCTTGAGACCCTTCCATAAGAATCTATCCCTGATAGATCTGTATGTTTTTGTGAAACCTTTATGCCCGGAAAGTGGGAAATCATGTGAGACCACTAAGATATTCTCCTTGAGCTTAGAATTATTAGCCAAGTAGATCCAATCCTTGTAATAGATAACCTCATCCATCACTTTAAATCTCTCATCCGGTACCACCCCATCAAGTATCCCTCATGCAAGGTCATCTTTGGAGCACTCAACTAAAAGTTGAGCCTTCTAATCTGCGTCCATGCCCCTTATGGACAGTGCTGTAGGCCTCCTGGAAAGTGCATCAACTACTATATTTCTCTTCCCCTTGACATATTCTATGTCAAAGTCATAGGCCTAGATTTTTCTCACCCACTTCTGTTGTCTTTCCTGAAGCTGCCTCTGTTCAAGAAAGAATCTAAGGTTGTTGTGATCAGTCTTTACCTTGAACTTATTCCCCACCAAATATTGCTGGAATTTGGCTAATGCATGCATGATAGCCAACATTTCTTTATCATAGATGGGGTATAGCTTCTCATGAGGGAGAAATTTTTTTCTCTCAAAGGCATAGGATGCCCTCCTTGCATCAAGACTGCCCCAATACCTTCACCTGATGCATCACATTCTAACACAAAAGGTTGAGAAAAGTTAGGTAAAACCAAAACAGGACAACTACTCATTACCTCTTTGAGCTTGTCAAAATCCCTCTGCGCTGTGGGTGTCCACTGGAAAGCCCACTTCTTTGTCAAGTCTATAAGAGGTGATGCTAGTTGTGAGAACCCTTTCACAAACTTCCGTTAATATGTGCATATGCCCACAAACTCTCTGAGTTCTGTCACATTCCTAGGTTTAGGCCAATCTCTGATAGCTTGAATCTTCTCCTCATGTACCCTTACTCCATCTATCCATATGATATGCCCCAAATACAACATCTCTGTGAGGCCAAATTCACATTTGGAGAGCTTGGCATAGAATTGCTGCTCCTTGAGGATATGTAAGACTGTCTTAATATGTTGCAAGTGCTCCTCCGAAGTGCAGTTGTAGATCAGAATATCATCAAAGAAGACCAATACAAACTTCTGCAAATGACCCCGGAAGATATGATTCATACAGGATTGGAAAGTTGCTGGATCATTAGTCAATCCAAAGGGCATTACCAGAAACTCAAAATGCCCATAGTGACACCTGAATGCTGTCTTGGGGATATATTTCTCCCTCACCTTGATTTGATGGTACCCGGAACTCAAATCAATCTTGGAGAAATATTTGGATCCCCTCAGCTCATCCATGAGTTTATCGATCCTAGGTACAGGGTACTGGTTCTTCAAAGTCTTCTTGTTCAAGGCCCTATAATCAATGCACATCCTCAATGTGCCATCTTTCTTCTTTACCAAAACCACCGAGGAAGCAAAAGGACTAGTGCTAGGCCGGATGTGCCCTAGTGCTAGCAGCTCTTGGATAGACTTTTCAATCTCATTTGTTAAATTTGGACAGCTAGGTCCAAACTCCATCTTGTGATGCTCAGATGAAGATTCCAATATTTGTATTGGATTCCTCTTTCGGAGAGGTGTAAAACCGATATAAAATTGATTTTAATCTGATGAGCAGAACATTTATTTTGAATTTATTATTTATAATAAATTTAAGTGCGAGTCGGCCTTAAGGGTTTTACACCCCAACAAATGTGTTACCTCAATGATGGATATATCAAATTAGCATTGGAGAGCTTTTCACTCATCTCATCACACATCTTCTCCTCTGATTATCTACAAGCATTTGAGAAGCAGTTTCATCTCCCACGTGAGAAGGAGGATGAAATCTACTGCAGTTAAAGGAAAAAATTTACCGCAGCAAATTTTCTGTAGTTAGGGTTTCTTGGAAAGTTTGACCAGCGTTGACTTTGGTCAACGCATGGTCCGTTTGAGCTGAAATTTTGTGGAGAATTAAATTTTTGTAGGCCGTACTCATTGGCACAAAAATCGAGGTCAAAATATTGACCGAAGTTGGAGCTGCGTTGACTTTCTTGTTGCTACCCTGTGTTGACTTTTTCTGGACTGCGTTGACTTTTCTAGGGTTGAATTTGAGTTGACTGGATAATTAATTTGAGGACTGTTGTGACACATTTTGGGTTGGCCGACCAAGAAGAATTTGCTGGTTGAAGCATCCTGCTGATTGCCGTAACGCACCAACACATTCTCCTATTTCTGGTTTGTCTTCTATAGATCCACTGGTATGTTCTATCAGCATTTTACTTAACTATTTATGTGATTGTTGTTATAAAAGTAAAATTGCATCAAGCATAGAACATCTACAAAAAATTTACATGGTATCAGAGGTGAGGTGAATACAAGCCCTAACTTATAGCAATCACCAACTGAGAAAAATGAGTTCCACAAGTTATGGCTTCAAGGAGGATGACAAGCTGACTGGAAGGGATGACTTCCATGCTTGGAAGATGATATTAGATCTCAAATTAGAAGACCATGATCTCATGGACTATGTACTGGGTAAGATACAAGAACCTCCATCCACTGCTACTGTTGTTGCTAAAACCAAGTATAAGAAAGGGGAGATCAAAGCAAAGCTAATGATCAGGGAATCCATACATAAAAGTCTGGTTGCCTACATATCTGAGCTAGGCACATCCAAGGAGATGTATGATAAGCTGATACAAATGTTCAAAGTAAACAATGAAAACCAAGTGCTATTCTTCAAGAATCAATTAAAGAATCTGAAGAAAGGCAGGGATGAGTTTGTCCAAACCCGAGATCAGGAACAATCTGCTGGCCATTGGGGAGGCAATAGCCAATCGTGAGATGGTACTCACCGCACTTGGAGGGCTCCCATATGAATGGCAAGTATTCAACACTACCATTCTCAATAATAATACAATTCCTAACTTTGACGAGCTACTATCAAGATGCATGCAAGAAGAGACAAGAATGAAGGAATACAAAAATGACAGAAATGCTGCCTACGCTGCTCATTCTAGAAAGAAGAACTCTGGTGGTCCCAATAAAAAAGGAAGAGCAAGGGCCCAAGGAAAGAAGGGCAAGTGTTTCACTTGTCATAGGCCTGGTCACTATGCTAGAGAATTTCCTTTCAAGAAGGATTCTCCCGATAGTGACGACAACAACAAAAACCAGAGAAATGGAAATCAAAGAAACAACAGGTCCAAAGGAAAGAGGAAGGCTCCCTCTGGTGGAAACAATCAACCTTTCAAAAGGTCTAGAAACTCCAGGGATGAGGATTCAAATGTTGTTGATAAAAGAAATGAATACATTCTTGTATCTGCCCTCTCTGCTGCATCCTCGCCCGACACTATGGATGTCTGGCTGATAGATAGTGGTGCCTCAAGACAAATCAATGGGTTCAAGGAAGCAGTCTCTGACATGGTTGAGAAGGATACTAATCTGGAAATTATCCTTGGAGATAATGCCACATATCCCGTGACAGGGATAGGCACAGTGACCCTCCACTTGTGTCAAGGACAAGTCCTACATTTGCAGGATGTACTCTATGTACCAAAATTGAAGAAGAACCTTGTGTCTATATCAGGGATCGAAGACAAAGGCTTCAATGTGGCATTCACTGATGGAAAGGTGGGCATGTGGAAGAAAAATCTCAAGGAAGCTATCATGATTGGTTTTAGAGTTGGAACACTCTACCAGGTTGAAGGAAGTCCACTAGGAGCTATGACATGTGATACTATCCGAAAAAATGAACTAAGGCACCGAAGGTTTGGACACCTTCATTACAAGGCTTTTCCCGAAGCTTGGAAGGTGGTGACAGGGATGCTCGATTTTGGAAATAATCATGAAGGTGTATGTAAGGGTTGTGCCGAAGGAAAGCATACAAGGGGAGCTTTCCCCTCAAGTGTCACAAAGACATCTGATATTTTGCAACTGGTCCATTCTGATCTATTTGGTATGCTACCCGTGACATCCCTGGGAGGATGTTCTTACTATATGACATTCACTGATGACTTCTCCCGCAAAACCTAGATATACTTCTTGAAGAAGAAGGATGAGGCTTTCATGTGGTTCCGTACCTTCAAAGCCTTGGTGGAAAATATGACAAGGAAGAAGATCAATATTTTGAGGATCGACAATTGCACTGAATATGAGTCAAATGAGTTCAAGGACTTTTCCAGAGAAGATGGCATTAAGAGGGAGACTACTACTGCCTATACTCCTGAGCAGAATGGTGTTGCTGAATGAAAGAACAGGACCATTGTGGAAGCTGCCCATGCCATGCTATGTGACCAGGGTCTATCGAAGTTTCTGTGGGGAGAAGCTGCGAATACTAATGTATACATTCAAAACCGATGCCCTCATTTCGCCCTGGACTCCAAAACACCTGAAGAGGTTTTCACCGGTAAGAAACCTGACGTCTCACATTTTAGAATTTTTGGATGTCCTGTTTATTTTCATGTGCCAAAAGAAAAGAGAAGTAAGCTGGATGCTTCTGGGAAGAAAGGAATGTTTGTGGGCTACAGCAAAACCTCTAAGGCCTATAGAGTCTATGTACCTGGTCAAAGGGAAGTAGAGATATGCCATGATGTCACTTTTGACGAAGATGCTTCCCTGAAGAAAGTAGTAGATCTTCCGAGATCTGAGGAAAATCATGAAGCAAGGCCTAGAAATCAAGAAGAACCGCAGGATGAGACAATGCCTGATGTTGAAGGACCAATGGACCCAATCGATCCATCTCCTTCACTGAGAAAGAGACCATCATGGCTCAGGGACACTCTCGAAGATGCTGAGGGACATGATGCCTCGAGGGGGACATTCCGAGAAAGCAAGAAGCCGTGTAGATACCAAGGGTATCTGGCTGCCATGAGTACTATTGTACAATCTAAACATGGATCTTTTGAGGAATCCATAAAGCATCAAGTCTTGAAGGATGCTATGCATGAAGAATATGAGTCCATAATGAAGAATGATGTCTGGGATGTGGTTCCAAGACCGAAGGACAAATCAGTTGTCACCGCGAAATGGCTCTACAAGATCAAGCATGGATCTAATGGAAGTGCTGAAAAGTTCAAGGCAAGATTTGTTGCTCGTGGCTTCTCTCAAAAGGAAGGAATAAAATATGATGACATATTTGCACCTGTGGCACGATATACCACCATTCGATCAATCATAGCCCTTGCTACTACACAAGGATGGAGTCTTCATCAGATGGATGTCAAGACCGCCTTTTTGCATGGTGCAATAAAAGAAGAGGTGTATGTAGAAAAACCTCTGGGGTTCGAAGTCCAGGATCGAGACACTCATGTCTGCAGGTTGAAGAAATCCCTCTATGGGTTGAAGCAAGCACCCAGAGCTTGGTAGGAGAGGATAGATAGCTACTTGATGAAGCTGGGCTTCACTCGAAGTAATGCTGATCCAAACCTTTACTTAAAGGTTGTCCAGGAGAAGCCTCTCATTCTGGTGATGTATGTGGACGACCTCTTCCTGATAGGTGCTGACCCTCTCATTCATCAATGCAAGAGGGAGCTTGCTGCTGAGTTCGAGATGAAAGACCTAGGACTGATGCACTACTTCCTAGGCCTAGAGGTCTGGCAGAGACCTGGAGAGATTTTCCTTTCTCAAGAAAAATATATTGTGAAACTTCTGGAAAGATTTGGTATGGTGGACTGCAAGTCTGTGTCAACACCAATGGAACTCAACTTCAAGAAGTTGAGTGGTAGTGCTACTAGGCCCATATTGGCAAATCCTACTGAGTATCATTAACTCGTAGGGGCTCTGATGTTCTTAGTGAACACCCGTCCAGATATATGTTTTGCAGTGAACACTTTGAGTCAACAGATGGTTGAGCCTCATCACTTTCACTTGGTTGGTGCCAGGAATCTTCTGAGATACCTTTGGGGCACGATAAACCATGGGTTGAGATACACTGCCGGGAGCGTGACACTCCGTGGATATGCTGATGCCGATTGGGCTGGCAGTGTGGTGGATCGTAAGAGCACATCGGGATGCTGCTTCAATCTTGGTTCTACTTCGATTTCATGGATGAGTAGGAAGCAGAAGTCGGTGGCTTTGAGCACCGCAGAGGCCAAATACATTGCAGCAAGTATGGCCTGTTGTGAAGCAGTTTGGTTGCGAAAGATCTTTAGTGAGCTATTTGGACATGTGCTAGATACCATCGTGATACTCTGTGATAACCAGAGTGGGATTCACTTGACCGAGAATCCTGTGTTCCACGACTGATCCAAACATATTGATATCAGGTACCATTTCATTCGGGATATGGTACAATGAGGCACCGTAAGGCTCGATCATATAGGAACTGATGAGCAGGTCGTGGATATTCTCACTAAGCCCCTGGGGAAGTTCAAGTTCCTAACCTTCCGTGAGAGACTTGGTATCGTGGAACGACCCTATGATGTGGGTCCTGTTGGACGATGAGCTCGAGGAGCTCTGGGGGGCTTTGGGGACATCTTCTCGGAGCTATGAGCAACCACAAGGATAGGCTTACCAAACGACGTTGGTGTGCTTAGACCCCACCGTTGTGATTATTGAGTTAGTTCACCTCTCGTTATCAGTGCCCCGTATGCATCCTACCCATTGAGTTCAGGGCTCATGGGAAGTACCTATCATTTGGCCAATGAGATGGGAAAAGCTAGAGACCAATAGCAAAGACTGATGGACACATCAGAGATTTCCGTACTCTCTATCTAGGATGGCATGGTCCAACCACTTGATCTGGGATCAATTCTAGTGAGGTCTCGGACCTCTGCCTGACTTCGGGTCAGATGAACCAACTTCAAGTTGGTTGGAGACTCTTTGTGAGTCTGATAGAGGTTTCGGACCTCTGGGCTGAATTTTTCAACCGGGGGATGATGTCTTTGTGACTGACCCACTTTTTTTCTGAAATAAAGAGGCCAGCAAAGCAAGTTACGGCGGGATGACGCACGATGTTTGATTGCACTGGTGGATGGAGTTCTCCCTAGTTGAGAGGGAGTGTTAAATTTGGACAGCTAGGTCCAAACTCCATCTTGTGATGCTCAGATGAAGATTCCAATATTTGTATTGGATTCCTCTTTCAGAGAGGTGTAAAATCAATATAAAATTGATTTTAATCTGATGAGAAGAACATTTATTTTGAATTTATTATTTATAATAAATTTAAGTGCAGGTCGGCCTTAAGGTTTTACACCCCCAACAGATGTGTCACACACCTCAATGATGGATATAAATACGGTCAACGTTGGAGAGCTTTTCACTCATCTCATCACACATCTTCTTCTCTAATTATCTACAAGCAATTGAGAAGCAGTTTCATCTCCCACGTGAGAAGAAGGACGAAATCTACTGCAGCTGAAGGACGAAATTTACCGCAGCAAATTTTCTGCAGTTAGGGTTTCTGGGCAAGTTTGACCAGCGTTGACTTTGGTCAACGCATGGTCCGTTTGAGTTGAAATTTTGTGGAGAATTCGATTTTTGTAGGCCGTACTCATTGGCACAAAAATCGAGGTCAAAAGATTGACCGAAGTTGGAGCTGCGTTGACTTTCTTGTTGCTGCCATGCGTTGACTTTTTCTGGACTGCGTTGACTTTTCTGGGGTTGACTTTGAGTTGACTGGATAATTGATTTGAGAACTGTTGTGACACATTTTGGGTTGGCCGACCAAGAAGACTTTGCTGGTTGAAGCATCCTGCTGATCGCCGTAACGCACCAACACATTCTCCTGTTTCTGGTTTGTCTTCTATAGATCCACTGGTATGTTCTATCAACATTTTACTTAACTATTTATGTGATTGCTATTATAAAAGAAAAATTGCATCAAGCATAGAACATCTACAAAAATTTACATCATTGCTATAGACCTTGAGATTTATATAACGAGTGGTGATCACAGGTTGTACCCCTTGTTCCAACTCAATGGTGTGTTCAAACCCTCGGTTAGGAGGTCTCCCTGGTGGGATATCTCCAAATACTATAGAATATTGGTCGAAAAGGGATTGAACACCTGGATGCACCGGTGTGTCCTTGCTCTTCACCTCAGATACATGCAGCTCCACTACCCATGCAATGTCTCCTCTGTGAAGATCTACCTCCATCCTATGTGCTGAAACAACCTGAGGAGGATATGTGTTCATAACCTTGATCTTTTGTTTTTGGCCATCCTCTTCTCTAGTCCATTCCATCTCCAAAGTTCTCCAATTAGTGGTAACTCTCCCAAGAGTGAATAACCACTGGACTCTCAATATGACATTGGTGTCTGGGATATCTACCAAAAATAAGTGGTCTGTCAAAGTACAAGTACCCATAGTAATGGTCAGCGCTGGAACATACTTGGCACATTGTATAGTCATGGCTCCTGGGACCAAAACTGAAAATCCCTCAAACTCCTCCACAAGAATTCCTCTCTTGTGTACCAGCTGTGAATTAATAAAATTCTGAGTGGCTCCACTATCTATCAATACAGAAACTCTTTACCCCATGATGGTGCCTCTTACTCTTAAGGTAAGATATTTTGGGAGCCCTCTTAACGCTGCAACAGCTCCTCTTCTTGGAGAAAAGTCTTCTATGGGTTGTACAACATTGGCACCCTTCTTGGAGAAGGTCTTGATAGGATGTGCCTCCCCTATAACACATTTATCCTGAACAGGGAGTGTCTCCCTTGGCCTTGAATGGGTTTTCTGCTGTAAAAAGGTTCTTGCCCTGGGCAAGATGTGTTGTAGATCTCTAGCTTTCTCCACAGCTTCAAGGAGTGTAGCTAGTTCTGTAGACTTGACCAACCCTTGTAATGGTTCAGCCAGCCCATTCAAAAACATGCATACCTTCCTACTTATAGTGAGGTTGGATACCATCACTAAAAGTTGTAGATACTCAGCAATATAATCCTCAAGATCTCCCTCTTGCTTGAGTTTGGTTATTTTGGAAAAGTGGGCTTCCGGATCCCTTGGATCAAATCTCTCCACTAGCTTCTTGGTGAAAGCTGAGTATGAAGTGATATGATGATGCCCAAGTGTGGTTAGTACATAAAACCACCAGTCTTGAGCCTCCCCTTCTAGATGCAACGTAGCTATCTTGATAGCTTCCATTTCAGAAACCTTGTGAAGCTGGAAGTATGTGTCCAACTTCTCTACCCATGCCTTTATTGTGTGCTTAGATGTCCCATCAAATGTGGGCAAGAAACCCACCATACTGTACTGTAGGACTGATCCCTGCATCAAGTTACCTTTCCTTTGATTAGAATCATTCCTCCTTCCATCCTTTATCCAGAAAAACTCCTGAAATCTCAGATGCTCCTTGAACCTTTGAGACTGGAGCTCATATTCTTCAAAATATTCTCCTAGAGAACCCTCCTTATCTCCTTCAGTTAAAAATGAAGGAATGGTGGAGCGTAGTGATGGATTTGAATGTCCCATCCCATTTGTAGTGCTGGTACTTTCCTTAGGGAAAAACCCTAAAGAGTCTTCTTCCTGCCTCATCTCCTTGAGATCCCTTGCAATGTTCTGAAGGGATTGAAGTACGAGCCTTGAGATGTATTCCTTTCCATGATGAAGAGAAATATCCCCCCCACAAGCTGAGCCAAGAGTAGAG
This sequence comes from Pinus albicaulis, assembly GCA_034641835.2. Lineage (NCBI taxonomy): Eukaryota > Viridiplantae > Streptophyta > Pinopsida > Pinales > Pinaceae > Pinus > Pinus albicaulis. The sequence continues at coordinate 538,071,835 of CM076572.1, forward strand.
CTCTGATACCACTGTAATATCCCTTTTCAGGAATTTCAGCAATATCTTCAGTGAGGACGTTGTATAAGTGAACCAGTGTAAGAATAACGTAGTCTAGGGCTTGGACCCTCAAAAATATGTTGTATGTGACTTAAATATGGAATGGAATTAGAAAAAAATAACTCTAGCTATAATAAAAAGATCTCCCCAACTCAAATGTAGAAAAAGGCATCGTAACCCCAGTACATCATAAAATAGAAATGCCGGGGGCAGCAACAAGTTATTATTATTATGTAAACTACAGAAATAGATGGAATAAAATATATCTGGATATTTCATTAATTATAAGATCAGAAATGAGAGGATTGACCGATTTTACAAACACATTGGGACCTCCTGGCAAGGGTTTCCGACAAAATAACAACACAATGTACAACACTGCAGAAAATAACGCTGTACCTAGCAACTATGTGTTAATAAATATCTGATATGCTCAAATAATAATACAAAATATAGAAATAGGCTCGAGACCTTCCTCGATATAACTCCTAGAGTGGAAATCACCTCCTCCTCTCCTGAAATAAGCTCAAGGGGTAGATCTAACCCCAGCTACTGCAGCTACTACAGAAATAACGCACTCACTGAGAGTGACTATGCAGTCAAGGTTAGAGGATGGATTCCTCAAGATAAATGATGAGAATGGAACTCAAGACCTCCTCCTTGAATCTCCCAATCAATCTGCAACAACAATGAAACTATAATTCCTGCATGAGAACCCTTGCACTAAACAGTGCTGCAACTCCGGCTAAATAGCTGAAGATTTCAATCAATCATAAGACTGAAACAAGAAGTATGAATGAATAAATTCCCTTGCTTCCATTCCTTCCTTTTTATTCCAAGTGAGCTTCTCAATCCCGGGCCCCACACATTGGTGATGTAGCTTCCTTGAGAAGCTTTCTCCTTCAAAACTGCGCTGCCCTAGAGACATTCCCTCCCTTTTTACAGCACTGGTTGACTTGGTCAAATATATTAGCTCCTTGATTTTTCTCCTCTTCACACTCAAGGGGCTTTATTTTATCCTCCTGTCTCAATCCCTTTTCACACTGGGATAGATTTTTTTTTGTTTCTTACTTCTTACTTCAAAAATGAAGTAATTATAATGTTCCAAGTAGCTATGGCTAATTGGGAACATTACAGGGAAGGTTATTCTGAGCTTTCATTCATCATCATTCATTGGTGCCACATTTTTCCTACTTTATGCAGCCCATACATCTTCAGAAATAATACATCTTTGCATTAGGGTTTGAGAGGAGGAGGTTTTCCTTAAGTATTGTAGCTGAGGAACTGATGAAGGATTCATCCTATCACCTTGAGCTTCAAGATTAGCCTTCCAGCACTTCAGATCTGTATCAAGCATCAGGCCAAACATATCACACCTCCATGCAACAACAATCCCATCAAGGATTGTGCAATACAGTCCTGTAGATCAATTGGAGGAGGGAAGTTTCCAATACTTCAGCTGCAAATCCTGTGAGGGATATTCCCCTCACTTTGTACTTATAGTTTCCATTATTCTTAAGATGAAGAGACATATTTTGTAGCAGGCATCAGCCTCTCCCTCCCATACAACGTATTTTTTCCAACTTTTGTGTATGCAACAGTTGTCATCTTGAGAGGAGGAAGAAGAAGCTAGATATCAAGCTTCCATCTTGGAGATCTGAAGGAGGGATCAACCCTTAAAGAATAGATCTAATATGAAACACATTGCAGCCATCTTACACCAGTTTATGCTTTATATCCGCATAAACCCAGCAGTCAGGGGATCAAACCCTAGGGAGGTGAATTTTTGATCTTCTTAGATCAGGATTTCCTTTGTGGGTTATCTTGGGTTTCCGTCATAGTGCCCAGATCTGCAATATTGGCATCATCAGAGATCCAAGGCACCATAGATCTGCATTTTCCTTTCATCCAACAGTTGTAAGATCATCATTAGTTGAAGGGTCAGCTCATTTTTCAGCTTCTAGTAGCTCCAATTACGCAATGCCTGCTTTGGCATGATGTCAGGGTCATTCTAGGCCACTTTCTTGGCTTGAGTGCCTTTATTTTATGCACTGTTTTATCTCTTATTCATATCCTATTAATAAAATGTATCACCTATTCTGGATATTTTTTTGCTACTCATAACTTATGTGTACATAATCTATTGTTACAAATATTGTGTTTGTGTATTACTGCATCCTTTTGGGATATTGCATGAATAAAGCACTCTTGGTGTGAATAGAGGCCAAAGCATGTGGATGGGGTTAAGGTTGACCAAATCAAAAACTTTTTCATGGAGTTAGTGGAGAGTTATTGGAGGAAAATGCAGTTATGGTTGAGGAGTGTATGCATGAGAGTAGCATATTTAATGAGTGGGACCAAGGGTGAAGAAGCTCACAAAGCATATAAGGAAAGGGATGGAAGCCATAGAAGGAATTCTGATTATTGTTTATGTGTGGTATTTTATGAATTTATGCATGCTTCAGCTATTTAGTGGAGTCTGTTGTGTTGTTTAGTACAAGGGTGTTTTCGAGTAGAAATCCCACCCTCATCCTTGGGAGACTTCAAGTTCCCACTCAGGAGAGGTTCATTAAGCTTCATTTACATAATTTGGCATTAGGCCAAGCTTCAACCATATTCAGCAACATAGTCTCCCGCAGGAACTGTGTTATTTTGCAGGGAAGTTGTAGTGGAGGGTCAAGTACCCCAATTTTGAGTTTGTTTTCCAGTGAGAGGAGCAACCCTTCATCTGGAGGATAATTAGGGAGGAGTATCAGCCATTTTTTCATCATATCAGCCACCTCCCAGTAGTTATTGAGTTTCAGTGTGTAATTTAGCCCTAGGGCCGCAATTTTCATATTGTGTATGTAATGTTCCCAATTTTTAGCCTCAAGCTAAAATGGAACATTATAGTTGCACATTTTATTTTTGATTAATAAAATGGGTAAGGGGACACCTTAACCCTCTTTTGATGAAGAAATAACACTCCTCGTGTGAAAAGAGTACAAATAAGAAGCTGAAATAAACACCTAAGGGTGTGAATGGAACCCAACTCACTTGATTTAGTCATCTTTGACTAAAGTCAACAGCATTGCCCAAGGAGGAGAGGCTTCCTAGAGAAGCTGCGTAGTTTTGGAGGGGAGACACTCACATGAGGTTGGAAACTCTAATTGGTGGGACCATGGTGGAGAAGAGTTCCCTTTATTTATATGGAGGAGATGGCAGCCCATTTTGATCATGTTTGAGTATATAATTTCGAATAGGGTCTATAAAGGCTTGCATCCTTGGGCTATTTAGCAGGGTGGTGGTGCCCTCGGGAACTAGGGTGTTCCCGATTGGGAATCCATAAATCTTCCTCAAGGAAGAATGAGGATTGAGGTGATTTTACTCAATCCAGCATTGGCCACAGCTACATTCATCACCTATAGCATTAGCTCTGCAGCAGAGAGGATGTTGTGTTGTTGGGTGCAGTAAGAGAGGAACTCATGGAGTCATATTAGCTTGTTTTCTTCAGTGGAGGAGGGATATACTCATTGGAGGAGCTGAAATGAGGATTCCTGGGCTTCATTACACATATTTGGCATGAGGCCAACATTCCATCATATCCCACTGCGCAGTCCATGGAGGAAACTGTGTTATTTCAGAGGAGGCAGTGAGAGAGGGGTTCTTGAGCTCATAAGGAGTGTTTTTGAGATAAAAGGGATCAACCCTTTGCTTGAATACATTATATTAGGAGGGAAATCATATTTCAGATCAGCCATGGCCTCATTCTCATTTTGGTTCAGATGCAGTGACAACCCAGTTGTCACATTTTGTATTTTCCGGCATTTCTAGCAATCTCTCCTAGATTGGCTAGAAATCTAGTATTTCAGCCCATTCCTTTGCTATTGGGATATTTATTTGTATCATACAGCCACATTTGTATTTAATGTATATTCAGTAGCTACTACCTTCATATACACAGTGCAGCCACTACTCTCTGGCATTTTCAGGAGTTGCAGCAACTCATGTATTTTATTGTTCATTCATTGGAGGTTGGTTCTTAAAGCTTGAGTGGCTTGTCCCTCAACTATTTCTTGTAAATTATTGCTGATATAATAATATAATGTTGGATTCATACATTTCCCTCTTATGGTGTATTCATATTTGCAAATTTTTATGGTTATGTTCACATATTGCTGTGAGCTCTCTCATTGAGCATTGCTTTAGAGACCTAGATTGGGGAGATCTGAATAACCCATCTAGAGGTATTTCTTTGAGCTCATTTTCTGCATAGGAGTTGTATGTGGTGTGTTATAAGGAATCCCAACAATTTTTTTTCTTATTTCTACAACATATTCCTTATATAGCGTCCTCAAGGACCCTATAGCAGAAATTCCCGAAGTGGAAATATTGCATATCCATAGACAGAGTCTGTGAAGGGACAGATAGCTTATGGATCTCACACTTCCTTATGAAGGTGACATATCTGGTAAATTGACTGGTGATACCTCACTGAAGAAGGAATTGGAATATCTTAAGATATTCCTGATGGAGCAGAAAGTTCCAGATTTGGAACATTACAGTGGTATCAGAGCATCAATCTTGGCTCAGCCTGTGCACAAGATTTAATGGCATCAACAAGAGGAGCTTCTCTCCAAGGAGAGGAGATTTTCAGAGGAAACAAGGGAAAAGGAATGATGGAAGAGGAGGTCTCCCTTCTTATTTCCCAGACCATTGAAGGAATCATTGAAAATTTTGATGAAAGGGAAAAGTGGGAAGATTTTCGGAGAGGGTTTGTTGATGGGACAAATCCTAGCTATTTTCATCGAGGGTGTGGGCATTCAGCCACACATATAGATCCACAGCGCAGTCCTTTGTTCACTTGCATTGCAAGGGAATAGAGGAAGAAAATAAGGCCATGGGAGGAGCAACGCTGCAGCTCAAGGTATTGCTCATGATTGTTGGTTTGAAGGTTCCATTTTTCATTGTCATGCAGATGCAAAAACATATGATGCATTCACTAAGGGTTTGATGGAAAAACTTGGTGAAACTCATTGTGTCATAAACATAAAAAATTTGCATACATTGGAAAGAACCAACAGCACTGTCACATTAGGAGGAGATCCATCACCACATGGAGGTGAAAGGTGAGCCATTGCTTCCACTAGAGGAGCCCTTGTGTCTTTGCAAGGAATTCCAAATATTTTTACATGTGGGTACCAAGGCACAACCCTGGAGCCATATGTAGCATCTGCTAGGGATTGTGAGATGGAGAAAGAAGAGCAGAAGGATCAATATGAAGGGATGATGAGCATTCTCCCTTATCTATTTCAAAAAATTTCTACACAAAGGAAAGAGACGGCACTGCGCAGAGGAGAGAGGGACAAATCAGTTCACTCATACATGCAGTCTATTTCAGATCTTGATGTTTCACTTTTTGGAGGCATTCCACATGGGAGGCCACATGATCTAGAGATGATGAGAGGCATCATGTCATTTGGCTCACCACTCTTGGATTTCGGAGAGGTGGAGACATTAGAGAAGTCCAACACAGCGCAGGGAGTTTGGGGTAAAATCAAGGAGGAGGGATACACTCTCTCATTTTCAGTCTCACCCACTCTCATCAGCTATACTGCGTTGATAGAGTTTGTTGCATGGATGGAGGATAGCATCTTCATGATGCAGGATGATTGCTCCATAGATTTGGTGAGTGAGAGGATACTTCCTTTGAGGAAGGACTCTTTCATGCATTGGAGTAGATGGAGGCCACTCATGCTTACATTGGCCATGATTGGGAGATTCTTTGGAGGTGATAGTCTCTCATGGGAGGCTCATTTTCAGAGATTATCATTTCTATTTTAGCATGAGAAGCTGCATGATGGGCATGGAATCAACTTGGAGGATGAATTTGGCATGGGGGATGTCAAAGTAGTGGGCAGCAGCATGAGGGAGCACCATATTGTAGAACACTAGCATTGTTTATGTGGAGGATTGATCCAAGTTGGAGGACTCAGCTTTGGGTTGAGTATTCCCAGGATCTTGGTGCATTGCATGATCTTGGATGGCCCTGATGGAGATGGCAGATACTTAGTGGATGATATGATTATCTATCATCATGGTAGACTCTTCTTGACTAGGGATTCTAGTCTCAAGGAGAAACTATTGCATGTAGCACATAAGGACTTCCTAGCTATGCAATTGGATGCATACATTGCTTCGCTAGAGAAGTTCACTTGGGAGGGAATTCAGCATGACATATATCAGCATATGGAGCGATGCATAGCCTGATTGATGGTGGAGAGAACATCACAAACACTTCCCTACTCATTGTAGGTGAGGGGAAATTGTCAGTTGAGCCATTTCAGCTCAAGAGCTCTAGTGCATGGTGGAGGAGGTATAATCTCATATTTTGTATTATACTTATTTTCTTTGATTGAGAAGCATGATGTACCAAGGAGGCTTGTTCCTTCTTTCATTTTACATGAGGATGCACTTGTAGCCATTTGCAGCAGTGGATTTGGCCATTATTATAGTGGTTTGTGGAGGAAGCCACATACTTCTTGGTGTGCAGCATTGGCACCAAAATTGTGTTTTCATGTTTTATCTTATGACGAGATGTTGTGGCAGCAAAAAAGTGGCTAGTACAACACTTGTTACTTTTGATTTTGGAGGTAGGCCAAGGAGGCACTACGCAGGCTCCATGAGTGGAACTTTAAAACCACTCTCCGGTTGTCATTTGACAACTTGCTTTTATTGTATATTGTTCCTTGTATTTCTGATGTTTGTACACTCGTAAGGATCATTATTTGGTGGGTATTGTATGTCCAGCCCATTGGGAGCATGATTCTCCCCATTATACATGTCTTATCTTGCAGGAGACATCATGGTAAAACCATGATTGCCACATTGCTACTTATACCTTCTTGTGGGAGGGACCACTTGGAGAATTTGCAGAGGCATTTCATGGATGATTTTCTTGACGGGGTAGCTTGGGCCATTCTTGGAGGCCATATCATTTCAGCCCAAGGACAAAGGCAGCCCCATGGACACTTTGAATGGAGAGAGGGCCATCTTGAGAAGCACAAGCACAACTCTCCATTCAGCCCCAACTCATTGCAAAAATCAGGGGTGAGATTTTCATTTGGATGATAGCATGGATGAGAGGATCATCATTGGGAGAAGAATTTTCCCATGCATATCATCACTCCTACCTTAAGGACGCCATAGCACAGCAATAAGGATTCCACTACACCTTCTATCTTTCCATGAGGAGCATCATTTTCAGCTTGCATACTTTGGAGAGAGCATTGGAGGACAGATTTATTGAAACATCTTTGAGCAATGGTAGAGCTTGTTGATGAGGCCACAAGAGAAGAAGGAGGAGGAATTTTTTTCTCTCTATGCAGTTGCTTGAGGGCAAGTAACATGTGGGAGGGGAGGACTGTAATGTTCCAAATTTTTAGCCTCAAGCTAAAATGGAACATTATAGTTGCATATTTTATTTTTTCTTAATAAAATGGGTAAGGGCACACCTTAACCCTCTTTTTATGAAGAAATAACACTCCTTGTGTGAAAGGAGGAAAAATAAGCAGCTAAAATAAACACCTAAGGGTGTGAATGGAACCCAGCTCACTTGATTTAGTCATCTTTGACTAAATTCAACAGCGCTGCCCAAGGAGGAGAGGCTTCCTAGAGAAGTTGCGCAGTTTTGGAGGGGAGACACTCACATGAGGGTGGAAACCATAATTGGTGGGACCATGGTGAAGAAAAGTTCCATTTATTTATATGGAGGAGATGGCAGCCCATTTTGATCATTTTTGAGTATAGAATTTCGAATAGGGTCTGCAGAGGCTTGCATCCACGGGATGTTTAGCAGGGTGGTGGTGCCCTCGGGCACTAGGGTGTTCCCGGTCAGGAATCCCTACCTCTTCCTCAAGGAAGGATGAGGATTGAGCTGATTTTCCTCAATCCATAATTTTCCACAGCTACATTCATCACCTACAGAATTAGCTCTGCAGTAGAGAGGACGTTGTGTTGCTGGGTGCAGCAAGAGAGGAACTCATGGAGTCATATTAGCTTGTTTTATTCAGTGGAGGAGGGATATACTCATTGGAGGAGCTGAAAGGAGGATTATCGGGCTTCATTACACATATTTGGCATGAGGCCAACATTCCATCATCTCCCACTGCATAGTGCATGGAGGAAACTGCGTTATTTCAGAGGAGGCAGTGAGAGAGGGGTTCTTGAGCTCATGAGGAGTGTTTTTGAGATAAAAGGGATCAACCCTTTGATTGAAGACATTATCAGAGGAGGGAAATCATATTTCAAATCAGCCACAACCTCATTATCATTTTGGTTCAGATGCAGTGACAACCTAGTTGTCACATTTTTTATTTTCCGGCATTTCTAGCAATCTCTCCTAGATTGGCTAGAAATCTAGTATTTCAGCCCATTCCTTTGCTATTGGGCTATTTATTTGTATCCTACAGCCACATTTTTATTTCGTGTATATTCAGCAGCTGCTACCTTCATATACATAGCGCATTCACTGCTCTCCGGCATTTTCAGGAGTTGCAGCAACTCATGTATTTTATTGTTCATTCATTGGAGGTTGGTTCTTAAAGCTTGAGTGGCTTGTACCTCAACTATTTATTGTACATTATTGTTGATATAATCATATAATTTTGGCTGCATACATTTCCCTCTTATGGTGTATTCATATTTGCAGATTTTTATGGTTATGTTCACATATTGTTGTGAGCTCTCTCATTGAGCATTGCTTTAGAGACCTATATTGGGGAGATCTGAATAACCCATCTAGAGTTATTTATTTGAGCTCATTTTATGCATAGGAGCTGTATGTGGTGTTTTCTAAGGCATCACAGCAGTGGTTTGTCTTATTTCTACAACAAATTCCTTATACAACGTCCTCAAGGACCCTGTAGTAGAAATTCCCGAAGTGGAAATATTGCATATCCATAGACAGAGTCTGTGAAGGGCCAAATAGCTTCTGGATCTCAAAATTCATTATGAAGGTGATATATCCGCTAAATGCCCCAATAGTAAATATCTGAAATGGACTTGTGATACCTCACTGAAGAAGGAATTGGAATATCTTAAGATATTCCTGATGGAGCAGAAAGTTCCAGATTTGGAACATTACAGTGTATTTCCAGAAACCCCTTCTGGGTTGTCTTGGAATTGTGATGGGGATCCTAGATCTCTGATCCTGAAATTTTATAAGCACTATATCAAAAATTCTATGTATTTTTATTTTTACCTTTCATTTTTTCTCCATAGGACTGCGCAGTCATGGCGCTCCAGCATTTTGTATAGCAGCAATATTTCATATTTTATGTACTGGGTCATTTGAGGCTTATTTTTCCTTGCTTGAGTGTCTTTTTCCTCAAGATCTTGTACTCATTTTTCATCTGTAATATAGAATAAAGTTTCCCTATGATCTATTCATGTCGATGTATTGATATTTTACTGCATTTTCCAATTTTCTATTCCATATTCCTATTTTTCCTAATTTGGAATATTACAAGTAACCCCTGAACCAGAATATGGGTTGTGATAAATCCAAATATTGTGTGCCTGGGAATCCTAGACTGGTGAATGGTGGTATATAAAGTAAAGCCTAGAGGTGTGTGTCATCGGTCAGGCCTAGTGATCCAGTGGGGATTGCAGTAAATACTGGAGGTTGGAGACTCAATTAGGCCCAGGAATCATTGACTGGTTAATGAAAAGATATATTGTAAATCCTGTAGAATGGAGCCTTCATTAGGCTTAGGTATCCTTGATCATTGTATTGCGGGATGTACGGTAAAGCCTATAGACTAGGAGGTAGGAAAATTCCTCATGGTGTAGGTGGAGAAATTCAGTGACATCCATGCTTGCGTACAACCTAGTGATCAAATGGGGATTGTGGTAAAACCTAGTTGTATTTATGAAAGTGAGGTGGTTTAACCTATGGAAGCCTTGGTTGATTTCTGGTTATGAGTACCACATTCATGCTTGGAATATGGCATGGGGGTTATTGGCTAAAAGAAATATTTGGTTCAACCAATCTATGGTTGGATGGTACGTGGAAGTCCCAAACCTAGTTGAATTTTGCATTCATTAATAACAATTCTTTCCCTGGTGTTTTATGTGAAAATGTAGTGGTTCATATGTGGCATTATATTTGTTGTATCCTTGTCATTTCTATTGTTTATATGTTTCTTATGATTATATTTTATGACAATGATGATGCATGGCTCTCATCATGTTTTTATTTGTAAATGAATGAAAAATGAATATATGACCTAATATATGATAATGAAAATAATGTGATAAGGAATTAGTGCTTCTTTATGAATCTCATATAAGTATGAGATCCTTATGCTTAGATATGTTATTATGACCTGTATATTACATGTTCCTGTTGTGTTCGACGAAATGTATGTCATGGTTAGTCTTGGTTAGGTCAAGTCATTGATTGAGTTTTGTGTTTGAGGATTTGACTTGGTGTCATTTATTGTATTGGAAAGTCTCATCAAGTTTCGGGTAGTGGTGTGGAGACTAGCTTTGAAAATTTGCTTAAATATCGTAGTCTCTGGCATAGAACTAGTTGAAAAAGACTATAGTCTCTCCCTTACAGGCATTGTGGGAGAAAATTGAGGGTTACGGTCATATAGAGACCTTGCGATGTGAGCATTTTGGGGTTTAATTCATTTAAAGGCTAGGTTAACTCAAGGGTTGGGAACTTGGAGTGGTGGATTAGCTCCTGGATGTTAAAATTATGCAAATGCGGTCAAATTCCACTATGGAAAACTCAGATGGTCAAGAATATAATTTCGTTAGATTCCTCTTTTTGAGAGGAACAAAATCAACCTATAGATCACCCCAATCAGTTAAGTGAAATTTAAATTGTGAATTAATTAATTTATTAAAGTGAAAAATGGGTCTGCCTAACCACATGTGGAGTTAGTTTTAACCCCAAGCAGTCACACATGAAGTCTATAAATAGAAGTGACCCCAAGCTCATTCTCACACATTCTCTCATGACATCTTCTTCATGCTCTCTTGGTATTGGTTCGTATTTTTTTGTTTTGGCTCACACAAGTACGTCAGGAGAAGTTCTCACAAAAGATTGGTATCACAAGCAGAGGATAACATTTGATTTGGGTGTCATATACCAGAAGCGCGAGCATGCCATGATGAGGTAGTGGCTTAGATGAGCCAGAACCACAAGCAAGTCTTGTCAAGGCTGTAGTTGAGCTAGCAGAACTGTGGGCTAACCTTGTTCAGGGCGTGGCTAGGCTATCAGGCTGATCAGGCCCTCAGTCAGGGGCATACAACGTCTAGGTCATGACTAAGGAGGATTCAATCATGGGCTGAGCTTGTTAAGTCCACGTGTTAGTATGAATCTTAATCGCAAGTGTACAAAAAAGGCTCACTTTATCCGTGCATAAAAAACAACCCTAACAACAAAGATGGCTGCCAATATTTTTAGATATACAATTAGGTGATTGAGATAAATGCTGCAAAAATCTAGATCTATGCATTAAAAGACATTAAACAGTAAATAAAAAACAAGAGTTACTCCATGCATCCAATAGACAAGACAAGAATATGTTTAAATAATTTTGTATTTATGGCACTTGGGAGGAGAACATAGAAGGATGTTACCAGTCCTCTTCAATGGGATGGGTTCTTGAAAGTCCTCAACACTTCAGATCTAAAATCCCTCTCTCTTGATGGTGTAGAAAACCCAAACAAAAAATGGAACTCAAAGGGAGCTCACAAGAAAAATGGTAGCAAAATGACAATGATGGTGGATCGAAGTCAGACCAAAAGTGTAGATCCATAGTGATCTTTAGGAAACAAAAGGTAGTGATGAATGGAAAAACCCTTCTATTTATAACAAAATATTGAGTTAGTCTAGATATTGGTGCATAATTAAAATATTATTAATCAATTCTAGATCCAACTTTTATGGAATATTTTATTATATTTGTTGGAAGGAAAAATAATTTGACTTGGGTCAAATCCCTTTATTTGTAAATAATAAATAAATAAATGGTTTATTTATTATTTTAAGGATGTGATTGAGTAATAATCACATAAATAATGATTTATTTAATTATTAATGAATGATTTAGTCAAATTTAACAAGGAATATTATTTAAATAATGTTTTAAATAATTATTCCTAGAAAATAATAAAATAAATAATAATTTATCTAATTAATTTTCATGTTTTGGGTTAAATATGACCAGGAATATTAATCAAACTTTTTTTTAACTAATTATTCCTTGAGAAAAATCAAACAAATGTAGATTTATTTAATATTTCCTCATGGGGTTTCCTATTTAGACCATAAACAACTTAATAAAGGTGGTTTACTAAGTTATTTTTCATAGTGAAATCAATTTTACTTAGGGTAAAATTGGTCTTACATGGTGTACTTAGGTCCATCTAATAGTAACAGGTTAGATGACCAAAAAATGGTGTAACAGATTTCCCCCCAGCGTGCGAGTGTTAGGAGCTAATCATATGACCGAAGTACGTTGTAAGAACCCAATCACTAGACACCGAAGGGGAAGTCAAAGAGAGAGAAATAGAAGGTAGACCGAAGCGCTAAAGGATTAGACCCTAAGGAGGCGAGACTTACAGGTGTGACAAGTTTATTTTATGAGTGAGTACATGTGCGATAGGCGGAGGGGGAGGCATAAATATGCCCCCCGAGACAAAGTACAATGAATAATGCATCCAATAAACAAGGGATTGAACAATATAGTACATGCTGGCATAAACATGAGCCAGGTAAAAACATGATAATGAATCCCACATACATACTGTGCCTGGGATAACATCCAGGACTTATACAATAATATCTGAGTACATGAGATACAAATACAACCCAAATGGCCATCTAAACAGGAAAGGGCTCTGAAAATATCACTGATACATGCAAACAAAAAGGCGCTGCAAACAGCTGAGGCTGACATCATCAAATCTATGGAGCTGCATCAAAGGCTATCATGAAGAGGTCATCCGGGAATGTGGGGGGCTACCTGTAGGGCCACCCCCTCATGAGGGCTGAAACATCTTACACACACGAGGGAATTGACGGTATCATCTGCTGCATCACTGAACCATCAAGTATACAGATCTCAATCATGCTGAAAGGAGATGGAGCTGAGAAACAATCAAGTCAAAGGGAAATAAGGACTCCCTTTGCCTGATCTGAGGCACCGAACAAGAGTGGAAGTTGGAACCAAGGTACACCTCCCTCTAGACCTATCTTCTGGAATAAATGATCTGATGTCGATAGAAGGAGGTCTTCCATAGGTGAGGCAATAAGGGATCCTCAACTAAGGCACAAGAGAAAATAGTAGAGCGACTGACAGAATGACACTAGGGATGATGATGAAATGGGGGGTACTGAGTAGTGGATGGATGACTTCCCTTGTTAGAGAATAAAGGGCATGGATGACCTGGTAGCGACTGACATAATATCATAAGGGATAGGGGACAGTAGGACTAATGGCCATAATGTGCAGCACGAGAGAGGAACCAAGTAATGAAGGATGGAGGACTATAGCGGGATACATAGGGACTCAAGATAGACTCCATGAATGCGATGATGACTCAACTCGGATGCCCTAAACAAGGGTGACTCAATGATGCTGCCACAAAGAAAAAGGTCCAATGGGGACCATAAAAACATGAGTACATGATGGTTACTCATGACGAAAATCGACACGAGTGTGGACAAGTATGAAGGCAAAGTGGTGCCCCAAGTACAAGTTTTTCAAGTGAAGAAATTCAATTTTGAGGAGTGGTGAAGTGACCCTTCTTGGACGAAATGTGTCGTGGTGAAGTATCAAATCACAAAACACTAATAGATACCCATTTGAAGGCTCGGTGAGAGCTTTCCAACGGTATAGATGGTTTGTCAAACTGAGCTACGGTTTGGCCGCAACAGGTGAAAGAAAAAATAGGGGTTTATCTTTTAATAAGGCATTTTCTCTCCAAATTCACTCATTTTCATGTGGAGCTGTGGTGAATGTAGAGAGGAGAGAAGGCTCTAAATCTTGTGGCGATCATAGCAGACAAACCGACCATTGGAATCGAGATTCGTTAGTTGCAGGTAAGAGGCCTAACCCTACTCTTTCATTTTAGTGGATTGAAAGTTCATTTTAGGTCCCCAGAGCTTAGAAATAGACCCCTACTCCTCTTCATGGCTAGGTCGCACTTTTTGGGGAAAAAATTGCGACCTAGGTAGCAGGTTTTGGGCAGAAAACTGGGACCTGTCCCAGGAATGGGCCTGAAAAGTGCGACCTGACAAGGAGGGATTTTTATATGATGTTTTTTAGCTGAGAACTGGGTTTTTATGTTTGGATATAGTATTTACTATCTGTACATTGACAAATATGATGGTTTTGTGTAGATATGGCAGAATTACGGATCAAATGGAGAGAGAGAGACTTGGGCACATTACAGTCGGAGATCCAGGAGGATCAAGGTGTCTGAAGTGCATTGGAAAGATTTGGGGTTCTAAAGTTTGTGGAGAACCCTTTGATGAGGGTTGAAGAGCCCTTATTAGCCTGGATTGTCAGCTATTGGGACCCGGACCATGAGGTATTTATAGTGCAGGGGCATCGGATCGAGTTGATGGTTCAGGATATATATTTCCTGACTGGTCTCCCACCACTTGGGATGGCCAGGAATACTTGGCCAGTGTTACCGCAAGGGCAGAACATCATGGAGTTTGTAGAGCGCCATTTTCGACCAGGTCTCCATGTCAAAGGGACACGGATACCCATCGGGGATCTAGAGAGGTTAGAGACCCATGATATGGCCACAGCAGTGCTACGGATCCTGGGAAACTAGGCACTCCACCACATCACTGGAGGGTAAATGATGCTTGTGGAGAGTGTGTTGCGTGGGACCTACTATGGGTGGGCCCAGATGATGCTATCGTCATTGAAAAGACAGTTGTCGCTATGCAAGCGATAAGTAAACCATGACTATGCATATGGTACAGTTTTGTGCTCGCTCTTCTTCAAGAATATTCTGACACTTTGAACTCGCATAAAGCTTCCAAGATGGGGGCCCAAGGGAGCCCAGGATGCGCCAGTGGGGGTGAATACTATGTAAAGGAGGAGGTGGGGAAGTTGGATGAGTGTTCTGACCCAAGTTATTTTCTCATTGGGATCAGATGCCATTATACATAGACGACTATCCCTATAGTGGGATGAGTTATCGTGGGGACCCGTACTTGCCACTACTGCTTGGTCGAGTATGGGGGGCCAATGGTAAGTGAAAAATTGCTAATATTTTATGTTCATTGTAAAGTTTCAGAATATTGTATATGGTACTAATTCTTTTACTTTTGGTATGCAGATACAACACCAATAAAATCTTCTGGGTGTATGGGACGACCTGCAGTATCAGGAGCTGCAGGAGCTAGTGGATTGAGGGCGCCACAAAATGAAGATGCAGTAACCCTCCTGGAGGACATCCATCATATATGTGAGAGGCTTCTAACCGGTGTTTTATAGCATGGCTAGTAAGACTTAGATGACCAGTACATAAAGCCATGTATTGGTCTACCCTCGTAATGGTGAGGGGTCATGTGGTGCATGGTGATGGCCGAACAGGGGATGCGCAATATATGAGCTGCAGGAGTAGAGCCATTGGCTCATGATCCTCTAGATAGTGATTAGTGTGTAGGGGCAGGTGGTGGCCCCAGTTTTGAGTTTTTGTAACATGCTATGGGCATGTCATATGTATCAGAGTTGATGGACGCTAAAACATTTTATACCACACATATTATGGATATGAATCATTTTGATGGTTTTATGTTATTGTCTTGTGTTAAATGTGTGTTCTAAATGCCAATCTAGAATATTGTTTGCAATGCTATCTACATAGTGATTTTGTGCTCTAGGTACATGACTGAATGTAATGATTTTAAATTCACGCATCAAATGCTTCACTCGTAGATATCTTCTAAAATGGATAGGATTATGCACATGATATACACCATTAAATTGCATGACAAGAAGCAGGGAATCTAAATGAACATGAAGGTGGAAGATGCGATGTGAAAGGGCATCAGCTAATAAACCTCGCAATGCGTCATATTTCTCTTGATTATTGGTAGCAGTACCAATGCATACACCGTTCGAGAGAACAAGTGAATGCAAGGGGGTAAAGATGGCCCAACCTGCCGAGGCTAGATTTCGGGAGTAGCGACTTGTACCATCGGCATAACCGACATATGGTGTGGATGAGGAGTCCATCTGAAAGGTGCCACAAGACAATAAATGGCAGGAGGATGAAAAATGCTGGTAACCTGAGCGCAAAGTAGAAATCGAACACACACTACGAGAGGGAGTGATATGGGTAGGATGTCTACTACTCACACGCCAGTTAGGTGGAGTGTGGGAGCTACCGGAGGTGTAGCTTGTGCTCAAGCCGCGAAATTCACCATAGACACGGATGGTGCCATCCCGCTTATGGGTGGGAAAGATGAAGCCAGGGGTGGACAAGGCTTCCATGATGTCATCATCACAATAGAAGATGGAGTGACTGAAGGAAGGGAGACCACATGATGCGGCGAAGCTACCTAACTCATCATCATGAGAAGAAAGGTTCACATGCGCATCGTCACGGGGGATGATAGAAGAAAAAGCAGATAAGGGATCCACCGATGTTGAGCCCAGGGTGATCGCTGAAAGGAAATCAAGCGAAAAAACAAGGGAAGATTCAGAGGGAGCTTCCACCGAGGGTCTCATGGATGATGATGGGTAGAGGATGGTGGCCGCAGGCTCCACCATCTCGATACCAGGAGGGGGAATGTCAATTGGAGTGGGTAAATCCTGAAGTTGGCCTGCAGGATACTCGCAAGTACATGAGAGGCATATTGGTTCTGTTCAACCTCGTACTCCTGAACTACCTCCAAAGAGGTGTAGTAATGCATAAGGCAGGGACAATGGTGGGAATAATGGCCATGGAGATCACACAAAGCATATGGTTGATTGGTGTGAATAGTCTTATGATTCTTGGCTGCAGTCGAGGAAGAAATAGAGGCTTCAGGGACTGTAGAATCAGGGAACACAACATTAACCATGGGCTTGATATGGGGCAATTCAGGACAGGTATGGATGGCATGACCAATGAAATCACACAAATCACAAGGCTTTGGAGGCAGAGAAGGAGCAAGGTCAGTTGGGGCAACCTTGTCTTTGGATGCCCGCTTGCGAGCTTTGCTCTTCTTACCTGAAGTGGTTGCAACAGGAGAAGGTTCCTATTGAAGTGGCTGAGACACTGTAGCAGCAGGAGAAGTCATGAGGACCGGTTGAACCGGGGTCAAAGCAAGATAAGGTTTAGGTTGACTAGGTGGGGTAGCGGCTGTGGGATCAAGGTACCAGACGAGAATCCCCAGGGTCAGGTTAGGAAGGGAGAGGGTAGCCATAACAGGTACCATGTACACTCCAAGAGGGGGAGCTAGGAATGGTATCT
The DNA here is from genome assembly GCA_034641835.2 of Pinus albicaulis. NCBI lineage: Eukaryota > Viridiplantae > Streptophyta > Pinopsida > Pinales > Pinaceae > Pinus > Pinus albicaulis. Next base: position 538,089,355 of record CM076572.1, read on the forward strand.
GACATGAGGGGTAATGGCTAGGCGAGATGGCTCCAAGATGGTTAAGGCCTGGAGGAACCGTTCTAGGAGGGTAGAGAGGCTCATGAATACCAGATGTAGGTGAAGGGATAGAAGGAGGGGGTACAGAAGGTTGAATCGAAGGGCTAGGAGTAGGCTGCGGAGGGCGAGGCTGTTGAATAGCCAAAGTGGGCCGCTTGAGGGAAGCCCAAGATGATTGCATCATGCAAACATTCAATGAGCTGGGATGAGAGACAGGAGGAGGAAGACTAGGGAATGTACCAAGCAAAGAGGAGTCTTTGTAGACTCCGAGTGAGACACTAATCAATGGATCGACGGTTTTCTTATTGGCCACTGAAGAGATGATGGACTCAGGGGAGGTCTGAGACTTCGGTTCATAATATGTCAACTGGTTAGTGGTGACTATCTTTCCATTATGAGGGAAGAACATCTTGCGGTGAACCGTATATGGGACAATGGACATTACATAGGTGTAGCTATGACCTAATAGAATGTTGTAATCTAAGGGGGCATCAATGACTTCTACGTCAATGCAAACAATCTTGCTCACAAGAGTAATAGGAAAATTGTGGAATAGGCCAATGGGCTGGGAGGTGTGGCCATCCCACACTCGGAGAGTGATCGTGGAAGGAGCCAACTCAGGTGATTTGAGTTGCTTCCAACCAAAGCAGACATCACACAGGTGGATGCCCCCTCATCAATTATGCACTGGGAAATTTTGGTGTTCTGGATCTTGACTGGGATTTGGAAGACGATGGAAGCAAGGAGAGGAGGATGTTCTGACCGGTCAACATCGAAGATGATCAATCCATCATCTAAAGGATCTACAACACCCATGGCAGATGATAGAGATTTTCGTTGTGAAGGGAATGACTGGAGGTGTTCCATCATTGAGATGGCAGTAGGAGATTGTGCCAAATCATCTATTATGCTATACGAATGGGCTACTTTGCCAGAAGCAACGTTTCGACATAGTGGTCCCTTAGGGATCTTGGTATGAACCTCTGTCTTTGGCTGAGGGATCTGCAAAGGACCATTAGTTTTTGAAAGAGGCTCCGTAGAACTCGAAGAAGATGGCTCGGGGACAGATGTAGCGGGAGGCTTGTTGCACTGACGAGACCGAGTCTAAAGGTTGAGGTAAATGGTTATATGTTGGTCAAAGTTCATCATGAGAATCTGGTAATTAGAGGTACCAGATGGAGGAGGTTGAGTGGCCACTTGACCTTTATGTGTTTAGGTAGCCACAAATCCTTACTAAGTGAAAGGATTAGTAAACACAGTCGGCTGACTAGGTTTAGGAGTGGGAGGGACGGAAGGGGAGGCTTGCTATGCATACACCTGCCCCTAAGGGGGTGGTGGCTACTGTTGCGGGGGTTGAGAAGGAAAGGGAGGGGGGGTGCTAATGTTGGAGGAGCTGGAGCACTAGGCTGCGGATATGGATAATAAGGAGGTTGGATAACATTGTGGTAAATAGGAGGTTGGGAAAAAGGAGGAGGCATGCCATATCCTGGATACATGCTACCGTGAGTGGGAAAAGTGCAGGAGGTGCTGCCCCCCCCCCTGAGGAAAACCATAGCCCATGGGAGGCTGAGAGTATGGATGAGAGAGAGCTCCAACGATACCATCGGCGGCATGAGATGCTCCCGGTGCGTTGGCACCACCGGGTCTAGGAAGATCAGGTAGAACGGTATAAACATAACCCAACTGAGCGTAGATCAGGTCATATTTTAATGCAATTTGGAGAGAGGCTTCTTCGGTTTGAGGGAAATGCAATGTGACAAAATTGCCGATAGCAGGAAAGAGAGATCTAAGGAACCAGTCCATGTAGACACAGTCTTCGAAGGTAGGGGCTCGACATAGGCTCTTTCTTCTCCGCCATTCCTGGACATGATCGAATAGGCGGGTCACAGATGATTGATGGAAAGAAGTCAAAAGTTCGGTACCAGTGTCATAATGAAGAGGAAGCTGGAAATAAGATAGGAAATCCTGAGAAAGATTCGCAAAGGTGGTATGAGAGGATGAGGCCTGATCAACATACCACTTAGAAGCTTCACCAGTAAGCATATGTTGGAACAACCGAAGATGGACAGAGTCATCGGTAATGGAGTTAAATGAACACCACATGTGGAAATATCTAACATGAATTGTAGGATCTTCTCCAACAAGACCTTCAAACTTGGGGATGTCAAGGGAGTTTGGTCGGCATAGTAGGCCAACTTGCGTCATGGTGTATAGGGTCATTGATAAACTGGTTAAAATCGGGAAGATTGAGGCCTACCATATAGGGGAGCAAGGGATCAGCCGGGGTAGTTCCTATTGCAGTGCCACTAGTAGTATTCCCAACATTAGGGCTGGGGCTAACACTAGCGTTAGGTCCTGAACTAGACATGGTGAAGGTGACAGGAGGAGAACTGGGGGTGGAACCAGAAGAAGAACCCAATGAACCAGAAGAGGAGTCAGAGTGTGGAATCGGTGGAGGACTAACTCGAATTCTACGTGGAGGAGTAATTATTCCTACTGGAAACTGAGGATGAAGGCCAAGAAGTCTCTGGGATAAACACCTTGGTGGTGCAATGATGATGGCAGAAACATGACACAAAGGTAAGAGAGACCAAAAAGGGTGGAGAGGTGTAGGATCAACTGATTACAATGTCAAAACAAGGGCAGAGAGGTGCAGGATCAATTGATTTCAATGTTAAAGTATTTTCTTGGTGGTGTTAACCAAGATCTTCTTCACTTAGGGTGTGTGTGTAAAAGTGTGTAAATTTTAATTTTAAACCCAGACGTTTGTAGAGAAAAGAAAAAGTGTGTTGTATAACTATAAATAAACCTACAGATAATAGTATATGAAACTGAAATAACAGAAAATGAAAAACTAATTATGCATTAATTTAAACCCAAGGAAGCGGGCCTCTCAACAACTAGTCTATAGGTGGGAAAAATATATTCAAAACACACCAAAATAGCCAATATATCTAAGGTCAAGAGGGACAGGGATCTAAAGGTCAAATCTGCTGGAAATAGGTGCAGAAAAACAACAAAAAATCAAAGGAAAAATTGTTGTAAATGAGGTGGCGAAAGGTTATATCCTGGAGGGAAGCAGAGGGGACCCTAGAGGAAAAACCCAAAAAAAACTGAAAAGAGGTGTTTTGGATGGATAAATAGCCAATATGAAGTGGATCTAAAGGTAAGGTATTAGATTTGAAAAATGGCTGAACACTCTGAAAATTTCAGACAACCTGCAGCAGCTAAAACTCTTCCAAAAAATGTGGAGGGTATTGAAACCCTAAAGGGATAGGTTCCCACTTAGATGAGTAAAAAATAACAAGTATAGGTCCAAAATGGGTGAAGAAGGAGGTCAAACAACCCTGAACAGAGGCCTAGAATAACCCAGAAAACTTTCAGAAAAATTCCCGCAAAAAGTGTAGGTCACAGTTTCTGACCTGATTTTTGCAGAGGTTACAGATTCTGGCATGTTTTCTGCACCCTGGAGGTTCAGGTCATAGGTTTTTGCCGAAAAAGTGTGACCTACACTTCTGGCACTCTCGAGAGCAAGTTTCAACAGAATGTGTTGTCTCAGCTGCGACTGATGTCTGTCATCTACGCAATAGGTCCGAAAAAACACGGAAGTTAGAATTTTTAATGTTTTAGGGTTTTATAGGTTAAGAAAAACATCAAGAAAAGCAAAAAAAGAAGCTGAAGGGAAATCCTAGCGTTTGAAGCAGTTGGATATGCAGGGATCTGAAAAAATACAACGGTTGTAATCGTAAACCCGTGTGGAGTCGCTAGTTGTTATTTGAATCTTAATCGCAAGCGTATGAAAAAGGCTCACTTTAGCCGTGCATAACAAACAACCCTAATAGCAAAGATGGCTACCAATATCTTTAGATATGAAATTAGGTGAGCGAGATAAATGCTGCAAAAATCTAGATCTATGCATTAAAAGACATTAAGCAGTAAATAAAAAATAAGAGTTGCTCCATGCATCCAATAGACAAGACACGAATATGTTTAAATAATTTTGTATTTATGGCACCTGGGAGGAGAACATAGAAGGATGTTACTAGTCCTCCTCAATGGGATGTGTTCTTGAAAGTCCTCAACAATTCAGATCTAAAATCCCTCTCTCTTGATGGTGTAGAAAACCCAGACAAAAAATGGAACTAAAAGGGAGCTCACAAGAAAAATGGTAGCAAAATATGACAATGATGGTGGATCGAAGTCAGACCAAAAGTATAGATCCAGAGTGATCTTTAGGCAACAAAAGGTAGTAAATGAATGGGAAAACCCTTCTATTTATAACAAAATATTGAGTTAGTCTAGATATTGGTGCATAATTAAAATATTATTAACCAATTCTAGATCCAACTTTTATGGAATATTTTATTATATTTGTTGGAGGGAAAAAGAATTTGACTTGGATCAAATCCCTTTATTTGTAAATAATAAATAAATAAATGGTTTATTTATTATTTTAAGGATGTGGTTGAGTAATAATCAAATAAATAATGATTTATTTAATTATTAATGAATGATTTAGTCAAATTTAACAAGGAATATTATTTAAATAAGGTTTTAAATAATTATTCCTAGAAAATAATAAGATAAATAATAATTTATCTAATTAATTTTCATGTTTTGGGTTAAATATGACTAGGAATATTAATTAAACTACTGTTTAACTAATTATTCCTTGAGGGAAATCAAACAAATGTATATTTATTTAATATTTCCTCATGGGGTTTCCTGTTTATACCATAAACAACTTAATAAAGGTGGTTTACTAAGTTATTTTTCATAGTGAAATCAATTTTACTTAGGGTAAAATTGATCTTACATGGTGTACTTAGGTCCATCTAATAGTAATAGGTTAGATGACGAAAAAATGGTGTAACACTACAGTTAAGGGGTTTCATGGATAGATATAGATTTGATAACATTTAGTTGCTTGTGTAGTGCCCTCATACATCTGTCACTCAGTCACAGTCACTTCAAAACAGTCATTGACAATGTCCTGGACTCAGATCTAGGACTTGGTAGTTGAGATCACTTGATGATATTTCAGATCTGTGCACTTGAGGTTGTAGATCTCCAGATCTTTAGATATGCTCTATGTATTTCCGTTGCAAGATGTATCTACAGTATTCACTCCGTATCAGCAATATTCATCAGTAGGCTTCAACCAATGTCAGTGAATCTCTATCGTCACAATCAAGTTCCTTCATCATAAGCATGTTTATGGTTTTATTGTACATATGTTAGTTGGTTTCTACATTATGAAGATATGGATCTATGGATCATTGTACTATTGTTACTGAATTATTTGATGACGATCTAAGAGAATAATTTGCAAGGGTTTTCCCCATAGTGGGTTTTTCCCTGGTATCAGACCAATCATGGTGTCTCTATGTGTTCATGCTTATCTTCCTTTGATCCTTTTACATTCCACTTCTTAGATGATGATGATGATGTTGTACTTTCTACATAGTTGCATTTTTTGATGGTTAATAATGTAGATATGTACAATGATATAATTATTTGGGGTGAACTTAACATCTTATTGAAGAGATGTAACTATCAAAGCAAAGAACAATGTAGCTCTATGAAAAGTTAACATGGTATCAGAGCTGGGTTGAAGAAAATCCATGGAGCTCACCCCCATGGAGGCCCTTTTATGGAAGTAAGAAGAGGATGGTAGAGACCTAAAATAATTATAGGGAATGAAGAAAACCCTAGGAAATTAGTGGATAAGGGTTTGATAGAAACCCTAGTTTAATGTAAAGTATTGAGATTTGGTATATGAAACCCTCACATGACCTATCTAGAGATGCTCAAGTACTTGGGATCTATTTGACATATGATCTAGTTATTGATAAAGTTTTTGATTGAAGGCAACATTGTTTTATGATATATGGAGTCCTCTTGAATGTTGGTTCAGGAGGGAGATGATCATCTCTCATTGAAGATAATTATTCCTTGTCTTATGACCTTACTCTTGTTTATTCTTATGGATCTTATTATTGTTTCTAGTCATTAATTCCTACATGTATATTTGAGCACCTGGATATTTCTAACCTTCGTGCTGAGATGTGATGAGTGGATCCTTCTTGAGGATCTTTTGAAGTGCATGAAATATGGCTAGATATGGAAAATGTTAAGAGGTAGTCGAAGTTGCCTTTGTGAAGGTGCATAGGTGATACCACAAGGCATGCATGGTATATTGTTTTAATATTTTGTTTCAGCTATAACATTGGATGGCTAGGTAAGCCCTATGGTATGTTGAGAACGTCTCTTTCACAAATGAATCATGCATGCATATAAGAGTGATCGGGATTTATGTTTCCTATGATGAAATGGTGCACTTGGTAGTGAATGGTTTGATCATATTCTTGATTATACAAGGATACTTATTGTTGATATTAGGTATAGTGGCATAGATTGATGTTTGGCTAACATATATTATTTGGAGATCCTGATCCCGACTCTAGTAAATGGTAATCTTGACTCTTGATATGCATAAGTCTTGTTGGATCTCTTAAACAAGTTTACCTCATTGATATTGTATTGATAATGCTTGTGATAAGCATGATGAAAGATCATGGAAAGAGAGATTGCACTTGGTTTATCAACTAACCTAACTTGATCCTATTGGTCATGATCGCATGGTATTGGAAACCATGATGATAGAGGCATATATATGAGATTGATGTTTCATATATTTGACTTCCTGTGGTTATGGAATATGGTGAAATTAAATGCTTTAACTGGATGTATTGTTCCTAAGTTTGTGTTGTCACATCAGCCTGCTGCCCTGATCTTTCAAGTCCAACCCTTGATGAAATATTGATAACATAATGTTAATGATCATGTAGCTATGTGTTTATGATCTAATAGATCTGTTGTTGCATGACTCCCATAAAGAGAGTTTGATGATATGTATGAAAATGAAATTAAATGCCCTTATATGATATATGAGTATCTAACTTTGTTGATCTACAACAGAGGTTTGAGCGTCTCTCTCGCAAAGGAAGGCCCATAGATGTGACTATGGATGATAGAAATAGAATTGAAGTTATGTACAATACATTTTTTCTATACTCCGAATCAAGGGATCTCTAACATCTCTTGCCATTGTAAACTGATTTATGTAATTGTTGGAATCAAGCATGAAATCAGATGGTCACTTGGAACATGTCAGTTTTGCAGATGAGTTGTACATATCAGTAAGATCTTTCAGCAAGAAAAGTTCGTATGTTTGAATCGAACTTGTGATTGTAGGTGACTGAGACATGAATATATTAGGGGAATTTTGAGGTCGAAAATGGGCCTCCTAAGGAAATAATAAAATAATAGCTAAACAAATAAAATAATATTTATGAATAATTCACATTTCGCACCACAATCCATGTAGCCATAGTTAAATTCAATTCAAAATATGTACCAAAATAAAATTAATAAAAAAATTGTATTGATGTGACTATAAATAAGAATAATATTTTCAAGAAAAGGTCATTATCATTGAACAACTAATGCATTTGTCCCTTGTACTTAAATAAGTTAAAATAAAATATAAATATAAATTTATAAATTCTTAATTATATTATATTCTATTGATGAAAATTTATATTATTTAAATTGTATAATAACATGTAATTAATATACTATATAAAAATAATATAATATAATATAATAAATGTATATGGATATTCATTGTTTCTTTCAAGAAATATGAAATGAAAATAATATATTTTTATTCAAAAAGTGTCAAATGACATTTATTATGAATACTTTACTTTGACTTTAAAGTACTTAGAGCACTATCATAGTTAAGCATGAGTTTTTATCCACCATTGAGAATGTGACAAGTAAGTACCTTTAACTCAAGCAATGCCACCTCAACCATTAGGGATGATGTCATCTCCCTAAAATGTGATTGGTTCTCATGAAGTGAATTTTGATTGTACATTTTCCTTAGGAGGCCCATTTTAGACCTCAAAATTAGATATCTCATTACGTTTGAGGATTGTGCTACATTTTTTAGCTTATTGATATTGATGAACTATGTTTGGAACTCATGACATAATGATTAATGATTGATATATTTCTAGAATTATAGATTTTACCACAATCTCACATTTGGATTTGACATGACTTGATCTGGTGATATTTCATTTTCCCATGTGAAAATGATCTATGGACACAGTGACCTTCACTGTCGTATGTGAGTATTCGAAAGTATGGTTATGTATTTCCCTTGTTGTTCCTAGTACAATGGTTGTTGTGACTCAGTATGAATATGGAACATGCATGAATTAACCTTTGTGTATGCACTAGCATCTAGTAACAAAAATGACTTGTAATGGCATGATTGAACTATAGACTTGATAGTAAATTAAGTCAAGAATTGTAGTATGAGCTCTGCCTGTCACTGGTTGAAATAATTGATACTATGAAATCAATGTTTTTCATAATAGTTTTGGTTTGGATTCTAAACTCTCATGAACTGACTTCGTTGACACAAAATTGATTTATGTAAGGCTAGCTATGTTGGCATGGTAAGGAATTATTCTTGTAGAGAGCGTTGCGTGATGCAAGCTCCTCAATTCAGATTTGTATATAATTGACAACTATCTGGTGAAGTCAGGACAATTAGTTCCAAGGTATGGCCTTGATTTTTATTATGTATTTGATTATACATACTGATAGTCTATCCTTGATAGGTGATGATCCTTTAAACATCTAAGTAAGAGGGAGATGGATTCTGAAAAATTGTAATGGTGTATCGTGGCATGATGAACCAATTTCTGGAATTTGGGAAAGAAATTCCATATTGCAAGACTGTTGAAATTTCATTGTGTAATGTAAATCCTTGGACACTCTGATTTAAAGTTCAAATGTTGTTGAACGTGGCATGTCATCTGTTAGTTTATTGAAGCATTTATGTTCCATTTTGAACATCCATCTATATATGATGTGTATAGAATATGATTAAAGTCATGATTGAGATGTTACATTCAAAATTGCCACCAAATATCTTTAATTTGTTCTACTCTTAAAGGTTGAGATATTTATCCCATGATATGTAGCTGCATGGGTGAACTAATGATGTTTGGGATTATTATTGATGAGCATAGTTGGATGTTGCCTTAGTATGAGATATGCCATGATACCTTGGATGAGAGGTCCATAGCATGACCGAGGTCAAGTAAAATGTTGTTAGAAAGACTAGTTGTGATGCAGGATGAAGAAGCTCCTTAGAGAGCTGTCTGAGCATGATCTAGATAAGACATGGATAAACTATGATGAAAGAGAATCCAATATACATATAGTTGGGACTGTGATATCTCCATTCATTGAGACAATGCAGTTGTTCAAGACAAGCTTAGGCTTGTGATTGAAACATCTATGAGAGGGAGGATGATTATGGTATCCATGTGTGATTGGCACCTCAGTGAGAGGGAGGATGATTATGGTATATTGTTATGATTGGTATCTTGTTGTGATTTACATGATTATTTATGTTCTAACATAATAATTTATTTGATTTCATGTATGAACAAGAATAAAAAATACCAGGTGAGAGAAGTTCTGGTCAAGGACACTAAGCTAGCTCTTCCTCCCTGTCTAAGCTCTGAGGATGAGGAATTGAGATAAAGGCTCCTAAGGTTGAGGGAACTATGGACAATAGGGTGAATTACCTATATGTTACCCATAGGGTTGAGATGATGCTCAAATACATTCATAGGGTCAGAGAATGTTGATCCCCTGATTGGTATTTTCAGAGTATACCCGAGTTGGCATCATACCTATTATCACTCCCCCTGTTTCCCAAGGCTGAGAATTGAACTAAAGGAAGGTAACCATAAACCAACCTTTAGGTCAGGTAGCTAGCGCTACCAAACCAAATACGTCTCTCTCAATGTCACTTTTCAGCCGACGAGACGACTGGATATATAAGGATCTTAGGTTAGTTAGGATGCTTAGTAGATTAGGGTTTTGTTTGTTTGAATTTTTTTGTTGGATAGGAATGACAACCAAGGAACTAGGTGTAGAGTTTAGATTTGATTTCAAAGGTTTAGTTGCAGAGATGAGGATGAGGCCAGGTAGGTAAACTTGTGAACATACTTTATTTTCTTATTGTGCATAGGGTTTGAAAGAGAAGGAGTCAGAATGAGCATTTAAATGAATTCATTCATCAGAAGAGTAGACACATCCATGAAAATCTTATAAAACAGAGCATAAAAAGAAATGATTTATGTTCATAAACTCATAACATTAACATACAAAAGCATACATGTGACGGAAATGTAACATAAAATTTAATTACCTGAAGTAACAGAGAAGAAACAGTGCTCAAAAGCATGCCACTAGAGTCTCAAGGTTAAAACTGTAACATTCCTTTGATTTCACTAAAAACAAATGTACAATAGCTCCACTGCAAATAACAACTATCCAACCTCTAAAATGACTTGAGCCGGACTAAATATAGAAAATAGAGTTCATGCCACCCCATTGGGTCCAATATGATCTAAAAAACATCATAAATATATTATATGAATCATTACCTAGAATCTAGGGAAGTTAGAAACCACTTCCTCAAATTTATCTGATAACTAGGAGTTCATGTATCTTGGATTAATTACATCATTCCTCCATAAAGAGAGGAAACTAAAAACTCTTCCACGCAAAAGACACCTCATGCGAAAAATGCAATTCTAAATTTTGAGTTTTTCTAAGTTGAAAACTGTCCAAGGGAATCCAATGACAGAAGTGTCACGCCTCCAGTAGAAGCATCACGCCTCCCAGCAGAAGTGTCACGCCACTTTGGAGCTGATTTTGACTGAATTTTAGGAACCCATTTTCAAATATGGAAGTTAGAAGAGTTAGCAATGTGTGCCTTCTTTCCATTTCACCCTCAAAACTGAGAAAATACCCACTAAAAGGCCTTCAAAAATTGATTCTCCCAACCTCACTCCAGAAGCATTGCGTAGAGGTAAAGAAGGTGGCAAAAGCATGAAAATAGTGATGTTTTTTGCATTTTTCTTCAAAATGAGAGGGTGACATGTTGACCTGCTATCATATCTTTGATTTACAAGTGAACATGCATCCATCCATCTAGATTTTTCTCATTTTAATTTCTCTGATAAAAAGCGTCGCGCCGCTTCTCCTAAAGCCAAATTTTTAGATTTTTGAAAAAATCACCAAAAATGAAAAAAATTCTCAAAAACCTCCAAAATTTGCTTTATGATGTCCTAGGATGATGGGCTAAAGAGCTAAGGATTCCACAGCAAGTAGATCCAAATTTTCCTTCTCCTTAAGCTTCATTAGGGTTTCCTTTAGCTTCTTTCTGAAGTTTTTCACCCTCACCTTGGCGATTTGATTCCTTGTGAAATAGTGCCTTGCCATATGCCTCTGGAGATTGTTAACTCTCTATTCCTTCTTTAACAAATTCTTAAGATGAATTCAGGCCCTATCAAGCCAAAACTCTTTATCTTGTTCAATTTTGGCAGTTATCAACTCATTAAAAGTTAACTGAGTTGGTGGTGGAGATGGCTCTCTTTCTTTCTTTTTTTCTTAGTTAACCCTCTTGCTATTGGCCTCCTAGGATTTTATTCAACCTATGTGTCTTCCAATTTCTCAACATCCACCACTTCCTTTCCTTTACCCTTATCTGCCCCGGGGTTTTCCTTTAGTTTTCTTTGGAGGAGTTGTTTAACCTTTAGCTACATATTCTCTTGTTTTTGGAAGGTAATCAAGAATTTTTCCTTTGAGAGGCTATCCATAAACTCTGCTATATCTGCGTCTTTTTCTCTTATGATATCCTTAGTTGTATTTTCCTTTAATCACTCTACCATATCAACCTCCATGGGAAATTTTTTTTCATGTTGCTGCAATGGTGACTCATCCTGGTGGATGAGTGGATCACTATCATGACTAGGTGGCTGATCTAATGTTTGTCTTTGTTTAGCTATGGTATCAGGTACAATTACTCCTTTGATGGTCTTGGGAGAAAAAAAACATCCTCTTGCCTTTCTCATAGTTTTAAGTGATCTCAACCCTAGGCTCCTTTGATATCTCTGCTTGCCTACTTGAAGGAACAACCTGCTTTTGTTGTGCTAGTGCTGATGATGTGTTGTGGATGATGGATGGGATAGTAGGAGGCTTTGATGCAAATTTATCCATGAAATGTTCCCAATACATATTTCTTGCTAAAATATAATTCAAAACAATAAAATTGACCAAGCCATGATGGAATAAACTGGGGTGATGATCCTTACCTTTTCTCTATACCTTTTCATTCATCTTGACCAAAATTCTGAACAAATAATTGGGCAAATTGAGTGGCTGAGTAGCAGTGAAGTGCATCAATAACCTGACATGATACTGGTACAACCTTGAAAATATCCCTTCACATGTAAAATATTTAATAATTGACTTCATAAAAGGGGCATATTTATCAGTTAAATTCCTGAAAGGGAGGATATCCTAAGGAGCATATTTGGAATGAGGTTTCATGAACATTTTGTTGTTTTCAAGGTCTAACTCCATCCCTTTGAACCTGATTTATCCATGATTTGGGATACATGTTGCTGAAGCAATGACATATGTTGATATGGTAAACTAAATGCCTGCTATGATGGCCTTGTCTTTTTTGAAGCTAGTGGAAAAAAGGCTAGTCAATTGAGCATGACAACCCACCTCCTTGATCCTCTCACAAAACTTCAAACAACCACTGTTTTCAAAACATCTCTTGGCAAAAGGAGAGCAATTGATTTATTGCAAGGTAGATGACTCAAACCTAGAATGTTGGCCTCCCTTATTAATCTTCTTTTCTTCCTCCATGGTGTTTCTAAACAAGATGAAACCATAGCTGGATGAAATGGTTAGGGGAGGCGTAGAATTAAGAAAATAGGGGATGGTGGTAGGGTGGCTTTAGGGGCAAAAATGAGGTAGAAATTAGCTAGGGAAAATTCCACCAAAATTTAGGAGGTAGGGTGATGATTTGGTAATAGGATGGAAGTGAAATTTTTGAAAATGGGTATGAGGAAGGTGGCAAAAATATAAAAACAAAGGAATTTCCTAGTTTTCTACCAAAATGTAGTGAAAATTAGGGTTTTGATGAGATTGATGGAAAGTAAGGCTGTGAGAGATAGAGAGTATTATGGTATGATGAATGGATTTTGTATGAAGGTTGTAAGTGGTTAGAGTAGGTTTTTATCAGCTAAAATAATCAAAAGATTAAAAACACCAAAAACGTAGTGGAGATGACCTAATGAAGGAAACCACTCATTTGCTGATGAAATTTGACTTGAGAGAAGTAGGAATGGTGTCCAATTTCTATTTAGGAGATGTGTGAACCCTTTTGAAAGTTTTTTGAAGCTTGAATGACTGATTTTGAGCTCAAACACTAAAAGCATAGCGCATGCTAGAAACGTAGGGCAACACCTTCGGAAGCATAACGGGAGCAAATTGGCACAAATTTCTTGTTTTTTCTTCAACCCCTGGAAATTGTGGAGTATGATGGTGAGAACATGGAGATCTATCAAACATCAAAGGATACAATGAGTTGAAGAAATCTCTTTTTTCCTTTTTATAATATCATAAAATCACTTTTTTGTCTTCTAGTGAAATCACAAAATTTTTGAAGGAATTCCTCTTTTTTGAAAAACTTTAATGAATAAACACACTTTATTTGATGAAAGAAAAATTTCCTTCACTTATTTCCCTATATTTTCTACATCCCTATGCAATTGTCTTGTATGGTGAAAATTAAATTCTATTTGTCTTCATTCATGACATAAATTGACTCTTATGGTGGGGAAACAAATGAGACCTAGACTCTGACCTAGATGAAGGTGTCGTGATTGACCTCAAACCCTAAATGATAAATGAATGACATGAAATCTAAGATAATAATGACCATGAATGGAGTGTAGTGAGTATAATTTCAGACCTAGACATATTCAGTGAACAAGATTTTATTTAAAATTGATTTGAAACATGAAATTTTGACCTAGGACAACTATTAAGTAAATCTGAAAAGAGTACTTTTGATCACTGAACATTTGGAATCTCCCTTAGGATATGTCAAGAACACTGTAGATCAGCTAGCCTCATCCATTGGGAAATGGAGTCAAAACTGGAAACTGGAAAAACTTCGACAAACTGAAATGCTTAACTAAAACAAAAAATGAATTTGAATCTAAAACTGACTTGAATTTTTCAACTTTTAAAAGAAAAACATCAGTTGATCATAGAAGCCTCATGGCCTTCTCCTTGGGCTTCAAACTTCTACAACAACTTCCTTATCCTTTGACAGCAAATAAAAGCGATATTTATAATGACAATGAACCTTTTTATTCAAGATTAGGTAAGGTAATGTTTGAGGAACCTACCATTCACCGATCCTCCTAGAATTTCTTGCCCATCAAGATATTCTAACAAAAACACCTTGCTACCCCTGAATGTTGTAATCTTGTATGGACCTTTCCACAGGCTATCAAACTTACCATGCTTACCTTTGTCTTAATTTTGGGAATCCCATCACAGAAAAAAAACTCCTAACTTGAAATCATCACCTTTGGTCTTCTTGTCATAGATCTTCTTGATTTTCTCCTGAAGTTTTGAAGTGTGATTGAAAAATTCTTCTCTTGAATGCTGCAAATGAATCATTTGGCTTATTCTTTTCTGAATATAATTTGGCTCATTGTCTATCTCTTGAAGAATTTTCATCACCGACACTGCTAGAGAAGTGGGAAAAATTATGTCGACATCATACACTAACTGAAAATGTGACATGCTAATTAATCTCTTTGTGCTAACTCTGTCTGCCAATAGATAATTTATGAGCTTATTGTACCAATTTATTTTATTTTATTGCAACAATTTCTTGATTATGTTCACCAATGATTTGTTTGACGATTCATCCAAATCATTGCCTTGAGGATAATATGTTGTATAATGCCCAAGTATTATGTGATATTTATCACAAAACTCAATCATATTTCTGGACATGAAGGGGGATACATTGTCATTGATAATTTTCTGTGGGAAGCCAAAATGAGAGAAGATATTACTCTCCAAAAACTGAATAATCATGGTGTCTATAGCCTGGCTTGTGGGGATGGCTTAAATCCACTTTGTGAAGTAATCGATGGTAGTGAGTATCTAGTTATGCTAAGCTGATGATGAAGGATGAATCTCGCCAATTAAATCAAGACCCCATTTCTTGAAGGGTGCTTGAACTGCAATTGGTTTCAAGGGAATCAGTAAGAGTTTTCTTTTTCCCTGAAAGATTTGACACTCATGAAAATATTATAAACATTGTAAAATAAGTTGGGCCAATAAAATCCAACTATCAGTATCTTATTTGTTGTAGTCTTCCGGAAAATATGACCACCACAATCACCTTTATGAAAGTCTTTCATCACCTTATCAAATTCTCCTTGTACCAAACAATTTAGCAAAATTCCACCCGGATCTTTCCAATACAAAACATTGTTAAGAATTCAATACTTAAGAGACTTCAACTTTAGAGATCTACCTTTAATTCTAGACAAGTCAAGATGAGGATTCAAATGTTGCAATACATGAATAATATCAACATACCATGGTGATGAAGAAAAAATTTCAAATACCTGAGGTAATGGATCAACCTCTTGTTGAGATTTTTAAGTGTTGGGGTAGCATCAGATATGGTCTAGCTCCCAAAATTTGTGGAGGGACTAGAGTACATGAGATCTCCAAGACCCGGAAAGGGATTTGATAAATTCCATTATGTTTAAGAGAAAATTAATTAATTAATATTTTTAATTAAGGACCCTAAGTCTAACTTAGGAAAATTAAAAGATTAAAGGTAATTAATTTAAACATGTGATGGAAATTACTTAAGGCACACAGATCAAGATTTATTTTAATATTAGCCATCGATTCAAGATTAGATCACAAACGTTGGTTTCCCAATGAGAAAATTATAAAGGATAGGCTTAGGTTTAGTTGGATAACACACACAGTGGCAAAGCATTGAGACTAAGTTGGAATTCTAGGGCGTGGTTTGCTAAGAATTTCCATAAGTGTTTCAGCTGCAGCGAGGGGTAGTATTGGCGAGAGGGATGATCTAATCCTAGGGAAAGAGTGTAGCAAGAGGCATACAAGAAGCAGACAGAGCAGCACAGAAGGAGCAGCGCCAGCTATGCAACGCAGAGGGCTTCAGGTGCTACCCAAAGGCTACATAGGCCTAGAAAGGGCAACACAGAGGTAGAAGGAGGATAGTAGGGTTGACACAGGCCCAACCAGGGTAGTGAATCTCAAGCGAATATCACTGTTATTCTTTCTTACTGTCACTAAGTTCGACATCCAATTTGAAAAATGAAGAGGAACAATAATACCACCAGTATACAACCTGTTTACATTTTTTTGAATGGACGAAAGCAACTTGGGATTCATTCTCCTTATTTTCTGGTGGAAAGGTTTCTAATGAGGCTTTAAAGGAATGGTGTGCTAAATTATTCTCTTATCATACACTTTCAGATCAGAATATCCCATGAAAAAACATCAAAAAACTAAGACATGAGTGCTGCATATTTACCTTTCATTTCAGAGCTGAAGTATTTTGAAATCTTGACCATCTTGGGCTTTTCAAAAGTGCCAATATTGAGGTCTTCCACTCCTACTTCTATTGGCAGCATTGTCAGTTTATGTGTAACATCATCTTGGTCAAAAATTTCCTCCAAAGGCCTTGAAGCAGTAGTTCAAGAAGCCTAAGTCCTACTCTCGGATAGTGAACAATCTAAAATATTTAAAGCAAGGTCCTACCGAGTCTGTATGGGAGGCTGGCCAAAGTTTAAAGAAGGTAATTAGAGAAGGAGTATTTTTGTATGATGACAGACAACACAGAAAATGGTTCATTTCTATGTTGTTGCCCCACCTGCGTGTACCAATGGGTCATCAAGCCATTGAGTCATAGGAGAAGGCCTTGGAGATTGCTATTAAGCTAGAGGCTATGCTAAGGGATGATACCCAGTTAGGAGTAAAAAAAATATAAGCCCAGAGAATCAATGCACATGGAGGTCTAGAATCTATGAAAGGAGAGAGGAACAGAGGCCAGCCCTGAAAGATGGTGCATACAATGTAGGGTGAATGGCCACACCAAAGATAAGTGTCCCCTGTTAGCAGACTATGTGCAGGCCGGGGGACCTAGCCTGTTGCATCCTAGGGAAGATGCAGGGCCAAGTGGGTCGGTGATGTGGTGCGATGATTGTTGCATTGCTAGGCTACACGATACCAACTACTGCCCCCGTCTTGCCGCATATGTCCCAGAAATAAAGCAACAATGGTGTAGGTTCTACATATCTATAGGCCATGACGAGAAAAACTTTCAGACTTATGATCTAATGATAGATAAGAGAAACCTATATAGGGTACAATCAGACCCTTCACCAAGATCCCCATCCGGTTGGGTGCCTCCCTAGCTAGGGGTAGGGGAGGGGGTTGAGGTGGAAGCATAGGTAGGGGGAGAGGAAAAATGATTTTCTATAACTGTGGGGAAATCGGGAACTTTGAAAGAGATTGCAAGAACCCTGCAAGACAATCCTGTAGATACTATAGATAGCTGGATCATGTGATTGAAGATTGCTCGATTCTGATAGCCAAGATGCAGGAGAAGAAACAAACACCTATGTAAAATGTACAAAGGGTCAAGGCGAAACCTCAAGATGAAGGACTGAGTGTTAATGTTATAACACGCAGCAGAATGGCCACTGGAGGAGTTGCAGAGAAAGCTGAGGCGGAGCCTCTTATCTGGAAAGCAACCATTAAACAAGAAGGGTTGGACTTACAGAAGGAAAAATAAGCTTTTGTCAGAGCTCACCAAGACTTTGCTAAGGCTGAGGCATCTACTCCTCAAGCACCCATGAACCTCAAAGTAGATGATGAGGTCAAACCATTCCTACAGGCATGTATGAAGCTGCCGCGTAACCAAAGGGCCATAGAAAACGTCCAAGCTTTGATAGACAGTTGTGTAGAAAGAACAACCTTAGCTATGGAAATTAAGGACGTACACAAAATATATAAGCATAAGAGACACACTGGTAGGGAGATGCAGTTACAATGCAGGTTGGTGACTATGAGATGGATCAAGTTATTCTAGACCTAGGCTCAGATGTGAACGTACTACATAAGAAAACATGGAAGCGAATGGGAGAACCTAAGTTAGAATGGTCCACTATCTAGTTGCGCATGGCTAATCAACAGAAGATCATACCATTGGGGAGATTATCAAATATCGTGGTAGATATCGCAAGGGTTAAGGTTCAGGCTGAATTCAAGGTTATTCAGATTATAGAATATGCAGACCCCTATCCTATGCTCCTAGGATTGGATTAGGCAATAAATATGGGTCGTATTATCAATTTAAAAAAGAGAAGCATGGTGTTTGAAAGTGAAGGAACACGAGTGGTAGTACTGCTAGATCCCGCAGAAGGAGAAAGGTATACAAAGCCAATGCATGAGGAAGAAGAGGTGGATCAAATATTTAAGTTAACTGTGAGGGATGAAGATTGGATCAATCCTACGGTCGATGGTGTGCTTTGCTGGGAAAGGGATAGCGAATGATTTTTCGACTCCGGCGAAGAAATGGAAAATTGGAAAAAACGACTACATGATGTCTCTACGCTACGCTGCCTACGAATCACAAGGGACTTCCACTGCATATCCTCAGAGGTAAGAGAACTACCCTAATTTGATGGTTCTGGTAGTATAAAATAATTTTTGCAGACATTTGAAGCTAAGGTTCCAAGAGAACAGAGGCTATGGTCCCTTAACCTAGATCTGCGTGCAACACCTACAAGGTGGTGGGACACGCATAAGGGGGCTTTCCAGGATTGGGAAGAATGTTGGGATATGATGATCCTATGATTTGAGACTCTGGCTAACATGTGCGTCAAGATATTTCTTGGCCTAGGGGATCCGCACGAACATTTGTTCACCTGGACGGAGAAATGGTGGGATCACACTACAGAAGAATGGGTTCACTTGTTTATTCATGCCTTAGGACCAATTCCCACCGCATGGTACTTAGATGCGGGGCTACATCAACGCACCCGCCATTGGGAAACTTTAAAGGATGAATTTTTGGGAACATTCAGGTTAATAGGAGGATTGGAGGTGCTTGAAAAAGCTCTGCAGGATATCGATACCTTTGCATTTGGTGAATCTAGCCCCTACGCAGCATGGGAAATACCCACATGGGAAACACAGACGCAGGATATTGTCAACTGCCACAATATCACCATAGAAGAATGTGATGAAGATCCATGCAATGTCTCGATCCTATAATAAGAGGGGGAACGCGCAGTTGCAGGACCTCCGTTACACACTGTGGATGTTACGAAACCTCTGAAGTTATGAGAAGTTAACATTGGTACGGAGGAGCAACCGAAGTTGGCTAAAATTGGGGTTTACTAGAATGATGAGACAGTAGGCAAGAATGCGGAACTGCTCACGGAGTATCAAGGCTTATTTCTGACAAAGTTTTCAGAGCTTAAGGGGATCACGGGGGACCTAGGGATTATGCGCATCACACTGAAACCAGATGTGTGCCCTATAAAGTAGTGCCCTTATCGACTAAACCCTAAGTATAAGCAGAAGGTTAGGGAAGAAATCAATAAAATTCTCGCTGCAGGTATCATCAAACCGATCGAACAGTCAGATTGGGTGAGTCTTATGGTGGTTCAGGAAAAGAAAACGAAGGGGGAAATCCACATATGTGTGGATTTGCAAAAGTTGAATGATGCATGCGTACATGATCCTTTTCAAACATTGTTCTCTAATGAGATCCTAGATAGCGTAGGATGCCAGGAGGTGTATTCATTCACCAATGGGTTCTCAGGGTCCCATCAGATCAGAATCGCACCTGAAGATCGTAGCAAAACTACATTTTCCATTGAATGGGGATCCTTTCAGTATATGGTCATGCCGTTTGGGCTTAAAAATGCTCCTGCCATCTTCTCACAGGTAGTAGTTGCAGTATTCAAAGAATTCATTCATAAATTTATGGAGGTATACTTTGATTATTGGATTGTATTTGACTTAGTAAAGATGCACATTTTGAACCTACGCATGATGTTGGATGCTTGCCGAAAGCACCAGATTTCCCTAAATATCAAGAAGTGTATCTTCTGCGTGCCCTTTGGAATCTTGTCTGGACATATAGTTTGCTGAAAAGGGCTAATGGTGGACCCTGCAGAAGTTGCAGTAGTCATCAATATGGTAGTCCCTATGATTAAGAAGCAGCTGCGTTCGATCCTCAGACATATGGGCTATTATAGAAAGTTCATTCAGGGATACGCGCTGAGCACAACCCCTCTGGAAAAACTACTTAAGAAGGATGTTTCATTCTTTTGGGATGAAAAGTGTCAGAAGAGCTTTGAGCTACTCAAGGAAAAGATGGTCTCTTCGCCTATCCTTATTTTCCCTGATTGGGAAAAGGTATTGCATGTCCACATTGATACTTCCAAAATTTCCCTAGGAGCGGTCCTTACGCAACCTGGCAAGGGAGACATTAATCACCCAATTGCATTCACTAGTCGAAAACTCTCAGGTGCGGAGCGCAACTATGCCACCAGGGAGTGGGAGGGATTAACCATGGTCTACGCATTACAGAAGTATCATCATTACCTATTAGGGGGACACTTCAAAATGTTACATATCATTCGGCTTTGAAGTACCTAGTGAATAAGCCTGTGTTGGGGGAGGGGGGGGGGAGGGGGGGAATCTGCCGATGGCTTCTGTTGTTCCAAGATTACGACTTTGAAATCATTGTCAAACCAGGGAGGTTGAATTTTCAGCCAGACCACTTGTCCCGAATTGAGATTGGCAAGGAACCAACCAACCTGGAGGAAGGATTTCCTGATGCGCAACTGTTTGCTATTAAGGTAGTTGATGCACACTTCGCTAACATTATTCAATTCCTAACTACAGGCATGGCACCCATGGGGTATTTGGTGCAGCAAAGGAAATAATTGGTAACCCACGCTGTGGATTTTACCATCATCACTAGTCACCTCTATAATATGGGAGTAGATGAAGTGCTGCGAAGGTACGTTTTGGAACATGAGTATCATGCTATTCTAGCAGAAGCCCACAATGGGGTGGCAGGAGGTCACCACGCAGGGAGCACCACAGCACGAAAGGTCTTAAGAGCTGGATTATGGTGGCCTACCCTGCATAATGACTCCCATGACTATTTTAAGGCCTGCAATACATGCCAACGCATCGGAAGGCCGTCCCGTAGGGATGAAATGCCCCTCCAACCGCAAATGGCCCTGCAAGCATTTGATAAGTGGGCCATCGATTTCGTAGGACCTATCAACCCACCTGGAAAGAAGACAGGTGTACATTACATTATAACAACTGCTGATTATGTAACTAGGTGGGCCGAGGCACAAGTAGTAAAGGACTACACTACAGATACCACTGCGCAATTCATCTTTGAGCAGATTCTGACCAAATTTGGATGTCTGAAAATATTGATGCGCAATAGGGGTACACACTTTATAAATGAAACCATACAGGCCTTAATGGAAGAATTTCGGATCCATCATGCAAAAAGTACTCTGTATCATCCTCGAGAAAATGATGCAGTAGAAGCTTTTAATAAGGTCTTGGAGCATGCACTGACCAAGGTCTGTAATGCCGATCGCAGCGACTGGGACATGCGCATTCTGTCTATTCTATGGGCTTACCGAACCACCTGTAAGAAGTTGACAGGGAAGACACTGTTTAGGATGGTTTATGGTAAGGAGGTTGTTATGCCTATGGAATATATTGTTCCTAGTCTACATGTAATATTCCCAATTAGCCCAAGCTAATGGGAATATACAATTTTGCTTCAATTTTCTTTCTGCATGAATAAAATTGTAAAGGAGGATCAATTAACTCCTAAAACAGCAAAATAAATCAATTCCCCATGTGAACACGGCTAAATATAGGCTACCTTAATAAATCTCCCTTATGTGTGAAAGGGATTGAGGCAATTGACTGGGTCAACAGGACCAAATACACAACGTTGTCTAGATGCAATGAACCTCTTAGATGCATAGTGCAGTTCTAGTTGGAGGCTACATATGTGAAAGGAGCTAAACCTTTGAGATGGTTTAGGGTTTTGCAAGACTTTTATCCTATAAAAGGAAGAGGATGATAGAATAATAAGGTTGTTGTTGAACATATTGTTTTGGAAGAACATGTATGTTTAGAAATTTCTCATTCTCTTTGCTGTTTAGTAGAGAATAGTGTTGTTTAGCACCGGGTGTTCCTGATCGAGAATCCCACCTCCTTCTTTGAGTAGCTCTTGAGGGAGTCTTGTATTTCTTGTCCACTATCAGGCATTTGGCCAAGCTTCTACTTCCAACTACAACACAGATCTTGTTGAGGGTTTGGTTTTCTTTGTAAGCTGCAGCAAGTGGAGGCTAGATCTATTCATATCTAAGTCATTCTAGTGCCTCTTTTCAATGGGAAAGCCTTCTATCCCCCTGGCAAGAGTGTATTGGATCATTGGAGCTTCAGATCCATACCTTGGCATCAGGCCAAACCATTCATCAATTCTACAACGCATTTTTTCTTCCAGGACTGTGTTATCTACAAGAAGAAGGTTGCAGGGAGTTTTTGCACTTTGAGGAGTGATCTCTAGTGATGGGAATCTACCTCTCACTGTGGTGATCCAGGGATTTTTGTTCTTATCCATGTCATATTCAGATCTGATCTGAATACCCCTATACATGCTTTAGAAATCCTGAAGAAATCTGTAGATCTGCTGCATGAGATCTCATATCTACTTCATATGCTTCATGTTTTGCTGAAAACCCCAAGGGGTATGTAAAATAGAGATTGTCTAGTGTACAAATATGATATAGATATAATATTTTGTACACAGGTCTATTCTAGATCTGATTTGTAACCTAAAACTACTGTATGCTCAATAAAATAACACTGTCAAGCCTTTTGCAGTGAAATACATTGTTGCAGTGCCTCTTTAAGAGGGTTTTCTTCACAAAAGTCTTCTATATTTCTCTTGTACATTGTATGGGCCACATTTTAAATCTTATTTTCTGATGTATAAGCTATTTATGAACCTCCATATCAGTCTCCTACTCTTACTCTGATGAACTGCGTTATTTTCTGAGTAGTGTTGTTAAATATTGTTGCAGTCCCTTCCTTGGGAATTTTCCAACTGTACTAGGTGTGGGGAGATATGTTTAACCCACCTAGAAGGATTTTTTTTTTATCCCCTCTTGGATTCAGGTCTTATATTGTCATATCTAAGGGATCCAAGGGTTGGTTCCAAATCCTGTAGCATCCATTTCTGAAAATTTCATTTTTCAGACATGCCTTTCTAAGCAGTCTAATTTTGGGATATTATAAAATATTCCCAATATTGTTGGTTTTCCCTATTTTTGGATATTACAGTGGTATCAGAGAAAATAAATTGGCATAGCCTGTGCTTATTTAAGAGCCAATATTTCTTTTCATGGAAAGAAAGGACTGATGAAGAAGTGTGGTTACACTGAAGACACATAAGAAAAGGGTAAGATCCCTTTTACTAGAAGTTTGCAAAGAGAAGAGTTCTCTAAAAATATTTCTCAAGCTATGTATGAACTGAAATAATAAATATGGGGAATGAAGAGGGAAAGACATGCAGATCCCTCAGGAAAATTTATATATAAAAAAAGCCCCAGTTCTTCTTAGTATGTGTGTGAGCATTCAACCACATAACTTGATCTGCAACATTGGAGCATGCCCACTTTCTTGTAAAAGAAAGAAGGAAAAGAAGGAATACCAAAGGAGGAATATATTGGTGATTATCTCAAATAATATGAGTCTCTATCAAAGAGATTCAAAGAGCATCTCAGTTTCCCATAGTTCTGTCAACTCAAATAAGAAAGATCCAGCAGCTACAAACGAATAAGAGGGTGCATGCAACACACTTTGGGTAGATTATCTCTACCTAGTTTTGATGGATCACCTAAGGACTCAGCCAAGTCTTGGGTAAGGAAGCTTGACACATACTTCCAGCTGCATCAAGTTTTAGAAGAAGAAGCCTTGAGAGTAGCAGCGCTGCATCTTCAAGGAAAGGCTTATGCCTGGTGGCTATTTGAGTCTTCTTCCTTAAAAAGGGTAAATATATCTTCTTATGCAAATTTCACTAGGAGATTAGTGAAAATATTTGATGTGAGACATTCTGAGACTTCCTGGGGAAGGAAAATCAAGCCTGAGAAATCTGAATCTTTGCATAAGTTGGAAGATTCCATAAAGCCAACTCTAGTTCTAAACATTGTTGAAGGGGTTGAAGATCTACTGCATAATTTACCAAAGGCAAAAGCCCCACTTCAGCAAGAACTCTCTTCCAAAAGAGAATACATGAGGGTTCCTTCTTCAATAAGATATTAGGGAAAAGGGTCTCTTAATGATGAGGCATTCTCCATTGATGAGGAGAAGGGAGAGGAAGAGCAGAGAAGATACTCTAGCGCTGTGATAGCAGGAGGAGATATATTTTCCTTTAGAGATGGAGATGAACCAATAGATGCCACTAGAGGGGTTCTTGCATCTTTGCAAGGAGTTACTAAGGATATTCCATATGGAGGACATGAGTATCATGTGTCTGTGCTAAGAGACAATGAGACAGAACAAAGGAGGGATCACAAAGCTGATCCACTATTAGAAGAGAATGGAGAAAATTCTCCAATCAGAGGCACTCTTACACCACTAAGAGGGGTCTCTAAATTTCATGAGACTTCCACACATGAAACAGAGTTGAAATTGCGCAGTGGAAGAAGGGACATGAGGATCCCATCTATTCTGCATATAAGGATGGTCCCTGAATTCTCATTATCTAATGGAAAACAAACTGGGAGGCCACCTGATTCAGATCCTGTGGGGAAAACCTCACAAATTGTTGTTCCAAACTCAAATCCAGGATGGATTGGAGCACTTGAAGGAAAATCTACAGCGCTGGGAGACTTGGGTAAGCTCAAGAAGGAGGGAAATCTTCTTCCCCCATCATCATCACCCACTCTCCTTTTTGATTATGCACCGTGGGAGGAGAAGAATGGAAGGAAAAACCTTCTATCGGACGGATAAATCATTCTTGCTGACAAGACAGATCTCCCTAGTGTCCTACGGACAACTAGCAACAAATATACAAACAAAAAATATTTTCTCTAGATAATATTCGATTCAAAATTAGCTACAACAGAGGTTTTGAAGACCTACCTGTAGTCTAGTGTTGTTCATAATGATCTTCTTTCCAGTTGCTTGAAAGAGTCATCTTCAAATCTTTGCAATCACAAACATGGAAAAAATCAATAGCACCTGCATAGTATAAACTAATTCACGAATCATATATCTATAAAGATGATCAAGGAATTCAAGAAAAAATCTAATTAATTAAATAACTCATTGATAAAACATGATAAAAAAGCTACTTAATTAAAGAACTCATTGAGAAAACAGGATCCATTTGTATTATCTTTGATGAAGAAAGAGCCTTACAACCATGTTCACCTTGATGTCGTAAAGGTCTTTCTGGGGTCTGGAACAGGCGTTTCCTCTACTCTGACAAGCTTTTCACTCTCTCAACTAAAATGCACATGAGTGTGTAATCATTCCCACATAATGATCAGTTAAGAGAGTCTGAGTTTCTACAGCATTTCTCCTAAAAAATTCTCAAAGTCTCTCCCCCTTTGAGGCTACACTATGGCTTCAATTTATAGGAAAAGAGAAGAGGTTTTAGCTCCACATAAGAGGGGGTAGAATCCTCTTTTGAAGGGATTGAGCTCCATTAACCAAGGGGTAGGCTCCCATAATTAAGGAATGAAAGTATATGATAGGAGCGAACCTTCGACTGGATAATTGCTTCCAGAAGCTTCTATATTTGACTGTTGGGCTTCTAAATGTTACTTTCTACCTTCATTTTACCCTTTACAAGGGTCCACACCTTTAATGAAGAAAAAGTGCATTTAGCTCTGCATGATTTAGAGCAAATCGGTGTGGCACCGCAGGCAATGTTAAGAGAAAGTGCGGTACAAGTGTTTTTAAGACTTTTATGAGCTTTTCTCTCAATTTCAAGGCTTGATTTTAGGAAATTTGATGTTGTAGACTTCTAAGGGAGTAATATATGAGTAATGATGAACCCATATAGACACTAAAACGTCATGGTGACAAATTTCAGTGTAACAAATTGCCCCTAAAGTGCGAAGTCTGAGAGCATTCGAAGAGTGATGTGCTTTATCATTTAAAGGATTAGCCTCTAGACACCCCAGTCGGAATCCTGTAAAAACATTCAATGCAAAAAATATACATATATATATATATCATCACTGAGGTAGGCATTCCCATACTCAGATCAAAAACTAACTAAACATGTTCTGATACAGAAATGATTTTAATATTACATCAATAGTGTAGACACAACATGGACACAACCATCTATAATGAAAGTCTACTACATAATGAATAATAAAAATCCTCACAGCCTGGATGGTGGAAAATAGATCCAGGGTCTTCATTTATGCTTCCCGAACTAGTACGATTCTATCCATGCAATTAAATGTGTCAAAGTCGAACATGGTAGAAACCACTTGATTACCAACCAATGATGTGGACTGTTAACAAGTGTGAGAGAAACCACCAATAATGACAATGGCTCTCAAAGTACTCAGTACAATCCATGAAATTTGAATAAGTGATCTAAAGTCGAACATTTCATGAAATCGTTCGATAGAAGGTCAATGATGCAACCTATCGTCGAAGGCGAGAAACTTGCCATTAAGGCATGTAGATTCCAAGGTACTGATGGATTCTAGATTAACTTCCTAGATGATGAGCTGTCATTGATAGAAATTGATCCGTCATAAGCAAGCTCACGACACAAAACCATAGATCAAGTTTTGAAGAAATTTTTTGCAAGGACTGACTCAGGGATGGTCAACGTGAATGGAGACAAATGTTGGTAGATGAATGGTTTGTTTGACTGTCCTCTTGAACACATAACGACACTGCAGATGGTTTGGTAACAATTTCCATAAGATAATAGCCAGAAACTGGCTGAAGACCTTCAATGTGGTTTTATTAACTGATAGGCAAAGGATTTTCCCAACCCAGGTAGAAGTGTGACAAAAAGTGTCGTGTTCAAGAGTGGTATACTACTTTTAAATCAATGCGTAACAAATAGATTCGTTTTCTCTCTTTTTCCCCCACCATTTCTGGCAAGTACCTCTTTATTTTTGACAAGCTTGAGGAGGATAACATTTCATTGTTATATAAGCTAATCCTTCAGATGAGTCCAAATTAGTTTAAAATCGAACCCTAAGAAGGAGTGGTCCATTCCTATTTGTAATCAATAGGTCCTTTATTGTTAAATTTTAACGAGTCCAGTATAGGAGAAAATCGGTGTTTTTAATTTTTAGGGAGTTAGAAAAAAAAACTTAAGAAAAGTCCATGGGTGTAATTTTTCATAATTTTAGTCTCTCAGGTCTGAAAAAGGATAGAATAATGCGGGAGAGAACTCTATTGACCATTATTAGTCAACGTATACCTTTTTCGTAAATATTCCATTTCAGTCCGGAAAAGGGGTAAACTTATACTGAAGGGAAAACTGTTCATTTCCTTTAACGAGTTCGAATAGTCAAGTACTTGGCGATATTTTCATATTTAAAGAGTCTGAAAAGGGCTTAAAAGAGAACTCGAGGGTTTCGCTTTTTCGTAATTTTCAAGAGTCCGAAAAAGTGATAAAATTATGCTCTATCTTGTTTCAATTTTTCGTAAGTTTTAACGAGTTCGAAAAAGGGATAAAAATGTACTCATAGCTTTCACTTTTTTGTAAGTTTTAACGAGTTTTAAAAAGTGATAAAAATTGTACTCATATGGTCGACTTTCAATTTAATTAACGAGTAGGAAAAGACGGAAAGAACTTAGCATTTTCATGTATGTTTTATGAGCATGAAAAGAATAGCAAAAGAAGCTCGGGATTTTCATGAGTTTAATGAGTCTTGAAAATAATAACCGAAATGGACTCAAGATAGGTTTCATTTTTATACAAGCTTGAAACGTAGGAAAACTATGCTTGAAAATGGTTTTTTTCATTTTTACACAAGCTTGAAACAAAGTAAAAATCATGCTTGAAAGTGGTTTCATTTTTACACAAGCTTGAAACGTAGGAAAACCGTGCTTGAGAATGGGTTTGTTTCATTTTTACACAAGCTTGAAACAAAGGAAAAATCATGCTTGAGATAGGTTTGTTTCATTTTTACACAAGCTTTAAACAGAGAAAATTGTGCTTGAGATAGGTTTTTTAATGCCCCCTAAGTGTAACTTGCTAGAGCGCATGCCCGCCAAGCTTCATTTCATTCAACTAAGTAGACTACTGGTTACTAATAGTTGGATGGAATGAAGGTTCATTTACGAGATTAGATGAAAGACTCGAATTGACTAGGAGAGGATTTGTTTCATTTTTTAATGAGCTTGACATAGGAAAAGAACTATGCTCATGGTGACCTGTTTCATTATTTAACGAGGTTGATACAGTAAAAGGAACTATCCTCATACCTGATTCATTTTTTAATGAGGTTGACTCAGTAACAGGAACCATCCTCAGAAACTACTATCTCTAATATATCAATCTACCTACATAACCCACTAATTCATTTTTTAACGGGGTTGACACAGTAAAAGGAACTTTCCTCATGGGCCTGTTTCATTTTTTAACGAGGTTGACACAGTAAAATAATTGTCATCATATCTACTCTCTAAAATCTACCTACGTAACCTACTGATTCATTTTTTAATGAGGTTGACACAGTAAAAGAACTATCCTCATGAGACTTGTTTCATTTTTTAATGAGTTTGACACAGTAAAAGGAACTCTCCTCAAGGATTTGTTTCATTTTTTTAACGAGGTTGACATAATAAAAGAACCATCCTCATAGACATGTTTCATTTTTTAACGAGGTTGACACAGTAATAGGAACATTCCTCAAAGGATCTTGTTTCATTTTTTAACGAGGTTGACATAGTAAAAGGAACTATCCTCATTAGTGACCTTATCATGGCTTCCAACTCGAAGAAATACATGTCAAGGGACACTCCTCGATCATGGCTTCCAAAATGTCTTCATCAAATGGAAGAACAATTCTCTGGAAGGAACACATGTCAAGGTACTCAAAAGGGATAGGATCATCACATTCAAATAATCCCATAGAGTTTTACATGTCAATTACCAGATCTAAGTCAAAGGAAGTCGATCAAATAGTGAGAGGCTCGCTTGCATCGGTAATTGAAAACATGGGACTGGTTGCCACATAATTAACCCGTGGCGGGGTAGATACCACTTCCGTAAAAGGAACATTTAGGGGTGTTGGATTATTGGTAGTTGAATGAAGAATAGTGAACGAAATTTGGTCTACAGTCACGATGTTTCCATTGTGAGGGAAAGACATCACATGAAAGAGTGTCGATACGACAACTTTCATTGCATAGACATAGTCTCGCCCAAGGAATAAATTGAAATCCAAGGGGCCTTGAACTACCATAAGATCCATACACATAGTTTTACATTCCAAGGTAATAGGATACTTAGGAAGGATCCCTAAAGGTTCACTAATGGTTCCATTAAAAGCTTTCATACTCTACGTAACAGGCACAAGCTGAGGGGAACCCAAAGATTTCCAAGCAGTTGAGGATAAAATACTAATAGAAGCACCTTCATCTACATGTGTGCAGTGTACATTCGTACCACAAGCCTTCACAATGATTTGGAAAGGGATGGAGGAAGGAAGAAGAGGTTCTGTCAGTCTATTCCAATCAAAGGAAAAGACCTCGATACTTGCAGGGCGTTCTGTAGGAACAGGTGAAATTCCCCCTAGCGTAGAATAATCTGATGTAACAAGAAAAACTTGAGTGGTATGAAGTTCACTCTCTACAGGGAGAATGGGATCGACTGAATGTGAAATTGAGTCAACCACTTGATCAACTAATGGATCATCAACCTGAGTGATATCAGTTTCACTCTCCAATGGAAGAGTGGGATTGATTGTACTTGGAATTAGATCAATCACTCCGTCAGTTGACGGTAGGTTGGGAGAAAGTTGACAGTAACCGGTTGGAAGTTTTTGCTGTGGAACAGTAAGGTTTTCCAAAAATTTGGAGGCTTCATCCATGTGAGGGAAAATGTGAGTTTGATGGCTCCCTTTGCATAACCTACAAGGAAACCTAACTTTACCCTTTTTCCCGGGAACCTTACTATCACTGGTTGATGGATCAACAGTAAGTTGATGTGACTGTTCTGACCATACTTATAAGACCTTTGGAATACCAAGACAATTGATAAGGAAGTGGTCACCCTTACAAAGCTTGCAAGGGTATTTGGGTTTACGATGCATGTTGGAGGTTTCCTCACCACTACTAACACTTGCAGCCATGGTTGGTTGGTTGACTTCTTTCTTATTTGGCTTCTTCTTCTTCTTCCCTTTCTTCTTCTTCTTAGCCACCTGGTTACTAACGTCAAGGCTTTTACCAAGTGAAGAGGAGGAAAGGGAGGAAGACATATTGGGCGAAGAAGGTAAAGGGTCAACATGAGGTTGGTGATGTTGGGATGGTGAACTCTGTTGAGGTGAATCATCCAGTTGTGGTGGAACAATTGGAGTATTTGGGGCCAATGAAGTTGAAAATAACCATATTGGTAAACCTATTGTAAATCCAAGTAATGACAATGTAGCCATATAAGGAGGACCAACATTTCCAAAGCAAGGAAAAGCACTAGGATTCTCGTTAAGAGGGGTTCCTTGGTTGGTAAATTCTGGAAAAGCTGCCATTAGATTCAACTTCAATGAATTTTATTAACAATTTAAAACTAAAATTAACAATTCACAATTCACACCTAAATAATTAAAATTCATTATTCACACCCATGGTCTCTAAAAGTAAAAAAAAACAAATGAACATGCGCTATCAAATCTAGGAGTCAAACCACACACAAACAGTAGATTCCCGCACTAAAAACACTAGTTGGTGATGAAATCCAACATCGTATAATTTTAATGTAGAAATGGCGGTTGGAAGAGTTACCTTGACAACCTACTTAATGAAACAGACCAGTGCAAGTTTCTTCACTATGCCATCTCGAGTGAAGAGAACCCTCTAGAGAGTCCAAGTGAGTCTAGTGGATGTCTACTCCAGGTACAGTGGGATCTTCCCTCCACCGTCACCTTGGGAAATAATCCTAAAGTTTATGGCCACTAAGGTCACCAACAGGAACAAATATACCTGGGGGAATAGTCTACGATCCGATACACACGCAAGGGTAGAGTAACAAAGATCAATCCCCTTGAAGGCTCCTTGACATAATCCAAGGTTTATCGACAAGTGACCCCAGGCTCCTCGAAAATGGTCAATCCGAGGTTTATTGTTGTTAATACGTGTATATCTTCTATCGTTCCCAATGAGGAAGGATTGATTAACTCATTGGTTCGGATATGATCTCGTGCTTGACTCCTTTAGGAGGAGCTTCCCAGAGCATATATGCTATTATTGGATTTTCCTACTGCAATATTGACTACTTGTTTGTTTTACTATCTTGGAGAGTTAACTAAAACCTATTCCAAGACACAAGCCTAAGCTATGTTGGTGGAAAGAGCCCTAAAAATGTAAAAATTACTAGATGAATTTTAATTAAGTGTTGTGTTATTTGGGCTGTTATTACTCAAAGGGTAAATGGATATGAAACCAATGGTGTTATGACCTGACCCAAAATTGAATGAAATCGAATATGATAATGTAATATTTTCAATTCGATGAATCCTAACTAAAGTAAGGAAATATTTTCCATTCACTTCCAACAATGCAAAAATTGATAAATAAGAGAAAATATAACAAATTCTCTAATGCACTAATTTCATCAAGAAAAACTAATGCTAATCAATTCCATTTTTTTTATTTTTATGTTTTAAAACAAGCATAAAAACATGTAAATTCAAATCAAAGAAAACTGATCTAAATCTACGATTGATTTTTTTTTTTTTAGAATGTAAACTATGCAATTGTAATCTATGCACAATTCACTTTGAAAAGTATGAAAATGTAATCTATGCACATTTTTCATTCATATTCTGAAAATGAGAATTCTAATTATGCAAATGTGATCTATGCAAGAAAATTATATAAAAAAAGATGATTCTAATGTAATCTAAGAACCAATCAAGTGTAAGTAAAGAAAATTGGGTGAGAGTTCCAAAGATCAGAAAATAAAAATAAAAACTCAAAGGCGATTAACACTCAGACACAATTTATGAGACTGAGACAAACCTCGAAGTAATGACCAAAGGAAATCAAATTAAGAATTTCCCCAAAGAAGAAACTCAAAACACCCAATTAACTTAACGGAGACTGATGAGATTGTAAAATTGCTGAAAAGAAATTCACACAAGGCTTTTGACAAAAAATACAAGTCTGGGTATACATTGAGAATCTAACAAACTGATCCAAAAAAGATAATTTTAAGGTTTTCTAAAAATTTTCACAGGGTCTGCAGTTTTCAGTGCAAATAGGTGTGATCCCGCACTGTTTATACAAGAACAGAGTAGAGATGCCTGCAATGTTTCTAAAAGAAAAGTGCGGATACCAGAAAATTAAAAGAAAAATAAAAAACTCTAAAACATTTGTCAGGGATTCTACAGGGATAAATTATCCAAGCCAGTATAAACCAATCAAAATTAGAAAAAAAAAATTCACAAGTCAAAAATAAAAGAAATTGAAGTTCAAGATCCATTCCCCAGTGGAGTCACCATTTTGTTGGACAGATAAATCGTTCTTGCTAACAAGACAGATCTCCCTAGTGTCCTATGGACAGATAGCAACAAACAGACAAACAAAAACTACTTTCTATAGATAATATTCGATTCAGAATTAGCTACAATAGAGGTTTTGAAGACCTACCTGTAGTCCAGTGCTGTTCGTAATGATCTTCCTTCCAGTTGCTTGAAATAGTTTTCTTCAAAGATATGCAATCAAAAACATGGAAAAAATCAATAGCACCTGCATAGTATAAACTAATTCACGAATCATATATCTATCAAGATGATCAAGGAATTCAAGAAACAAGATAATTAATTAAATAACTCATTGATAAAAAATGATAAAAAAGCTACTTAATTAAAGAACTCATTGAGAAAACAAGATCCATTCGTATTATCTTTGATGAAGAAAGACCCTTACAACCGTGTCTGCCTTGATGTCATACAGGTCTTTCTGGGGTTCGGAACAGACATTTCCTCTACTCTAACAAGATTTTCACTCTCTCAGCTAAAATGCACATGGGTGTGTAATCATTCCCACATAATGATCAGTTAATAGAGTCTGAGTTTCTATAGCATTTCTCCTCAAAAATTTTCAAAGTCTCTCCCCGTTTGAGGCTGCACTATGGCTTCAATTTATAGGAAAAAATAAGAGGTTGCAGCCCCACATAAGAGGGGATAGAATCCTCTTTTGAAGGGATTGGGCTCCATAAACCAAGGGGTAGGCTCCCAAAATGGAGGAATGAATGTACATGATAGGAGCAAACCTTCGACGTGATAATTACTTCCAGAAGCTTCCAGATTTGACTGCTGGGCTTCTAAATTGTACTTTCTACCTTCATTTTACCTTTTACAGGGGTCCACACCTTTAATGAAGAAAAAGTGTGTTTAGCTCCGCATGATTTAGAACAAATAGGTGCGGCACCATAGGCAATGTTAAGATAAAGTGCGGTACAAGTGTTTTTAAGACTTTTATGAGCTTTTCTCTCAATTTCAAGGCTTGATTTTAGGAACTTTAATGTTGTAGACTTCTAAGGGAGTAATATATGAGTAATGATGAACCCATATAGACACTAAAACGTCATGGTGACAAATTTCAGTGTAACACATTCCAACACACACCTTTGGCACAGGAGATGTCAAGGGAAGAATCAACAACATGACATATACTTTGGTTGATGCATCATCAACACTGTCATTGTTGAGCAGTGTATATCTGTATTGGAAATCCCAGCTGCTAGTGGATTATTCCAAATATCTTCACACATGTATGATACTTGATGACCAACTGCATGAAGAGGGCTACTTAGTCCAAGGAGGAGTCATCTATCATCATGGTAGAATCTTTTTGTCTAGAGCTTCTAAGCTCAAGCATAAGATACTACAAGGAGCACACAAAGAGTTCTGTTTCAGCCACATGTATTCCATGAGGATCTACAACATCATCATAAGGAGCTTTGATTGGGAAGGCTTGAAGGAAGAACTTTATCAACATTTTCAAGAATGCATGAGCTATGTGGAGTTGGGGAAGCCATGGGACTCTAAGCAAGAGTCATTTCAGCCATCTCTTCCTTCTTTAGAAAGAGGAGAAAGATCCATGCATAACTCCATGTGTATGAGAGAATTTTTTGGTAAAGGACATGTTCATGTAAAGCAAGCTTTATTTTCTGATTGTACATGTTCTTTTACCATTTGTATGCAGGCCATGACTCCTAAAAGGAGTAATGTATCATGTAAATCTCATGGCAATTGTTGGGCCACTAAAAATTCTGAATTTGGCCACTCCTTGATGTGCAAAGGGAGATTTACTTTCATGATGGGTGCTTCCCAAAAGCACCAAAAATATCTCACACTTTCAGCCATAGTGAGATGACCTGGGCATCAAGTAAGTGGTGGGAAAACCACTTACCATGTATTTATTTGAGGCAGGCAGGAGATGCATTGCATTGGTATCATATGTGGGATTATGACCCACCTCCTCATCCTCAATTTTTTGTTTGTATGCACATATTTTTGCTTCCATACATTGATGATATACTTGTACTATTTCTAGGCTTGTATGGAGGGAGGATAGAGAGCATGTATGTGTCACATGGGATGGAGACTCTCCATGTACCTTATGCTACATGGAAAGCGGGCTAATATTTTCACAAGGGGCTAATTTTCCTAGTTTTATTTTTCCAAAAAACTATCTACAATTCCCCCCCATTTTTTTATTATAAAATGATTCAATCTAACTTTACAATATACTTATTTACTAAAATCGCCTACATTATATAGACATTATATATAATATCATTATAAATTTGAATAATTTTACAAAATACATCAATAAATATTTTATAGTTTGCACAGGAGAGCTTAGTGATTCGGCCAATTCTTCAAAACTTCAAGATAATTTTCCATCCTAAAATTATCCCTACTTATGCTACATGTTTCAGGGAGAGTTTTGATTCAGCCATGATTGTCTCATTTGAGTTCTTAACTCCTTATGGGATGGGTCATTTACCTCTCATAAAAACATTGAAGAAACAACTCATCGAAGGATGGTTTGGTGAACACTCAGCTCATGGAGGAGGCTTATCACTTGATGATGTCACCAATGGAAGAGGAAAGGAGTTGCAACACTCACTCTATCAGTTTCTTGAGGACAAGAAACATTTTTGAGGGGAGGACTATAATATTCCCAATTAGCCCAAGCTAATGGGAATATACAATTTTTCTTCAATTTTCTTGTTGCATGAATAAAATTGTAAAGGAGGATCAATAAACTCCTAAAACAACAAAATAAATCAATGCCTCATGTGAACAAGGCTAAATTTGGGCTGCCTTAATAAAACTTCCTTATGTGTGAAAGGGATTGAGACAATTGACTGGGTCAACAGGACCAAATCCACAATGCTGTCTAGATGCAATGAACCTCCTAGATGCACAGTGCAGTTCTAGTTGAAGGCTACACATGTGAAAGGAGCTAAACCTTTAAGATAGTTTATGGTTTTGCAAGAATTTTATCCTATAAAAGGAAGATGAGGAAAACAAAAGAAGGTTGTTGTTGAACATATTGTTTTGGAAGAACATGTCTGTTTAGACATTTCTCATTCTCTTGGTTTTTGAGCAGAGAATAGTGTTGTTTAGCACTAGGTGTTCCTAATCAGGAATCCCACCTCCTTCTTTGAGTATCTCTTGAGGGATTCTTGTATTTCTTGTCCACTATATAGAATTTGGCCAAGATTCTACTTCCAACTACAACGCAGATCCTGTTGAGGGTTTGGTTGTCTTTGTAAGCTGCAGCAAGTGGAGGCTAGATCTATTCATATTTAAGTCATTCTAGTGCCTCTTTTTAGGGGGAAAGCCTTCTATCCCCCTGGAAAGAGTTTATTGGATTATTGGAGCTTCAGATCCATACCTTGGCATCAGGATAAACTGTTCATCAAGTCTAAAGCACAGTTTGTCTTCCAGGACTGTGTTATCTGCAAGAAGAAAGTTGCAAGGAGTTTTGGAAAAATTTGAGGAGTGATCTATAGTGATGGGAATATGCCTCTCACGCTGGTGATCCATGGATTTATGTTCTTATCCATGTCATATTTAGATCTTATCTGAATACTCCTATACATGCTTCAGAAATCCTGAAGAAATCTGTAGATCTGCTACATGAGATCTCAGATCTACTCCATATGCTTCATGTTTTGATGAAAACCCCAAGGGGTATGTAAAATAGAGACAGTATAGTGTACAGATCTAATATAGATCTAATATTTTGTAAAAATATCTATTCTAGATCTAAGTTGTAACCTACAGCTTCTTTATGCTCAATAAAATAACACTGTCAAGCCTTTTGCAGTGAAATACATTGTTGCAGCACCTCTTTAAGAGGGTTTTCTTCACAAAAGTCTTCTATATTTATCTTGTACATTGTATGGGCCACATTGTAAATCTTATTTGCTGATGTATAAGCTATTTATGAACCTCCATATTGGTCTCCTACTCTTACTCTGATGAACTGCGTTATTTTCTGAGCAGTGTTGTTAAATATTGTTGTAGTCCCTTCCTTGGGCATTTTTCAACTGCACTAGGTGTGGGGAGATCTGTTTAACCCACCTAGAAGGATTTGCTTTTGATCCCCTCTTCGATTTAGGTCTTAGATTGTCATATCTAAGGGATCCAAGGGTTGTTTCCCAATCCTGTAGCATCCATTTCTGAAAAATGTGTTTTTCAGGCATGCCTTGCTAAGTAGTCCAATTTTGGGATATTATAAGATATTCCCAATATTGCTGATTTTCCCTATTTTGGGATATTACACTGCAAATTGTAGCCTTAAAAAATATGGCAGAGTCTGATATTGTGGAGGAGTGGTTAGCACAGCTTATGGCTTTGGAGGAAGATCGTTTCATCGCCAATTACCATTAGCAAGTACAGAAGGCACGAAATAAGCACAATCAACATATTCGTCAAAAAAAATTTGCGGAGGATGAATTAGTCCTGATATATGATAGTCAGTTTTAGAAACACACAGGGAAGTTTTGACGGCACTGGCTTGGGCCCTATACAATTAAGGAAATCATGGATAGCAGAGATATGCGATTAGCTACCCTACGCAGCGATATGCTACTCGGCTATATCAATGGCAATCGGCTCAAACCATATTGGATCAAATGACTATATGGCCGGAGTAGTTGTATTAAGTGGGATAGCCCCACCAAGGGAGGTAAGCGCAATAGGTACCATGCTCTGCGTAAGAGGAAGCTGCAGGATTGGACGCTTGAGGGAGTGCGTTGGAGACGTGGGAGTAAATTTAGAAGGAATAAACCCAGAACGCAGCAGGTGCACTGGGAGTGCAGAAGGTACGCTCAAAGAGCAGGGGTGCACTGGGAGCGCAGGGGTATGCTGACCGTACCAAGGGTGTGAAAACTAGCCGTTGGAATATTCAAATCGGGTAAAAAGAAAAAATTATTGTTGGAAGGAGCGGGCAACCAGCATTTATTGAGGCGATTTCAGGAGATTTTTTACCATTTACTTGATGGTAAGTTCCAAGTGAAGCTTACCCTACCATTGGGCAATCACCAAAGCTATAAAATAGGCAGGCTAGATCAGATAAGGGTTCTGTATCGCTTGAATAGCTTGTACTTGGCATATTTTTCCTTATCGAATTTGTGTTGTAAGAATTTCTATGCCTACAGCATCTTTTTCATGTCTGAGCAACCTACTCCCTCTAATAGTATCAATCCTAAGTTTTTATTTTGCACCAAGATGATGGCTACGAATCCTGCTGAACCTTCGGAACCAGTGACCTCGGTGGAACAAGGAACTGAGGAAGTGGTGCAGATTGAGTCCAAGGCTGAAGAAGTTCTATCCTCACTGGTCACAAAGAAGGGAAAGGAAAAGGCGGAAGGCTTAGGGAAACCCACGAAACCCGCAAAATGGGTTGGAGGGATGCCCCACACTTCCCCGTGAAATGTAAAATCCCCAAGGGCGACGTCCCAGGCGCGTGTTGCTCAGGAAGAGGCCCAACCTACTGGTCTGATCAACTAGTTACCTCCCTTCGTCCGGCTGCACAGGACCTCGATGCACATGCGAAAGAACTTTGACGGCCTGATCACTTATCTGCAGATGCCTCTGACCCTGGGAGAGGTCCTTGTCATTGGTGAACCTGTTGGAAAGCTTCACGAGATCAAATTTGACAATCACGACTTGGCCAGTTCGAAGGCCTTCACTGAGCTGGCGCCTGAATTATACCTTGACATGATTTAGGAAGACGATGGGATCAAAATTGTTCCCCAGCGCTGGGTGCGTGGATTGGCCAGGTCTGGGCTCCTGAACTTGCTAAGGATGCCACACTTTGGTCACTACAATGTCATGTAATAGCTAGCCCGACAGTTGCTCGCCATAATTGATGATGGATCCTTGTGGATCTAGGAAAGGATCCCCATCAATGCTGCACTAGTTCATAGAATTATGGGCCTTCCCACAAACGGACTGAACCCTCTAGAGCGTGTGGGTAAAAAGTATGAGGCGGAAATTGCTGAGTATGTGCGCAAAACCTACCATGTGGAGCAAAATACTCAAGGTTTTATAATCAATTCCATCATCAGCCAAAGCACGCAGTTGAGAACCATGTTATTGGCATGCAAGATGATGAGAAAATGTCAATTCACCTCTGTCCCCACCTACGTAATTCAGTTAGCGGGCCAATGTGAGAAAGGGGTATGTTTTAACTAGGCCCAGTATTTTTGTGATGAGTTTCTGGCTAATGCCCGCGAGTCCTAGGAGCAGGGCCGTGCCTTTTTTTATTCCTGGTTACTGTTCCTCATAGCGTTGTTTTCTCGGGAAGTCCCTGAGGATTCATTCCTCCCTAAGCTTACCTCGGACATGTGCGAAGGGGCTCGTTATGCGCACTTGTGGGATTTTAAGGATTCGTAGCGTCTCGAGGACAACCAAGTTTTCTAGTTCCTCTTTCAGAGTAGCTTGGCCGCAGCCATTAAATCCCGACCATGGTTGTCCCCTACTGTGTATGACAGATACAAGGGCATTGCGGTATTCCAGATCACTATGCACAATGTCCAGATCAGAGCACACAAGGATAAAGCCTGGACTTTGCTTCCTTATATGGTGGCGGATGACGAAATTGACAACATTATTGCGCTCTGGCCTCCTAACTAGAAGATCAGCTTCAATACTAGCACGAAGAGCATTGAAGGAACCAACACATCAAAATTAATCCCCCTGTCATCATCAAGGATACCAGAGGTGCGAGCAAGAGAACCGGGAAGGACATGGGCACTGAAGCACAAAAGGATGCGCAGCAGAAACGAGCCACTAAGAAGGACGCAGAAGCACAGACTCAGCTTGATTTGTTGCCAAACCTAGGTACATAAGGGTTGAATGTGGGTGGACCTACCTCCCCCCGAGGCACGAAGTGAACAAGCGATCCTGGCAAAGGACCCCGGAAGAAGCAGCATTTGCAGCAGGCAGAACGAGATGAGACAATCACACTGACCAATGGGGACCTCGAACAGATTGTTGATGTGGCCACTTTGGCCATAGAATATTGATGGTTAGCCTTATAGGAACAACAGAAAGATGTGATCAACACAATTCAGATTGAGCTTCGCACTCTGTAGCTGAAGGTAGACACGCTGCAGACCAGTGTGACTTAGGTACAAACTCCCTCGACAACCAACAATGCCACGTTAGTTACAAATGAAAGTCACCTCTGTTCTCTACCTGGTGCAACCCTCGTGATCAGTCCACCCAACCTGGTTCTGCAGGTCTAGGCCAGTACAGAAGTCCAACTGAATTTATCTAGGCTACCTCATAAAGCCTTGCAGGGTCTCCACACTTCTTTATTTCAAGAAATTCACCATCGAGACCAACAAGTGCACCAACAGCTCAGAGTGGTTGAATAAATAATTGATGCAAAGAACGCTGAAGTGTGCCTCGCCACCCCGAAGCAAACAGAGCTCGAAAACGTGATTCACCAACTCTGCATAGATGTTACTGTAGAGATCCCGGCCATAGCCACCCCTCAAGCTAAGGTTGAAAGGTTGGTTGTAGCACTGAAGGCTTCCAGGGCAGAAGTTCAAGTGGTCAAGACATGGATGGAGTAGCAGATCGTCGATCTATAGGCTAAGTTGCAGCTCGAAACACCTCCGGAGGTATGGGCCCAGTGAACTGCGCTGGTCACCGCGTCTACGAACGTCATTACAGGGAAAATAGCGAAGGGTGCCCAATTTCTAGAAAAAACCATGTAGCTATGGACCAAGGTCCAATGCAACCGGATCGTGCGAGGAATTAACCAAGACCTGTGGCAGAAAGAAGAAGCGTTCGAGACATTAGAGGCCACCCTGCCCACTTATTTCCTGCTTAGCATTTGACATGACTGTGCACCAGTCATGCGCTCCAAGTTGATATTGATGAACTTCGGCAAAAGAAGAAGGTCCTCGGCGACCGCCTGAAGCCTTGGGTTGTTGAAGCCCTCA
The DNA here is from genome assembly GCA_034641835.2 of Pinus albicaulis. NCBI lineage: Eukaryota > Viridiplantae > Streptophyta > Pinopsida > Pinales > Pinaceae > Pinus > Pinus albicaulis. The sequence continues at coordinate 538,130,189 of CM076572.1, forward strand.
AGCTTTCACAAGATGTTGATGTCATGGTTATGTAGCTAAACAAGACTCTGGAGAGTGTCACCGCTGTGATGGAAGGCCCGATTTTGCAAAAGTTGGTTGACATTGTGCAAAATGCTGATGCTTAAAGTGAAGGCATGCTACCCCCATTAGGCAAGGCAATTAGAATTTTTCAAGTGAAGGTGGAGACCCCACTATCACAGTGACTCAGGACGAGTCACAAGATTGTGTTGGGGGACTGTTGGAACAGGGTCTCTTATAGCTGCGAATTTTTTCCATTTTTGTATATTTTTTGTGATATTTAGTCTAACACAGGGGTTTTGGGGTGGGTAAAAGCCCCTAATGCATTGTAACAGGTCAAGGGTAGATCAAGAGTCCGAAAACCACAGTTTTCATACCATGGGATGCGTAGGCTAAATCAATATAAATAGATGAACCTTTTTGAGTCATAAGTAGGAAGGAATTGAGATTGATGTTAATCACAAATTGTTAGATCTATTGTTGGGTTGTTGGGGGAAGGAATCCTACTAGCTGTGTGCATGGAGCTCCTCAGTCCTGCTGTGTGTGGGCCCTGCTGGCTGTGTGCGCAGGCGGTATTTTGGGATTGTAAGAAGATTTTGGTCTTAATATATATGCGAAATATTGTTGATATCTGATGTTATCTGGATCTATTTTGTTATGATTTATGCATACATGGGTTGTAATGTTAAGCTGCGAAAGTACCTTTGTTTTTGTTATATGAATCTATGATCTATTAATTGCTACGATTATAGTTGTTATGCTAATAGATTGGTATTATGCACGTGGATGCGAAGGTAATTATTAGATATGAGATTTGTTATATAAACATGTAACTATATCTGTTAAATGTGAAGCTTGATAAGCTGGGAATGCAGATCTGCTTGACTTACCTACTCTCTCTCAGGGTGCGGAAACCTGGTACCTACACCCTCCCATACTGCTTCGGGTGAGACTTTAGCCTGTGCAAGCAGGTCACTGCCGAAAGGGCCAGTAGTATAGGGGTTTTTTGGCAAACCTTAACCTCCGAATCAAGGTCAGGACCCTTTGAGCCAAAAATATGTTTCTACAGAAAACTGATCTTCTTCGGTGAGGAAACTAGGCTGCCAATTTTCCTCGAACAAATTATTTTCACCTGAAATATCTTCTTCTTCTTCTTAATCAAGGCCTTCAAAGTAGTTTTGTTGAAATGGAGTGTGAATTTTCTGCCGATTTTGGGGATCCTGACCCCTCTGTTCCCTTTCCTTGATCATGTATTTAGGCTATTGATTTTGACCCCTGGAATTGGGATTTATAATTGAAGGTTCAAATTGTCTATCCACGATGGCCATTTTGTCCATCATGGAATATGCTTATTCTTCCATCATTTGTCCATCATGGAAAATTTACTTATTCTTCCACTTCTATGTGGTTAGATTTTCACTTTGATTCTCTCTTACTGTGAATTCCTGAATTTTATTTTCGAACCACTCATCGATATCTTTCTTCTCAGGTCTCCAATGTGTTCTTGGCATTACCCGATCTCTCTCTCAAAATGCTCCCGATCCTAGCAACAAAACCATTTGTTGGCTCGAAGGGTCCTAACCTAGGTTCAAAGGTTAAGTTTTACCAAAAAACCCCTATACTACTAGCCCTTTTGGCAATGACCTGCTTGCATAGGCCAAAGTCTCACCCGAAGCAGTATGCGAGGGTGCTAGAACTAGGTTTCCGCACCCTAAGAGAGAGTAGGTAAATCAAGCAGATCTAAGTTTGCAGCCTAACCGGTTTAAAAAAAATAGATTTATTCATAGGTTCACTAATCAGTATAGTCCACAATTAATAGAGCTACTATTAGTAATAGATCTTAATCAACACCTTCCCATCATAAATATCACATGTAATATCATAAGCGCTAATTAGGTGATCATGTCCTAAGTTGAAAAATGCTCAAAAATGGAATTTCTCATAATTGGTTGAAACCCAAATGACCAGATAGGCCTCGTCACTGCGATTCTGGCACCATGAGTAGCACTCAAATCAGACGTTGTATGTGAAAGCTATGCAGGTTTGAAGTTTTCAGTAACCTTCAAAAATCCAGTTTGACCAGGGTTGACTTTGACTTTGGAAAATATTAAAAAAGAATATTCCTTGGAATATTCATCAAAATATTCCCCAAAATATTCCATTTGAAGCAAATCAGAAGCGAACAAGTGGCATTCGGTGATTGGTTTTTGGGTTGACTGTGTAATTTATTGGCCAATTAGAGGTTGCCACGTGGCAGGTCTAGAGGCCGCCACGTGGCCCCAGGCCGCAATTGAATGGCATGTTAAAATTATTTTTGTGAGTCTGTAGGTTCGAAACCCATACCTCACTTCCACAAGCACCATGCTCAACCAATCCGCCTGTCTATTAGTTATTAATATGTAAAGAAGACAGGTCATATTTAAAGTTTCAAATGGATACCATTGGCGGAAAATGGGGGCCAGCCCTTAAGGTCCAACCCCCACACAACAGAATCCATGCAACCATATGGAAAAGACCAGTGAGCTAGCCTAGCGGTTATCTATCTGCCCCAACACTTAGCCATTTTATCAACGGTTTAAATGTGGCCATGTTTCAAACTTTAATGCCACAGTTGTATAATCATTAAGGAAGCAGGTCCGCCGGCGGCTAGGGTGGTTGTCCATGTGACTTGCCACCCCCAAAATTTAATATAAAAACTAACGGCCCCATCGTTCTAGAACGGCCTCCGACAATTATGGCCATCTACCAAATTTAGCGCTGCTAACTGAAGTTGCTCCACTTTTAGTGGAGGTTTTTGGGGATAATTAGGCTGAAATTTATTTTGAGCATAACTTCTCCAATATTGAACTAATTTGGACAAAATTTTAGTCAATTTTGAGTATTCTAAGCATTATGGAGCCATTGGAATAGGTTTTAGAGCCAATAGAGGTGTTTTTCAGCCATTTGTTTTCTTCAAGGAAGCTTGGAGAGCCATCAGGGCCATGAGGGAAATGAAGTTGCATTGGGCTACACTTCACTATTTGAGGTGAAATAAAAGTCATTCTTAGATTCTTTCAGCCTTCTAAATTCATTTCATAGATGTTTTTTCCTGTTTAGGCCTTTTTCTCACTGTAAAAACAATTTGAGCATCATAATATAGCGAGGACATGCCCATTGGGAGCCTTGGACCTAGAAGATGTAGCCCAGGAGGGGTGAAATGCCTCATCATGTTGCTGTGTTGTTATGGTGAAGTTATGCTGTTGTGTATTTCAGATTTAAGATGTTAAATAGTAATTTTAATTAACATTCCCTCACACATAAACTCAAAAATAGTTACCAAAAACACTTTGTTTGTTCTGTAAGACATGACAAATCCTTTGCACATCTAATTGAATGGAAATGAATACTTTGAAAAGGGGAGAAAAATATTCTCTTCATTTTAGATCGATGTATCGTGAAGCATAAGGATTTGAGTCAGAGCTAGATTTTTACTGCGATTGTTTTGTGCAAATATATAGTTGATTTTTTGCAAGTTTTGATGCTTACTAGGCTTAAAATCAAGAGAGGTGAAGGACATTTGGTTAGTGTACAAAGTAATCCACAACCAAGAAGGGTCAGAGAGCCACCTCCAAGAGCCATAGAAGTAGTTTCAAGCATGCCTTCAAGAGAGGGAGAGGCTCTTGAAGATATGGATCCCAAAGAAGAGGAAGGGGTGTTTCGAAAGGCTTTCTTGGATATGACAGAGATGGTGAGGATACTCTACCAAGAAAGGAATGATAGGCTTGTTGGAGAAGGGTCTGAAAACTAGAAAGAAGGAGAGGGTTATTCAGGAGGAAAGAAAAGTGATGACAAGTCAAAGAAAGGACACATAGGAAATGGTGATCCACCATCCCCATCTTCATCCTCTTCCTCTACATCGTCATCCTCAATTTTGGTGAATCAATCTCATAAGTCTAAAACTACTGGTAAAATTCCATTTTTAAATCTTGATGTCAAATTTGAGTTGCCTATGTTTAACAGTGAAGTCAATGCAGAGAAACTTGACAATTGGATCAGATAGTTGGAAGTTTACTTGAGGATACAGAACCTTCATGATGACGACACAAATATACAGTTAGCCTCGTTGAGAATGGATGGAGCAGCATTGGTATGGTGGGAAGCCAAGAACAAGGATGAAATTAAAAAACATGGTAAGATTACTTTATCATGGGCTGAATTTATTACTGCAATTAAAAAGAAATTTTATCCATTAGCTCATTTACAAAAGGCTATCATGAACTGGAAAAACTTCAGACAACTTAAGGGACAAAATGTACAAGACTACACCCAAGAGTTTAGGAGAAGAGCACTCTTATTAGGGGTAGACTTACAAAGTCAAGATACTTTGTTGAAATATATAGGTGGTTTGCACAACTACCTTAAACATACTATCCTTATGTTCAATCCTACTAGTCTAGATGAAGTTTGTGTACAAGCTACGCATTTAGAGGCTAGAGGGAAAAACACTTTTGATGAGGGTAGAAACAAGCCTTTTAAGGGGAAAAACAAAGATAAAACCTCTAAGGGAAAAGGAAAAAAGAATGCATATGTCAAACAAGAGGGTGAGAAAGTGATATGTAAACATTGTTCAAGAGAAGGCCATGAAGAGAAAAACTGTTGGAAATTACATCCTGAAAAAAGAACTCAGTTTAACAAAAACAAAGGAAAGAAGAAAACTGTAGCTACTACAACTACACCACAAGATTTAGGTGATGATTCAGGTGACGAAACCAAAATTGCAGCCATGGGTTTGAAAAGTATGAAGGGAAAGGAAACTAAAACTAAGCCAAGCACTAGTACTTCAAACTGTCATGTACAAGCTCCAAATGAGGAAGAAAGAATTGAATTGTTCCATGTGAGGGTAGTCTCAAAACATACAAAAATTGACACACTATTTGACAGTGGGTCACAAGAAAATCTCATATCATAAGACTTGGTCAAACAACTTAAACTTGAGACCATTCCACATCCAAAGCCTTATCCACTTGGGTGGATATGCAAGGATGCAAACTTACAAGTCTCAAGAAAGTGCATATTGCGATTCACCATTACTGCACACTTTATTGACACAGTTGAACTTGATGTAGTACCGCTTGATATATCAGGAATTGTTTTGGGAAGTCCTTACTTATGTGACAGGAAAGCGATGTTTCATCACCATGAAAATAAGTATCGTCTCTTTAAATATGGGAAGGAGTTCATTGTCAAAGCACATCGCAAGAAGACAAATATAGCGATGGTAAATGTGGGACAGGTAAAAAGGCTAGTGAATTCTAGTAAGAGTTTTGTACTTCTGATGGTTAAGCCCAAGGTTGATGTGAATCATGAGTCATTTGAAAATTGTGATTCCAAGCTTAAATCAAATTTATATGATGTAGTTGATGCACATCATGAGATGTTTCAGGAACCGACAGGTTTACCTCCTAAAAGGGAGATTCAGCATGAAATCCATTTACATCAATATTGTCCTCTTCCTAACATCGGCATGTACCGCTTGTCTATCATGGAGAATGTTGAAATCAAGAGGAAAATTAAAGACTTGTTGGACAAAGGATTCATAAGACCAAGCACTTCGCCATGTGGGTCACCGATAGTGTTGATTCCAAAGAAATATGGAACTTGGCACATGTGTGTGGACTTCAGGGCATTGAACAAGATAACAGTAAAGAATCGTTACCCACTCCCAAGGATAGATGATTTGTTAGATCAGCTGAAAGATGCTAAATATTTCACTAAGTTAGACTTACGTAGTGGTTATCATCAAGTTATAATTGTAGAAAGTGACATTTGGAAGACAGCATTTAAAACCAAACAGGGACTCTTTGAGTGGCTTGTTATGTCGTTTGGTTTATGCAATGCACCTGCAACTTTCATGTGGGTAATGGATGATGTCTTACATCCTTTTCTTGATGATTTCGTTATTGTCTACTTAGATGACATCTTAATTTTCAGCAAGACTAGAGAAGAGCATGTCATGCATGTTAAGAAAGTACTTGATATTTTGAAGAAAAATCAGTTGTTTCTTAAAATGTCAAAGTGTGAATTTGGAAAGACTTCTTTGGTTTATTTGGGACACATAGTAGGAGGAGGTGATTTGAAGCCATTGTGAATTGGCCTACTCCAAAATCCATTACAGAGGTAAAATTTTTTTTAGGTGCAACTCAGTATTGGAGGAAGTTTATTTCTAACTTCTCTGCCATAGCAGCTCCTATGCATGCAGTGACAAGTGTGAAGCGTGCTTCCCAATGGGGAGGCAAGCAACATAAAGCTTTTGAGTCTTTGAAAGAGAAGATAAGTTCAACTCCAATCCCTGCATTGCCGAACTTGAGACAACCATTCGAGATTCAGACCGATGCTAGTGATTACGCCATGGGTGTAGTTCTCTTACAACATGGTAAGCCTATCGCATTTCATTTTGAGACATTTAATGGTGCTGTTGTGAATTATCCTACATATGATAAAGAGTTGTATGCATTGGTAGAAAGTGTAAAAAAGTGGAAACACTATTTTATGGGCAAAGAAACAGTTGTTCATACCGACCATCAGCCTTTACAGTACTTGCAGTCGCAAAGTAAATTGCAGCAGTCATGACATTTCAGATGGATGGGTTTCCTACAACAATTTCACTTGGTAATAAGGTACAAGAAAGGTATTTACAATAAAGTTTCTGATATGCTTTCAAGGCCTATTATTAGTGCTACTACTTTACTTAAGAATGATTCTATTGTACATGAGAGCTACATAGAATAGTATGCATCAGATGTTGATTTTAAGGATGTGTATGCTAACTTGAGTGAAGGGAATCATGTTGAGGAGAATGATTATCATTTGCATAATAATTTGTTGTTTCATATGGGAAAGTTATGCATACCACAGGGGGAGAGACTAAGCATCATGAGAGAAGCTCATTCTTCTCTTATTGCTGGACATTTCAGGGTAAGAAAAATAGTGGCACATTTACAGAGGTATTGTTAGTGGCCTCGCATGGTAGATAGTGTTTCACGTTTCATTAGAGGTTGTTAATTTTGTTCTACAAGAAAACCTAGCAATAGGAAGCTTGGTTTATATATGCCATTTTCGGTACCTTCTAGATCATGAGAAAATGTTTCTATGGATTTTGTTGGAGGTCTACCATTATCTAGAAAGCAACATGATTATCTTTATGTAGTAGTTGATAGATTCAGCAAGATGTGTATTCTTATGCCATGTAAGAAATCCATAACTGTTGAACAAACTGCTGATTTATATTTTCAACATGTATGGGTTCATTATGGCTTGCCTACTTCTATTGTTAGTGATAGGGATTCCAGATTTGTTAAGAATTTTTGGTCCAATCTATGGAAGATGATGGACACCAAGTTGAAGAAGAGTATTGATTTCCATCCGCAAACAGATGGCCAAACAGAGGTAGTGAATAGAACCATTGTACATCTTTTGAGAGGTTATTGCAGCAATCATCCCAAGCTTTGGGATGAGCAATTGCATTACATTCAACATGCTTACAACCCAGCCAAGCACTCTTCTACAAATACTTCACCTTTTGAAGCTTTCTTTGGGTATTTTCCTAAGTCACCATTAGATTTCATTCTTTAGAAGAAAGTTTCCATTGATGGGCATAGTGACATTGACAAAGCTTGCATGTTCATTGAAATAATTCAGCTCATACATCAGCAGGTTCAAGAACAGCTTGAAAAAAGTCAAGGCAAGTACAAGGAGAGGCATGATAAACACAGAGTTGATCATAAGTTTCAAGAAGAAGATGAGGTATGGCTGCATATTAGTAAGGAAAGAATGCAAGGAGAAGGTAAAAATATGAAGCCTATTCATTATGGTCCATTCAAGATCCTTAAAAAGTTGGAAATAATGCTTTTCAACTAGATTTTCCTTCATATATGCAATTATATTCCGTTGTGAATGTAGAAAATTTACATTTGTATGAACCTCCTTTAATTGATGATTATGAAAGTGACATTCAACTACCATCCATAGAGGATTTCTCATCGGAATTTTTGGATGAGTTGAAAGCAGATGCTATCCTTGACAGAAGGACATGCACTTTGAGGGGAAATGTTGATTATGTTTGGGTTGGTCTTAAAGGCAGAAAACCGAGTAAGGAAAAGTGGATTGAGGTGGAAAAGGTGAGGGATTTGTACCCTCATATTCTTAACAGGAAATTGAAGGCTTTTGGGGTCCAAAAGCTTCCCATTTGGGAGGTGTGATCAGGTGATCATGTCGTAAGTTGAAAAAATGCTCAAAAATGGAATTTCTCATAATTGGTTGAAACCTAAATGACCGGATAGGCCTCATCGCTACGATTCGGGCACCGTGAACAACACTCAAATCCGACGTCGTATGTGAAAGTTATGCAGGTTTCAAGTTTTCAATAACCTTCAAAAATCTAGTTTGACCAGGGTTGACTTTGACTTTGGAAAATATTAAAAAAATATTCCTTAGAATATTCTAGGAATATTCCTTGGACTATTCTAGGAATATTCCTCAAAATATTCCATGAAATATTCCATCTAAAGCGAATCAGAAGCGGACAAGTGGCATTCGGTGATTGGTTTTTGGGTTGACTATGTAATTTATTGGCCAATTAGAGGCTGCCACATGGCCCCAGGCCACAATTGAAAGGCATGTTAAAATTATTTTTGTGAGTCTGCAGGTTCGAACCCTGGACCTCACTTCTGCACGCACCACGCCCGACCAATCCGCCTGTCTATTGGTTCTTAATATGTAAAGAAGACAGGTCATATTTAAAGTTTCAAATGGATACCATTGGCGGAAAATGGAGGCCAGCCCCTAAGGGTCAGCCCATACACAGCAGACTCCATGCGACAATATGGAAGAGACTAAGGAGCTAGCTCGGTGGTTATCTATCCACCCTAGTACTTAGCCATTTTACCGGTGGTTTAAATGTGGCCATGTTTCAAACTTTAATTCCACGATTGTATAATCGTTAAGGAAGCGGGTCCGTCGGCGGCTAGGGTGGCGGTCCATGTGACCTGCCACCCCCAACATTTAATATAAAAAATAATGGCTCCACCGTTCTAGAGTGGTCTCCGACAATTACGGCTAGTCTACCAAATTTAGCACTGCTAACTGAAGTTGCTCCACTTTTAGTGGAGGTTTTTGGGGATAATTAGGAAGAAATATGTTTTGAGCATAACTTCTCCAATATTGAACCAATTTGGATGAAATTTTAGTCAATTTTGAGTATTTTGAGAATTATGGAGCCATTGGAATAGGTTGTAGAGCCAAAAAAGGTGTTTTTCAGCCATTGTTGCTTTAGGGAAGCTTGGAGAACCATCAGGGCCATGAGGGAAATGAAGCTGCACTGGGCTACAATTCATTGTTTGAGGTGAAATAAAAGTCATTCTTAGCTTATTTCTGCCTTCTGAATTCATTTTCACAGCTTCTTTTTCCCGTTTAGGCCTTTTTCTCACTTTAAAACCAATTTTAGCATCATAATATAGCAAGGACATGCCCATTGGGAGCTTTGGACCCGAAAGATGTAGCCCAGGAGGGGTGAAATGCCTCATCATGTTGCTGTGTTGTTATGGTGAAGTTATGCTACTATGTATTTCAGATTTAAGATGTTAAATAGTAATTTTAATTAACATTCCCTCACACATAAACTCAAAAACAGTTACCAAAAACACTCTGTTTAATTTGCAAGACATGACAAACTCTTTGCACACTTAATTAAATGGAAATGAATACTTTGAACAACAGTACAAATAATTTCATTTTCAGATCAAGTGCATAAACAATAGATCACAAGAATAATTCATATTATAACAAAGACAGATCTGTAACAACAATGTATAATCAACAGTAAGTGTAACAGGTCCAACAGTTTGCATCAACAGTAATACATTAACTCAGATAACGCAAAGATACTCTAATCAGATTCACATATATTAACATACAAAACCTAATACAATCTGACATAGCTTGCGCACACATCCAACAGGGTTCGCACACAACAGGACTGAGGATGTCCGTGCACACATATAGTAGGATTCCTTAACCCAACAACCCAAATAGATCTAATAATTCGCAACTATCATCAATCTCTATTATTTCCTACCTAAGACTCAAAAAGGTTCATATATTTATACCGATTTAGCCTACGCATCCAATGGTTTGCAAACTGTGGTTTGTAGAATCTTGGTCTACCCTTGACCTGTTACAATGCATTAGGAGCTTTGACCCACCCCAAAACCCCTGCGTTAGACTAATTAAGACCACAATATACAAAATTTATACAGAATTCATAGCTTTTAGGGGACCCTGTTCCAATATTCCCCCAACACAATCTTGTGACTCGTCTCATGTCACGGCGGTCATGGGTCCTCCATATTTGTGTGAAGCTACTTGACTGCATCGATCAATGGTGGTATCACTCCTTTGATTTGCGCAACAACAGTCTGATATATCTCTACCAACTTCTGTGAATTTGGGCCTTCTGTAGCGGCTGCGACGCTCTCTAATGTCTGGTTCAATTGTTTCACTGCAACATCAACACCATGGGACAACTTGAGGGCCTCGTCTGCCCATGGCTTGAGGCGATCACCCAACGTCTATTTTCGTTGTCAAAGGGCCTCCATGTCATCTCTGAGGGCCTGGATGGTGCAAAGTCGGGCTAAGCGCTGGGCAGGGACCAATGTAGTCAAGGTAGCCTCCAATTGATCAAACTCCTCTTCCTTCTGGTGCAACATTTGATTAATTTCCTGTAGGAAAAGATCATGCTATACCTTGGTCCATAGCTGCATCACTATGTCCAATAATTGGGCTCCCTGAGCAATTGTTTCTGTGATCACATTCGTGGCAGTTGTAACCAATGCATCTCACTGGGCCCTGACATCCAGAGGTGTTTCTAGTTGCAGCTTGGCCTGCAATTCAGCGATTTTATGTTCCATCTAAGTTTTGAAGACCTGGATCTCCGCCCTTGAGGCTATTAAGGCTATGACCAGCCCTTCACTCTTGGCCTGGGGGGTAGATGTGGCTGGTATTTCATCTGTAACATCTACACAGAGTCTGGCAATTAAATGCTCCAGCTCTGTCTGTTGTGCAGTGGCGAGGGTACACGCAGCTTGTACCTTGGTTACCTCAGCCATCTGTTTTACAATGGTTTGCTCTGTTGTGTTGAGCTGCTGGTGGACCTGATGGTCCTTGTGTTGAATATATTTAAATAATGAGCTATGTAGAACCTGTAGTGAATCATGTGGCAACCTTACTAGACCCATCTAGACCTCTGCACAGGCCTAGACTTGCGCTCCCCAGTCGGGTGGACTTACTGTGAGGGTTGCATCTAGTAGGGGATAGAGGCGGATTTCTACTACAACAAGTGTCGTGCTGCTAGCTGTGGAGGCTAAGTGGGCCTGGACCAAACTGGTTTGTAGTTTGTTCATTTTCAATTTCAGGGCTCGGAGCTCGGCCTGAAGTGAGTCGACCACGACTTTCTTCTGCTCTTCCAGATCCAGCCATTTTTCCTCCGTGGGTAAGGTGACTGCATCTGCAATTTGTTCAAGGTCGCCTTCCATGAATGGAACCATTTCATTGAGTTATGTTTGCTAAGAGTGTTGCTTCTTTCGTGGCCCTTTAGTGGTCTCACCTGTTCGCTTTGTTCCTCTGGGGGAGTTAGCACCTCGTGTCTCCTAGCCCTCTGTACCCAGATTTCACTGTGGCCCCTTCTGTGATGACACTTTTGCACCCTTCTCTATATTTTTATCTAGCTGCGAATCCTTCTATGTGTCTATGTTCTTTCCGGTGTTCTTTTTTTGCTGTGAATCCCGCTGTGATCCTACGGTCCCTTCTTTCCCCATGCCTTTGCTTGATCTGCCAGTTCCTTTGGCTATGGTAGTCAGGGTAACCTTTGTAACACTTTCCCCTGTGGTGCCCACCATACTGGTTTTGAACCCAAACTTCCATTGCGGAGACCATGTAGTGACTATGCGATCAATATCCTCGTCCATAGCCATATATGGGAGCAAGACCTAGGATTTATCTTTGCGCACTCTGATTTGGATGTGGTGCATGGTGATCTGAAATGCCGCGATGGTTTTGTTCTTGTCATAAACGGCTGGAGATAAGCACGGCCGGGAATTTATGGCTACTACCAAGCTTCTCTGAAAAGGACCTAGAAGACGTGATTGTCCTCGATACACTGCGCGTCCTTGGAATCCCACAAGTTGGCATAGCACACTCCTTCGCACATGTCAGGAGTAAGCTGTTAGGTCCCTATATTACTAGTATAGTCCCTTATTGTTATTAGTGTAACCCCCTTATTGTTATTATTGTACCCTTGTAACCCCCATTTTTTTATTATTGTGCCCTTAAATTATTATTGTTAGGTCGGTTAGGATTACATTGTGGTCCACTAGGATTACATTATGGCCACATGGACTCCTATATATAGAAAGGAGGTTTTGTAAATTGTATCATCCAAGAATTGTTCATTTATGTAGTGTATTAGAGGTTTCCCCCTCGAAGTGGCTTATTTCTAAGGCATTGATATCTCTTTTCTTCTATTTTTGGAGCTGGTTACACAACATTTGGTATCAGACTTTGGATTCTAGGGTTTCGCTGCTCCAAACAGGTCATCGTGGAATTGTCGCTATAACTTTTTTTCTACGAAGTTTCAGAAGCTGAAACTTTTAGGGTGCGAAGCAGAAATCCTAAGGAACATCATCAAAAAAATTTAGAGCTTGGTTCACAATATTTTGGGAGATATGATCTGTGGAAGTTAGGTCTTTTTTCAGGCTCCTAAACAGGTCATCATGGAATTTGCGCTATAATTTGTTTTCTACGAAATTTCAGAAGCTAAAATTTTTAGGGTGCAAAGCTGAAATCCTAAGGAAAATCGACAAAAAAATTCAGAGCTTGGTTAGCAATATTTTTGGAGATATGATATGTGGAAGGTAGTGTTTTTTCAGGCTCCTAAATTTCATCTCAAAGAGGTGATCGTGGGAAAATATTCATAAATCTCTCTCTGAGCATCAGATTGGAGTGACATAAAAAGTGGTAACAATTACACAGAATTTAGTTTCTTGGCTATCAATTTCAGAGCTGAAGGACGAAACAGTGACACGTGGAAAGTCATACAAGTTCGCTTTACTGAACCAGTCCATAATTAGGTCATTGTGGGAGATTGGACACAACTTTGTCTTGGAGAATCCAAATCATGTCAGACATGTGGCATTTGAAAGATAATTCAAAGGGATACGTTGGTACTAAAATTCAAATATTGAAGTGCTGCAATCACAGAGATAATCCAATTTCAATATCGAGCTCCTCAAAAGCAAGAAAAAGGTGTGTATTTTTTTTTTTCCGAATTGCATAAGTCTTGTTTGAAGAATCAATTTGAATTGATTCCAAGGGAATATTTTAGAATAGATATCAGTATTGGGTTCTAAAAGATGCCCCGTAAAAATAATTCAACACCCATTAAGCCTTCAGAAGGCTCTACTATGACTCATGAAGATGAAGAATTGCAACATGATCTATCAAAATTACAAGAGAAAGTGCAACAAATTTCACTCTCGCAAAGAGAAAAAAAAATGAAATGGAAGTTTTGAAGAAAGGCGTGGAAGAAAAGATGGACGGTTTGAAGAAAGGCGTGGAAGCTAAGATGGACAGCATGGAAGCTAGCATGGAAGCTAAGATGGATGACATGAAAGACAACATGGAAAACATGAAGAATGAGATAAAATCAGACATCTAAGGTTTGACAAAGTTGATACAAAAAATGTTTCCTAATGGTGAAAAGATAGTAGAAGAACCTCATGATGAGAACAAAATAAATGTTAATCATGATTTCATAAACTCTAATGTTGGCGGGAAGAACCACCATATTCCAAAAATGGATATGAGGAAGTTTGATGGAAAGGATCCTGTAACATGGATACTACAAATGGAACAATATTTTGATCTCCATAACGTGCAAAACACACAAAAGGTACGCATTGCAGCTTTACATTTAGAACAAAATACATTTGTATGGTATCGATGGCTTTGTTCCCGTAAAAAAATTGTCACTTGGTCAATTTTTACGGAGGAAATGATAGCACATTATGGTGATACAAAGAGCAACACCTTCTTTAGCCAATTGATAAATCTCAAACAAAAGGGTTTAGTGGGGCAGCACATTAAGGACTTCCAAAAATTGAATATAAGGGTAACTGATATTCCAGAGGAACACGGGATCGATCTCTTCATAGGCACTTTAAAGGATAACATCCAACATGAAGTTCGTGTTTTGGAACCAGATTCATTGGAGAAGGCATTCAGGTTGGCAAGAAAAGTTGAATGTAAAATAATGGTGACAAGGAAGCCTACCACTCAATTCTATAAAGAAGGAAGTGTTGCTACGCCTAGATTTACACAACCTACAAGGTTGACACCACAAAAATTGGAAGAAAAAAGAGAAAAAGGGCTTTGCTACAGTTGTGATAGAAAATACACTAAAGGTCATAAGTGTGCTGAGAAGAAATTATTTTACATAGATTGTGAAGAGAAAGAAGAAAATGAACAAGAAGAGGATATACACCAGGAACCAGCCCCAGAAGAGGAAGAAATGAATCCAACCATATCGTGTAATGCACTGGCAGGAATTACCACTCCTCAAACTCTCAAGATGAAAGGACAAATCAAGAAGAGAAAGGTAATAGTGTTGATTGATTCAGGTAGCACCCATAATTTTATTCATTGTAAGGTAGCCAAGGAATTAAATTGTTTCCTATACCCAGCACCAGAATGTCAAGTGATGGTTGCATATGGAGGAACTATAAATTGCTCTGGAAAATGCCATAACATCAAGCTAACCATGGGGGAATATGTGTTGACTAGTCCAATGCTTTCCATTCCTATGGGAGGTGCTGATGTTGTACTAGGAGTACAATGGTTACAATCTTTGGGGATGGTAACTTTTAATTTTCAAGAACTTTTCTTGAATTTTTTTTCAAAAGGAAAGGAAGTCGAATTGCGGGGTATTGAAGGGAAGCCGGGAAGGATAATAAGCTCTAATGGCATGACAAAGCTTCTAAAGAAAGAACAACGAGGCGTAATTGCACAATTATGCTCACTAGAAGTTCCAACATCAAAATCATCTATTTCTGCAGATCTCCAACAAGTCTTGGACGATCATTCCAAGGTGTTTGAAACTCCCAAAGGACTCCCACCTATTCGTGATCATGATCATGCTATTCATTTGATTCCAGGAAGTGTTCCTCCAAACATCAGGCCTTATAGATATCCTTACTTCCAAAAGATCGAAATTGAACGTATGATTGCAGAAATTTTAGAGGCGGGTATAATTCAACCTAGTCAAAGTTCTTTCTCTGCTCCTGTAGTATTGGTACACAAGAAGGATGGATCATGGTGAATGTGTCCGGATTATAGGGAGCTCAATAATCTCACCATTAAAGATAAATTTCCCATTCCTGTGATTGATGAATTATTGGATGAATTACATGGAGCAATTTATTTTACTAGGTTTGATTTTCGTTCAGGATATCATCAAATTAGAATGAAGACTGAAGATATTTAAAAAACAACATTTCGAACTCATGAGGGTCATTATGAATTTTTGGTCATGCCTTTTGGCCTTACCAATGCACCTTCTACATTTCAAGGGTTGATGAATTCCATTTTAAAACCCTGCCTTAGAAAATTTGTTCCAGTATTTTTTGATGATATACTAATCTATAGAAGGTCTTGGAAAGATCATGTTGAACATGTTGACAAGGTGCTCAAACTATTGTAGGAGAAACAATTATAAGAAAAAACATCCAAATGTTTCTTTGGAGTACAATAGGTGGAATATTTGGGTCATATTGTATCTCACAAGGGTGTTAAAGTAGACCCTAACAAAATTAAAGCCATTAAGGAATGGAAAGTCCCCACAACCATAAATCAATTGCGAGGATTTCTCTGGTTAACAGGGTATTATCGCAAGTTTGTTAAGAATTATGGGAGAATAACAGCACCTCTAACAACATTATTGAAGAAAGATGAATTTTCATGGACTCCTAAAGCAACTAAGGCCTTTGAACATCCTAAAGAGGCAATGTGCCTAGCACCGGTCTTAGCTATGCCAGACTTCACAAAAACCTTTAATGTGGAATGTGATGCCTCAGGAAATGGAATTGGTGTTGTTTTAATGCAAGAAGGAAGACCCATTTCTTTTGAAAGCCATCCAATCAAAGGAAAGTATTTACAAAAACCTATTTATGAGAAGGAAATGTTAGCAATACTGCATGCACTAAAGAAATGGAGAACTTACCTAATGGGAAGACACTTCAAGGTAAAAAATGATCATGATATTCTTAAACATTTTTTGGAACAAAGACTATCTTCAGAAGAGCAGAAAAAATGGGTAACAAAGATGTTGGGTTATGACTTTGAAATAATCTACAAAAAAGGAAAGCTTAATGTTGTTGCAAATGCACTCTCAAGAAAGAATGAAGAGGTGGAAGCATTGCTTTGTGCCATTTCTATTATCCAACCAGATTGGATAATTGAAGCAAGAGATGAATGGAAGAAGGACAAAGATGTATGGACACTCATTCAAAAGTTGCAGCAAGATCCTAGTACATCTGATACATTTAGTTGGGAAAATGATTCCTTATGGTACAAAGATCGCTTATATCTTTGTAAGAATTCCCAACTAAAACAAAAGATTCTTCTGGAATTGCACACTTCTCCTTTAGGAGGACATTTAGGATTTTTAAAAACTTACCACAGGGTGAAGAAAGAATTTTTTTGGGATGGCCTTAAATCTGATATTCGAAAGTTTGTGGCGGAATGTTTGGTTTGCCAGCAGAATAAAGTGGAAACAATTAAGACCCCAGGACTTCTACAACCTTTATCCATTCCAAGTCAACGTTGGGAGGAGATTTCAATGGATTTTATCACGGGTTTACCTAAGTCCGAAGGAAAGAGTGTCATCATGGTGGTAGTTGATAGACTTACCAAGTATGCACACTTTTGTGCATTATCTCATCCATTTAAAGCAAGTACAGTTGCTACTACATTTATGGACATAATTCAAAAGCTACATAGAAGCCCAAGGGTTATTGTGAGCGACAAAGATCCCATTTTTACTTGAAATTTTTGGACAGAGTTATTTTATTGTTTGGGTACTCAATTAGCTCATAGATCATCTTATCATCCTCAATTTGATGGTCAAACTGAGATAGTAAGTAAATTTTTGGAAGTATATCTTCGTTGTTTTTTATCTAATAAAAAAACACAATGGGTCAAGTGGTTACCTCTCGCTGAATGGTGGTATAACACTTCCTTCCATACTGCAAAAAAAATGACCCCATTTATGGCACTTTATGGATATCATCCACCATCCATCACATCATCTTTAAGGGAAAATTTGAAGGTTCAAGCAGTGGAAGATCACATCGAGCATCAGCAAGAAGTTCTCCAACTCTTAAAGGATAAACTGAATTTGGCACAAAATCGAATGAAACAATAGGCAAATCAACATCGCAGCGAGATAAGTTTTGATGTAGGAGATTGGGTATTTTTACGGCTACAACCATACAAACAAATGTCCCTCAAGCAAGCTAAGAAGGATAATAAATTATCACCAAAGTACTATGGTCCTTACAAGGTGTTGCAAAAGATTGGTACTATGGCATACAAATTGGAGCTTCCTGCTTCTTTGCGAGTGCATCCAGTTTTCCATGTTTCATGCTTAAAGAAGGTTATAGGTGAACATCTTCCAGTTCAAACAATATTTCCAGAACTTGATGAGGAAGGAAAAATCATATTGGAACCTGAAGCGGTCACGGAAACAAGAACTCGACAGCTACGGAATCGATCAATTTTAGAGTATCTCATTAAGTGGAAGAACTTACCCACTAAAGATTCTACATGGGAGGATGAGAAGTTTATACAGAAGCACCCAGAGCTACTCAAGCGTTGAGGACAACACTTTTTTGAAGGAGAGGGGCATGTTAGGTCCCTATATTACTAATATAGTCCCTTATTGTTATTAGTGTAACCCCCTTATTGTTATTATTGTACCCTTGTAACCCCCATTTTTTTATTATTGTGCCCTTAAATTATTATCGTTAGGTCAGCTAGGATTACATTGTGGCCCACTAGGATTACATTATGGCCACATGGACTCCTATATATAGAAAGGTGGTTTTGTAAATTGTATCATCCAAGAATTTTTCATTTATGTAGTGTATTGGAGGTTGCCCCATCGAAGTGGCTTATTTCTAAGGCGTTGATATCTATTTTCTTCTATTTTTGGAGCTAGTTACACAACATAAGCTCGGGGAGGACTGCTTCTTTCGGTGCTTCCAATATGACCAACACAATGAGAAGTAGTAGCCAAGAATAGCAGAATGGGCACCCCTGATCCTGGGCTTTGCAGACATTTGCCAAAAATTCGTTACACAGGTGTTGGGCCCAATTGAAGCAAACTCATTTTTTTCACTGTCCTGCCAACTGAATGACATATGTGGGGACGCTGGTGGCTTGGCACTTGTGCATTAGCTTTCATTCTAGAAACAATGTACCCATCTGCATTCCTGGGTCACTAATGGTACTAATCATGAACCCCTGAGTATTCCATAGTACATGGTAAGTCTCACGCACGCCGTCAGCGATCTTCTGCTCATACTTCTTGCCCACCCGTAGCATCGGGTCAGGCCCTTCCATGGGGAGGCCAATAATTTGGTGAATTAGTGCAGCATCAATAGGGATGTGGTCTTGGATCCACAAGCTACCGTCATGGACCAAGACGAGAAGTTGGCATACCAAGTGATATGTAATGTCGTAGTGGCCAAAATGTGGCATCCTTAGCAAGTTCAATAGCCCAGAACCAACCAAATCACACACCGAGTGCATAGGGACGACTTGCACCCCGTCATCTTCCAGTATCCATTCTAGGTAAAACTCAGGTGCCAGCTGGGTAAAGGCCTCATAGTTGGCCAAGTCATGATCATCGAACTTCACCTCATGAAGCTTGCTAAAGGGTTCACCAATGACGGGGACCTCGCCCGAGGTCAGCGACATCTACAGGTAGGTGATCAGGCCATCGAGGTTCTTTGGTGTGTGGGTTGAGGGTCTGCGAGGCCAGAAAAATGGTGGCAACCAATTGATTGGTTGAGCGACCTGGGCCTGTTCCTCATCATATAGAGGGCGGCCTGCTGGTTTATGTGAGCTGGCTGGGGCCACCCCTCGCGGTTACTTCATATTGTGGGGTTTTACGCTAGCCCATTTTGCAGGCTTCCCTAACACTAGCACTTTCTCTTTACCTTTCTTCATTGCTTGAGGTGGCATGGAGATGACTGCTTCGGCTTCCGATTCAACCTCTACTTCCTCCTCGGTTTCTGGTTCTATTGAGGCTATTATCTGTGAGGGCTCAGCAAGGTTGGTGGCCATCATTCTGGCATGGAAAATGAATCCCAACCTTGGGTGGCTACTATCAGAGGGGGTAGGCTGTTCAGACATGAAAGAAGTACAGTAGGCCCAAACTATCTTAAGGCATAATCCTGTAGAGAATAAACAAGACAAAAGATACAAAACCCTCTTCCAACCTATCCTTCCCCTTTTATAACCACAGAGAGCCACTAATGGTCGAGTGAACCTTAATTGAAACTTACCATCAGATAAATGATAAAAAATCTCCAGAAATCACTTCATTAAATGTCGGCAGCCTGCTCCTTTCAACAGTAACTTTAGCTTTTTATCGGATTTTACTGTTCCAACGGCTAGTTTTCACACCTCTTGTGTGCCCAATGTACCCTTGTGCTCATGGCGCACCTGCTTCACTTTGAATAGACACATGTGCCTCCTACGCACCCCTCCGGGCTTCCAAATTTCTGGCTGCTTCCTACGCGTACCTTGGTCATACTCGTCTTCTTTGGTGGGCATATCCTGCTCTATACAGCTACTCCGGCTATATATTCATTTGATCCGATACAGTTTGAGCCGGCTACCATTAACATATCCTGGTAGCATATCGCCGTGCAGGTGTGCTAGCTTAACATCTCTGCCATCCGTGATTTCCTTAACTGTGTAGGGACCAAGCCAGTGTTGTCAAAACTTCCCTAGGTGTTTTGCAAACTAGCTATCATATAAGAGGACCAATGCGCCCTCTATGAATGTCTTTTGGCGAATATGTTGATCATGCTATGCCTTATCGCAGGCCTTCTGAACCTGCTGATGGAAATTAACAATAAACTGATCTTCCTCCAAAGCCATAAGCTGCACTAAACACTCCTCCATGATGTCAGGTTCTTCCATGTTCGTAAATGCTACGATAGGTAGAATAGTAAGAATATACTCCATCGACATAATGGCCTCCTTGCCATAGACCATCCAGAAGGGGGTTTTCCCAGTTAGCTTCTTGCAGGTCATCCGATAGGCCCAAAGAACCCATGGGATGCACACGTCCCAATCACTGCGATCGGCATTGCAGACCTTAGTCAGTGCTTGCTCCAAGATTTTGTTAAAAGCTTTGACCGCTCCATTTTCCCATGGATGAAATGGGGTGCTCTTCGCATGATGGATCCGAAACTCCTCAATCAAAGCTGGTATTGTTTCATTAACAAAGTGCGTACCTCTATTTCTCATAAGGATCTTTGGACATCCAAATGCGGTCAAAATCTGCTCAAATATGAAGTGCACAATGGTATCTATAGTACAATCCTTCATCGCTTGTGCTTCGGCCCACCTGGTTACATAATCAGTGGCAGTAATTATGTAGCACACACCTGTCTTCTTCCTTGGTGGGTTGATTGGTCCCACAAAATCAACGGCCCATTTTTCAAAGGCTTGCATAGCCATTTGCAGTTGTAGAGGCATTTTGTCTCTGTGTGATGGCCTCCCTATCCACTGGCACATATCGCAGGCTTTACAATAGTCGTAAGAGTCACTATGCAGGGTAGGGCACCATAGCCCAGCCCGCAAGATCTTTTGTGTTGTTTCCTTGCCTGCGTAGTGACCTCCTGCGATGCCTTCATGAGCTTCTGCCAAGATAGCGTACCTTTCATGCTCCAGAATGTATCTGCGCAACACTTCATCAGTGCCTAGTTTATATAAATGACCTGCGATAATGATAAAATCCACCGCTCGGGTAAGCAACTCATTTTTTTGTTGTACAGAATATTTTGCAGGTGTCATGCCGGTAGTCAAGAACTGAATGATATCAGTGAAGTGCGTATCAACGACCTTAATGGCGAACATCTGTGCATCAGGCAATCCTTCCTCCAAGTTAGTGGTTTCCTGGCCCGTCTCAATTCGGGACAAGTGATCCGACCCAACATTCAACTTTCCTGGCTTGACTATGATTTCAAAATCGTATTCCTGAAATAGCAACAGCCATCTGTAAATTTTTCCCCCCAACACAGGCTTCAAGCAAAATGATCTATAAACATCTTAAAGTGTCCTCCTAATAGATAGTGTTGATACTTCTATAGTGCATAGACCATGGCCAACCCTTCCCTCTTTGTGGTGGCATAATTGCGCTCCGCATTCGAGAGTTTTCGACCAGAAAATGTGATTGGGTGATCAATGTCTCCGGCACCAGGCTGCGTAAGGATTGCTCCCAGGGCAATCCCTGAAGCATCAACATGAACATGAAATACCTTTACCCAATTGGGAAAAATAAGAATAGGTGCAGATACCATCTTTTCCTTGAGTAGCTCAAATCTCTTCTGGCACTCGTCATCCCAAAAGAATGAAACATCCTTCTTAAGCAGCTTTTCTAGAGGTGTTGTGATTAGTGCGTATCCCTGAATGAATTTTCTGTAGTAGCCTGTATGTCCAAGGATTTAACACAGCTATTTCTCTGTCGTAGGCATTGCCAGATTGTTGATAACTGCCACTTTCACAGGGTCCACCATCAACCCTTGTTGGAAAACTATATGTCCAAGCAAGATTTTGAAGGGTATGCAAAAGATACATTTTTTTATATTCAGGGAAATCTGGTGTTTCCAGTAGGCATACAACATCATGCATAGATTTGAAACGTGTGTCTTTAATCAGCCAAAGAAAGTCCAATCATCGAAATATACTTCTAGAAATTTGTGGATGAATTCCTTGAACACTGCGACAACTACCCGCGAGAAGATAGCAGGGGCATTCTTGAGTCCAAACGACATTACTGTATACTGGAAGGATCCAAATTCAGTGGAAAATGTAGTTTTGCTGCGATCTTCTGGTGTGATTCTGATCTGATGGTATCCTGAGAACCCATCAGTGAATGAGTACGCTTCCTGACCTGCTACACTATCCAGGATCTCATCGGAGAATGGTGTCGGAAAGGGGTCATGTACGTAGGCGTCATTTAGCTTACGTAAGTCCACACAGATTCGTATTTCTCCCTTTGTTTTATTTTCCGGAACCACCATCGGACTTCCCCAATCTGACTGCTCGACTGGCTCGATAATACTTGCGGCAAGCATTTTATTGATTTATTCCTTAACCTTCTTCTTATACTTAGGGTTCAACTGATAAGGCCGCTACTTTACAGGGCATGCTTATGGTTTTAGCGTGATGTGCATAACCCCTAGGTCCCCTGTGATCCATTTGAGCTCTGAAAACTTGGTTGGGAATAAGACTTGATATTCTGTGAGAAATTCAACAACTTTTCTTATAGTGTCATCATCCCAGTAGTCCCCAATTTTAGCCAACTTAAGCTGCTCTTCCATGCCAATGTTGACTTCCCACAGTTTCAGAGGCTTCGTCACATCCACAGTCTGCAATGGAGGTCCCACAACTGTGCGCTCCCCCTCTAATTCTGGGATAAAGACATTGCACGGATCCTCATTTCACTCTTCTATAATTATATTGTGACAATTGACAATATCCTACATTTGCGTTTCCCATGTGGGTATTTCGTATGCTGCGTAAGGGATGGATTCACCAAATACAAAGGTATCGATATATTAGCAAAGCTTCATCAAGTGCCTTT
Organism: Pinus albicaulis; assembly: GCA_034641835.2. Classification (NCBI taxonomy): domain Eukaryota; kingdom Viridiplantae; phylum Streptophyta; class Pinopsida; order Pinales; family Pinaceae; genus Pinus; species Pinus albicaulis. The sequence continues at coordinate 538,153,176 of CM076572.1, forward strand.
GATCCTCCTATTAACCTGAATTTCATCAAAAATTCGTCCTTTAAGGTTTCCCATTGGCGGGTGCGTTGATGTAGCTCCACATCTAGGTACCATGTAGTGGGAATTGGTCCCAAGGCATGAATAAACAAGTGAACCCATTCTTCTGTAGTATGCTCACACCATTTCTCCATCCAGGTGAACAAATGTTCGCACGGATCCCCTGGGCTAAGAAATGTCTTGACATGCACGTCGGTCGAAGGCTCAAATCATAGGACCATCATATCCCAACATTCCTCCCACTCCTGGAACACCCCCTTATGCGTGTCCCACCATCTTGCAGGTGTTGCGTGCATGGCTAGATTAAGGGTCCATAACCTTCGTTCTCTGGGCACCTCAACTTCGAATGTTTGCAAAAACTATTTTGTACTACCGAAACCATAAAAGTAGGGCAGTTCTCTTACCTCTGAAGATATGCAATAGAAGTCCCTTTTAATTGACAGGTAGCGCAACGTAAAGAAATCATGTAGCCGATTTTTCCAATTTTCCATTTCCTCGTCAGAGTCGGAGAATCATTCGCTATCTCTTTCCCAAAAGAGCACACCATCGGCCGTAGGATTGATACAGTCTTCATCCCTCACAGTTAACTTATAGATTTGGTCCACCTCTTCTTCCTCACACACCGGCTCTGTATACCTCTCTCCTTCTGCGGGGTCTAGCAGTACTATCACCCGTGTTCCTTCACTTTCAAACACCATGCTCCTCTTTTTTAAGTTGATAATACCTCCCATATCTATGGCCTAGTCCAATCCTAGGAGTGCCGAGTAAGGTTCCGCATGTTGTACAATTTGAATGACTTCAAAGTCAGCCCGGACCTTAACTCTTTCGATATCTACTATGATCTTTGATAGTCTTCCCAACAAGATGATCTTCTGTTGTTTGGCCATGCACAGCTGGATAGTGGACCATTCCAACTTAGGTTCTCCCATTCACTTCCAAGTTTGTTTAGGTAGTACGTTCACATATGATCCTAATTCTAGAATGACCTGATCCATCTCATAATCACCGATCTGCGCGGTCAACCGCATCTCCCTAGCAGTGCATCTCTTATGCTTATATAGTTTGTGCACATCCTTAATTTCCATAGCTGGGGTTATTTTTCCTGCATATTTTTCTATCAAGGCTTGGAAGTTTCTACGACCCTTTGGTTGTGTAACAACTTTATACATGCTTGCAAGAATGGTTTGAACTCATCATCTGCTTTGGGGTTTGTAGGGGCATGAGGAGTAGGTGCCTCAGCCTTAGAAAAATCTTGGTGAGCTGCGACAAGGGTTTCCTTTTCTTTCTATAAGTCCAAACCTTCTTGTTTAACGGCTGCTTTACGGATGAGAGGCTTTGCCTCATCCTTCTCTGCAGCTCCTCCAGTGGCCATGCCGTTGCGTGTTATTACATTAACACTTGGTCCTTCATCTCGAGGTTTCGCCTTGACCCTTTGCACATTCTGCGTAGGTGTCTGCTGCTTCTCTTGCATCTTGGCTATCAGAATCAGGCAATCTTCAATCACATGATCCAAATGTCTACAGTATCTGCAGGATTGTCTCGCAGGGTTCACACAGTCCCTTGTAAAGTGCCCTATTTCTCCACAGTTATAGAAAATCAGTTGTCCTCTCCCCCTACCTGCGCTTCCACCTCAGCCCCCTCCCCTACTCCTAGCTAGGGAGCCACCTATGCTCGAGGGGGATCTTGGCGAGGACAAATCTGATTGTACCCTATATATATTTCCTCGATCTATCATCGGATCATACATCCGGTAGATATGTTCATCATGGCCTACATATCTACAGAAGCTGCACCATTGTTTCTTTATTTTTGTGAAATATGTGGCAAGGCCGGGGCAGTGCTTGGTATCATGCAACCCAACAATGCAACAATCATCACACCAAAGCACTTGGTCCTGTAGCTTCCCTACGTCACAATGGACTGGGTCCCCTAACCTGTATGTAGTATGCTATCAGAGGAAAATTATCCTTGGTGTGTCCATTCACCCTACATCATATGCACCATCTTTCAGGGCTAGCCTCCGTTCCTCGCTCCTTCCACAGATTCTGGATCTCCATATGCATTACTTCTAGTTTTCCTTGTATTTGATACACTCCTAACTGTGTATCATCTCTTGGCGTAGCTTCTAGCGTCATCACAATTTCCAAGGAGTTTTCCTACGATTCAATGTCTTGATGTCCCATTGGAATGTGCAGGTGGGGCAGTAGCATAGCAAATAACCACTCTGTATGCTGCCTGTCATCGTACATAAATCCTCCTTCCCTAATTACCTTCTTTAACCATTGGTTAGCCTCCCATACGGACTCCAATGGTCCTTGCTTGAAATCCTCCAGATCGTTCACTATCTGCGAGTAGGACTTGGGCTTCCTTAACTGTTGTTTCAAAGCATTCTTAATCTCTTCAATGGTTGCATTCGCATGCTAGTTGATATATCCCATATACTAGTCCAAGGCCCTTCCTTCAAAGGTAAGGGATAGCTGCGCCCTTTTTACCACATCACTAGCTACGTTCTGCACTGTCCATACCGATCCTGCGATGAACCAAAACCAATCCATATCTTCATCTCCTACCCCCTTGAAGGTGGGTAACTTCATGTGCGAGGCCGTATCGCATGCTGGTGGTGGAGGCAGTGAGTTCTTACCCCTATGAGGGTTCGAAGGTGGCGTAGACAGAGAGATATGTGCGGCAGAGTTTCTTACTGAACTATAGCTAGATCGATCTCCTGCTTGATTAGTTCTCTAATATTTACCACTGTGCTTTGTACCCTCACTTTGATCAAAGCTCATTCACTCTGTGTGGCTGCACATAATGCTTTTTTTGCACAGTAATAACTTAATTAGAAATGGTAATGTTTTCAGAAACTTACCCCGAAAACCCTTGAAGAACCTTCGTTCTACTCTAGAATAGGAGAAAAATTGATCGATGGAAAACTCTGTCACAAACCCTCCTAGCACAATGTCCACCTAGTGATCTATCGTACGAGCGATGGTGTTATCAGTCTTTTCTAATTGTTGGATCAACTTTGGAGTCCACTGCGTGACCTGTTCATCCTTCCAACACTTCTGGAAATCTACAAGCCTTGCAAGCCACTCCTGAAGCTCAGTCACAAATGTCACAAAGAAAATTTCATATATCTCTATGAAAATGTACTTATTCTTCCACTTTTATGCCATCAACCTTGTGCTGTGATTCTCTTTTATCGCAAATTCCTAAATTTGTTTTTCGAACCACTCCTCAATTTCTTTCTTCTCAAGTTTCCAATATTCTCTTGGAATTACCTGATCTCTCTCTCAAAATTCTCCTGGTCCCGGCAACAGAACCATTTTTTGGCTCAAGGGGTCCTGACCCAAGTTCGGAGGTTAAGGTTTGCCAACAAACCCCTATACTACTAGCCCTTTCGGAAGTGACCTGCTTTCGCAGGCCAAAGTATCACTCGAAGTAGTATGAGAGGGTGCTGGAACTAGGTTTCTGCACCTTGAGAGAGAGTAGGTAAATCAAGTAGATCTAAGTTCACAGCCTAACCAGTTTACACAAAATAGATTTATTCATAGGTTCTGTAATTAGTATAGTCCACAGTTAATAGAGCTACTATCAGTCATAGATCTTAATCAGCACCTTTGCATCAGAAATATCACATGTAATATCATAAGCACATAAACAATAAATCACAAGAGTACTTCATATTATAACAAATACAGATCCACAACAACAATGGATAATCAAAAATAAGTTTAACTCAGATAATACATCAACAGTAATACATTAACTCAGATAATATAGAGATAATCTAATCAGATTCACATATATTAACATCCAAAACCCAATACAATCCAACACAACCTACACACACAACTAGCAGGGTCCACATACAGCAGGACTAAGGATCTCCACGCACACAGCTAGCAGGAGTCCTTACCCTAGAAACCCAAACAGATCTAAAAATTTTCAACTATCATCAATCTCTATTCTTTCCTACCTAAGACTAAAAAAGGTTCATCTATTTATACCAGTTTAGCCTACGCATCCAATGGTCCGCAAATCGTGGTTTGTGGACTCTTGGTCTACCCTTGACCCGTTACAATTATTTAGGGGCTTTGACCCACCCAAAAACCCCTTTGTTAGACTAATTAAGACCAAAATATACAAAATTTATACAAAATTCGCAGATTTTAGGGGACCTTGTTCCAACAGAATCTGTAATATCCCAAAAGAGGGATTTTCTACAACAATGAGAATACCCTAAGGTATTCCAAATTTGGAGAGCAGAAAAAATCAGCTTATATAGTGTATTAAAACACATATCCATCAAATAAAAATCACAACAACAAACTATGTCTTCATACAATGTCTCCAAGTGGGGAAAAGCAATAATATTGGCCCCAAAAACATTATTTTCTGAAGATGGAGTTATAAAAGTGGAAAATAAAGGTTGTGCCCCTTAGTATATGTAATATAGGACGTGCATGCAAAATATTCTCAGAAAGAAATGCCTTTAGCCTAGTTAAACAAGCCTCCCATGCTCAAAAAAGCTTAAAATTGATGAAACCCCAAGACTGCAATACACAGAAATTGCTGCATAAAGAGACTGCATAGTATAATGGAGATCAAACTTAGAAAATAGATATTTTAATCATATATTCTATTAGATTACTCAATGAGGCATAAAAACAGAGATCTAGTCTCTTTTATACATATCCAAGAAGACCCGGCAAAGGTTTCTTAACAGAAGAGATATACAAGAAAGAGTTGTTGCAGATCTGTGGCTGAATCACACTATATAGCTGAAGCTCTACATGATAATGGCTGAACATGCAAATCAATGGTTGTAGATCCTCCTTCTATCTTTCCCAAAGAAAGGTTGATCCTCCTCTTAGGAAACTAGCTCATAAAAGTGGGGTTTTGACCCCTCCCACTGCACACCTTAACAAATAACACATTTTTATGAACGGAATACATTTTTTCTAAAGTTAAATTCTTGGCCCAACATCAGGTAGTGGAAAATGCAGCTCAGAAATCTCCTCTTAGATCTCTTAGACAAGATCTCCAAGAAAGAGTAGGGAATCCCCGCCCTGGAAAACCCTTGCACTAAGTAGTGCAAAAAAATTAGCTAAATAGCCAAGGTATGCAGGAAGTCTAAATAGACCACATAAAATATAATCTCAAATCTAACCCATTAAGGTTTCCATTTCTTCATTATATAGATGAGTAGCTTCCTTACCAAGGATCCCACCCCATTAGGAGGTTGCTTCCATGCAAGGCTTCTCCACCAAAATCACGTTGTCTTCATTAGTGAGGATCATCCTTTTACAGCGTAGTTTGATTTAGTCAAGCTTGACTGGATCAATCTTGATAGGGTCATCCTTGACTGAGTCTTCATGCCTTGTCTCCTTTCACACTCAAGGTGTCTTCATTTTGACTATCTAGATTGATCTTCATTCACATTGAGTTTTCTTTATTTAGGATCCACTCTTTGAGGATAAATCATGTTGACTTGGTCAAACATTGATCTTTTCCACACATTTGGATGCTGGATATGGTTATTTCATGATCCCCTTTCACATTATGAGGGATTTTTATTCCTGCTTAAGTAACTAATGAGCCTCCTTGCTCCTTTATTTATTCAACTTGATTTTTAAAGGAAAAATTAATATTCCTATTAGTTGTAAGCTAATTTAGGAATATTACAGTCTCCCCCTCCAAAAATTTTCTTGTCCTCAAGCAACTACAAGGGTGCTGAAAAATCTTCCCTCTTCTTCTTATAGCCTCCTCCTTCAACAGTTCCCACCATTGCTTCTGATTTTATGCAATAACGTTGTCTCCCAATGGTTCCTTCCAAGTGTGCAAGTTGGCCTTTGGTGAATAAACCCAAGGGCTCTCATCATTAAATAATGGAATGTTGCTATGGAAACCTTCTTGCTGATCTATGGCCTCCTCAAGATAGAAGTGATGGCCTATATGGGGAATTTCTCCACCAATGAAGGATTCCTTCCTCCATGTTATCATCCAAATGAAATGAATCACCCTCCAGATGGGTGATTCATAGTAAAGCTCCTGCCAACGGCTCATGAGAGGCATATCCCAAGTGTTCCACTCCATCATATGGTCCACATCATGAAGAAATAAATGACATGCTATAGTGGCCATACAGTCTCCCATGCTCCCCTTGGAACATGTAGTGCAGAAAAATGTGGGAAATTCCATTCCCCAAGGATACATTCCACCAATGTGCCTTTCCTCCAACCATGTTCCCAAGAGTAATAACATTTCCAGCATATGGAATCATAATTAGAATCAAGCTAGCTGCCATATATGATAAAAGAGAAGGAAGATTCTTCCTCATGTGCAACCAGCGTATTTTTACCCTTAACTTCCATAGAATAGAAGATGACAAGTGCCTCCCCCAACACTTTTTTTCTGCCCCATCATTCTTGCATGCTTGGAGAAGGTGCATAATAGTTGATGTAAGAGAATAACACCATGAAGAATATAATAACTCTCCAAGATCCTCCAAGGAATGCCTTGCATCAACATAGTCCATGGCCTTGAGTGGCCTATGAAGCTCATCATAAATAGTGTTCCTTCTTGGAGCAAAGCCCTGCAAGTGAATGTTAGAAAAATACAAGCATATAGGAAATACATCATAATATTCTGGTTTACAACTCCTTCCATACACTTGTTTTTCATTAGTGAGGTAACTCATGGATGAGTCCCCTCTCACATTCAATGAGTAAGGAGGTGTGAATGATAACTCTTCCCAAGAGCTATGTTCCTCCTCATCCAACAAATAATCTATGCACTTCTTCATATGAGAGTGCACCTCTTCTCTGAAATTTTCTCACATGAATCCCTCTAATATAGTTTGGTATTCTCTAATGAAACCAGTGGGTTTGGAAAGCAGGATCTCATAGGTTGCATTTAGTAGTTTCTCCTTGAGCTTGGAGCCTCTAACCAAATAGATATGATAATGGAAATAAATGACTCCCTCAACTACCTTATACCTTCCATCCATTACCTTCCCATCAAGAACCTCACATGTGAAAAGGTCCTTGGAGTATTCCATCATGAGTTGGGAATCCCAATAAGGATCTAGGCTTCCCAAAAATGACAGTGTTGCAGAGGTTTGAAATGCAGCCCCTGTCATATCATGGCTCTCCTCTTTGACATGCTTGATGTCAAAATCACATGTTGGAGCATTATAATCTTCCTTTTGCTACCTCTTTTGCAGCTGATCTTGCTCAAGACAAGATTGAAGCGAATGGAAATCAACTTCCCCTTGGAAAGTCCTTGTATTCCAATACTTCCTTAATTTTGTCCATGCATGCAAGAGTGTTAACATCCTCTTGTCATGTTCAGAAATATCTTTTGTGAATGAAGATACCATGGGCTGCCCCAAAGATATGGAGTTTCCATGTGTCCTCATGTCCATGCCATCATAGACTTTTGATTTCTTCTTTCTCAGTGCAGATAAATGAGTGGGAGACAACAATGTCCATTTTAGAAAATTGCTTACCTCTCTTCTGAATTCATAAGAAATTCGTTGCGCTATGCTGGCTTCTCCCAAGGCTCCTTCCTTAGCCAAGTATGCAAATTTTTCCCATAGTTGAGAGAACACTTTAGTTTTCCTCCAATCAAGATTTCTCCTTGGTGGAATGCCTTCTTGCAAAGAGGCATCAAGGCATAGAGCAGGATGTGAAAGTAGGTGGACAGATTTGTCCTTGCCTTTATTGCATAGGTCCTCTTACCTTCTTTGTTCTTCCAACAGACGGGGGTATATGCTCCTCATCATGTGATGTTTCCCCTCCTCTCCTCCTTCTTCTATCCTCAAGGTCTCATCATTTGAAAATTATGGTATATGTTGCCCATGTGTTGTGCCATGATCTCTATATGTGATACCCTTTGGAACCTCTTGCAATAGTGCAAGAGTTTCTCTCCTTGGAGCAAGTGCCCCATCCTTCTCTTCATGAGGTGCTTGAGGTGCTCTTGTTATGACTGCATTATCATCTCCTGTCTTCCCTTCCTCCTCTTCAATAGTTGAATTTTCCTCATCATCAATAAGAGACCTTAGATCTTGGTCTTCTATTGAAGGATGAATCTTCATGACTTCATCTTGAGAAGAAATCCCTTCATCAAATGGAGATCTTGCCCTTGGAAAGGTATCAAACAAGCTTACACCATCTTCCATGGTTTTTATAAATGGAGTTGGATTTATAGACCCTTCCAACTCATGCAAAATATTTGTTTGATATGGTTTGATAGTTTCAATAGAAGATGTTACACATGAAGTTTCATCAAACCTTTCTACTAATATTTCAATAAAATTTTCATAAGTAGGTGTATTTTCATTCCTTAAGGAAAAAGATTCAAACAACCACCAAGCATATGCTTTACCTTCAAAATGCAGTGATGCTACTTTGATGGCTTCAATTTTTGAAACTTGATGTTGTTGCACAAAGTTGTCTAGCTCCTCCACCCAAACCCTAACTGGACATTTAGGTGATCCATCAAAAGTAGATAGAAAGAATCTACCCACACAATGCTGCTTCCCCTTTGCACTTCTGTCCTCCTTGATCTTACAGAACCCTTGGAAGTTCAAGTTATCTTTGAACTCCTTAGATTGAGCATCATATTCCTCAAAGAGTCTCTTTATTTAGCATACCTCCTTTCTTCCTCATCATGAAGAAGTCACTAACAGAACGTTGAAGATTTGATGGTATGGCTGAGTGCTCATACCCATAATATGGGGACTTAAAACTTTCCTCATGTACAGATCTTGTAGATCTTGTCGAGGGATTTTCATTTTCCCTCCTCATTTCTTTGTTGTCTTTGCTTCCACCCTGCAGAGTTTGAAAGAGAAGCTTTGAGAACCTCTTTCCTCCAGAAAATAAGGGTTTGCTTTGATCACTTTTTCAGATCTCCTCCTCCCCATGAGAATATTCCATAATGCTTGAAACTCACAGGTTGAGCCAAGAAAATTTCTCTGATACCACTGTAATATCCCAAAAGAGGGATTTTATACAACAATGAGAATACCCTAAGGTATTAAAAAGTTGGAGATTAGCAATAAACCAAATTATATAGTGTATTAAAACACATATCCATCAAATAACAATCATAGCAGCAAACTATGTCTTCATACAATGTCTCCAAGTGGGGCAAAGCAGTAATATTGGCCCCAAAAACGTTATTTTCTGAAGATGGAGTTATATCAGTGGAAAATAAGGGTTGTGTACCTTATTATATGTAATATAGGACGTGCATGAAAAATATTTTCAGAAACAAATGCCTTTAGCCTAGTTAAACAGGCCTCCCATGCTCAAAACAACTTAAAATTGATGAAACACCAAGATTGCAACACACAGAAATTGCTGCATAAAGAGACTATGCAGTCTAATGGAGATCAAACTTAGAAAATAGAGAGAAAAATAAGGTCTTCTATTAGATTACCCAATGAGGCATAAAAACGGAGATATAGTCTCTTTTATACAGATCCAAGAATACCAGGCAAAGGTTTCTTCACAGAAGAGATATACAAGAAAGAGCTGATTCAGATCTGTGGCTGAATCAAACTGTATAGCTGAAGCTCTACATGATAATGGCTAAAAATGAAAATAAATGGCTATATAATCTCCTTCTAGCTTTCCCAAAGAAAGGTTGATCCTCCTCTTTGGAAACTAACTCATAAAAGTGGGGTTTTGACCCCTCCCACTACACACCTTAAGAAATAACATAGTTTTCTGAAGGGACTAAATTTTTTCTGAAGGTAAATGCTTGGATCAACACCAGGTAGTGGAAAATACAGCTCAAAAATATCCTCTTATATCTCTTAGATAAGATCTCCAAGAAAGAGTAGGGAATACCCGCCTGGGAAAACCCTTGCACTAAGAAGTGCAACAAACTTAGCTAAATAGCCAAGGTATGCAGGAAGTCTAAATAGACCACATAAAATATAATCTCCAATATAACCCCTTAAGGTTTCCATTTCTTCATTATATAGATAAGGAGCTTCCTCACCAAGGGTCCCACCCCATTAGGAGGTTGCTTCCATGCAAGGCTTCTCCACCAAAATCACGCTGTCTTCATTAGTGAGGATCATCCTTTTACATCATAGTTTGATTTATTCAAGCTTGACTGGATCAATATTGATAGGGTCATCCTTGACTGAGTCTTCATGCCTTGTCTCCTTTGAAACTCAAGGTGTCTTCATTTTGACTAGCTGGATTGATCTTCATTCACATTGAGTTGTCTTTATTTAGGATCCACTCTTTGAGGATAACTCATGTTGACTTGGTCAAAAATTGATCTTGTTCACACATGTGGATGCTGGATATGGTTATTTCATGATCCCATTTCACATTATGAGGGATTTTTATTCCTGCTTAAGCAACTAATGAGCCTCCTTTCTCCTTTATTCATTCAACTTGATTTTTAAAGGAAAAATTAATATTCCTATTAGCTGTAATCTAATTTAGGAATATTACAAAATCATATATTCTGTTGAACCTAGCTGTGAAGTCTTGTATGAAATAATTAGGATTTATTTTCAACGAGTTGTATTCAACTGGAATATATAATGGATTCTTCTTCTCCTCCCATTTCTCCATAAAAAATTCAATCAAATGTTGTGAATTAGCTACTGAACCAATTGTTAGGGAGTGAAACCATTTCTTTACCTCTCCTGAGAAAATTGTGCTAGGATGTGCATCTTGGCGTCATCATTCTCAATTTATTCAAGGTCGATGAAGTCAATTACTTTGACAATGTGTTGGTGAGAAGTAACCTCTGATGTTCCATCAAAAAGAGGAATTATTTGACCATAGTTATGAGGTAGTGTAGTGAGTTGTGTCAGTAGGATCAAAAGAGCAAATGTAGACATGACTAATGGAGGGGGTTGCAAAGGTGTTTATGGAGTGAATACTTGCAGAGGTAATGATTGAATGAAAGTGAGAGATGATGATGCAACTGAGTGCGAAGGTGTAATAGTAGGTGGTGAGGAAAAAACTTGTTGTTGGTATTGGAAATAAGCTTTTTTCAGAAGTTAATTGAAACTTATCGACTAAACATTGAAGTTTATGAAAATTATACCAGACTTCACTATCAAGCTCAAAATAGGAAGACTCAGAAAATGGCAAGTAGGTTTCAAAATTGATGGGTTAAAAGAGAGTTTATGAGAGAAAGGATTCAGACTTAGACTTGAACAAAGATGTCTCGAATTCAAAACTAAAGGACAAACTTTCTGGAGAAATTAGCCTGGTAGGCAAGGATTTTGATTTCACAAGTGGAGGAATAGCCTTTCCAATGTTCTGAGACTTTGTTTTATACTTTCTTAAAATACTCTTTGGGTCATTAAAAATAGGCAAAGGATTTGGGTCTATATTTGACCTAGTTTCTCTTTTAGGAGCCATCCTTTTAGAGAATTTTCATTTTGGCTCGAATTTAGGAACTCAACCTTCTTCGACTGCTAGAAATTGTCACCCAGAATTCTAACTTTTAGTGAACTAAAATAAGTATCCCCAGGAAAATTTTTGCAATTTATCCCCAGAAATGGTGCCAGAAATGTTATCACTCCCCCCGTTTCCCAAGACTGGGAATGGAACTGAAGGAAGGTAACCAAAAACCAACCTTTAGGTTAGGTAGCTAGCCCTACCAAACCAGAGAGGGCTCTCTCAATGCCACTTTGTAGCCAATGAGAGGAATGGATATATAATGATCTTAGGCTAGTTATGATGCTAATTAGATTAGGGTTTTGTTTGTTAAAGTTTCTTGATGGATAGTAATGATAGCCAAGGAACTAGATCTAGGGTTTAGATCCGATTTCAAAGGCTTAGTTGTAGAGACAAGGATGAGGCTAGGTAGGTAAAGTCATGAAAATATTTAATTTTTCATTTTGTATAGGGTTTGAAATAGAAGAACTTAAAATGAGCATTTAAATGAATTCATTCATCAGAAGAGTAGACACATTCATGAAAATCTTATAAAAAAGAGCATAAAAAGAAATGATTTCTATTCATAAAATCATAAGATTAACATAAAGAAGCATATATGTGATGGAAAGGTAACATAACATTCAATTACATGAAGTAACATATAAGAAGCAATTCTCAAAATCATACCACTAGAATATTAAGGTTAAAACTGCAACATTCCTTTGATTTCACTGAAAAAGAGTTTGTACAATATCTTCACTGCAAATAACAACTATCCAACCTATAAAATGGCTTGAGGTGGAGTACATATAGAAAATAGAGTTCATGACACCTCATTGGGTCGAAATTAGATCTAAAACACATCATAAATTTACTGTATTGGTTATTTCCTAGAATCTAGGGAAGTTAGAAACCACTTCCTTAAATTTAGCTAATAACTAGGATTTCATGTATCTTGGATTAATTACATCATTCCTCCATAAAGAGAGAAAAAAAACTCTTACACCATAAAGACACATCATGGGACAAATACACTTCGAAATTTGAAGTTTTTCTGAGTTGAAAATTTTCCAAGGGAATCCAATGACAGAAGCGTCACACCTCCAACAGAAGCACCTCCTAGCAGAAGCATCGCGCCACTTTGGAGCTGATTTTGATTGAATTTTAGGAACCCATTTGAAAATATGGAAGTTAGGCTAGGTAGCCATGTGTGTATTCTTTCCATTTCACCCTCAAAACTAATAAAATAGCCATTGTAAGGCCTTCAAAAATTTATTCTCCCAACCTCACTCCAGAAGAGCCGCACAAAGGTAAAAAATGTGGCAATAGCATGAAAAAAGTGATTTTTTTTGCATTTTTATTCAAAATGAGAGGGTGAAATGTTGACCTAATGTCATATATATGATGTACATGTGAAGATGCATCCATCCATGTATATTTTTCTCATTCTAAGTGCTCTGAGAAAAAGTGTCACACCGTTGCGCGACGTTTCTGCTAAAGCCAAGTTTCCAGATTTTTGAAAAAATCACAAAAAATGAAAATGTTTCTCAAAAAATTCTAGAATTTGCTCTGTGATGTCTTGGGATGATTGGCTAAATAGATAAGGAATCCTCAACAAGTATATCCAAATTTTCCTTCTCCTTAAGCTTCATTAGGGTTTCCTTTAGCTTCCTTCTCAAGTTTTTCACCCTCACCTTGGCGATTTGATTCCTTTTGAAATAGTGCCTTGCCATATGCCTCTAGATATTGTTATCTCTCTCTGCCTTCTTCAAAAAATTCTCAAGATAAATTTTGACCCTATCAAGCTAAAAATCTTTATCTTCAATTTTGGCAGCTATCAACTCATCAAAATTTAACTGAGCTGGTGGTGGAGATGGCTCTCTTTCTTGTTGTTTTTTCTTATTTAACCCTATTTTTCTTGGCCTCCTAGGCTTTCCTTCAACCTCTATGTCTTCCAGCTGCTCAAAATCCACAACTTCCTTGCCTTTACCCTTATCTGCCTCAGGGTTTTCCTTTTGTTTTCTTTGGAGGAGTTGTTTAACCTTCAGCTGCATATTCTCTTGCTGTAGGAAGGTAATCAAGAAGTTTTACTCTGAGAGGTTGTCCCTAAACTCTACTCTCTCTTCATATTTTTCTCTTATGATCTCCCTAGTTGTCTTTTCATTTACGTGCTCTTCCATGTCAACCTCCATGGGCGCTTGTTCTTCATGTTGCTTCAATGGTGACTCATCCTCATGCATGAGTGGCTCACTATAATGACTAGGTGGTTGATCTACTATTTTTATTTTTTCGGCTGTGGTATCAGGTACAATTACTCCTTTGATGGTCTTGGGAGCAAAAAAAAAATCCTCTTGCCTTACTGTTTAGGAGATGTGTGAACCCTTGTGCAAGTTTTTTGAAGCTTGAATCACTGATTTGGATCTCAAACACCAAAAGCGTAGTGCATGCCAAAAACATAGTGCAACACCTATGCAACACCTCAAAATACTAGTGTAGCACCTCCACAAGTGTATCAGGAGAAAATTGACACAAATTTATTATTTTTTCTTCAACCCTTGGCAATTGTGGAGTATGATGGTGAGAAGAGAGGAGCTCTATAGAACATCAAAGGATTCAATGAGTTGAATAAGTCTATTTTTTCCATTTTATAACATCATAAAATCACTTTTTTATCTTCTAGTGAAATCACAAACATTTTGAAGAAATTCCTCTTTTTGAAAAAAAAATTAATGAGGAAATACACTTTATTTAATGAAAGACAAATTTCCTTCACTTATTTCCCTATCTTTGCTACATCCCTATGCAAATGGCTTGTATGGTGAAAATGAAATTCTATTCGCCTTCTTTCATGACATAAATTGACTCTGACCTAGATGAAGGTGTGGTGAATGACCTTAGACCCTAAATGATAAATCGATGACGTGACATACAAGATAATAATGACCATGAATGGAATGTAGGGATTAACATTTTATACCTAGAGATATTCAGTGAAAAAGATTTTATTTGAAATTGGCTTGAAACATGCAATTTTGACCTAGGACCACTACTAAGTAAATCTTAAAAGAGTATTTTTGATCACTGAACATTTGAACACTAACAATACCCACAAGCAGGGATTGTCAAGAATACTCCTCCTTATTTGGACAATGAGTTGAGAGCGTAATTGGGGTGTAAAATCTAAGGAGATTATGATGCAGGTGTTCTATCCACATGAGTATTCAGGGACATCGATGGGAAGATCAGTCGGCAATAGGATGCGTTGATATAACCCTATACGTTTCCAGGTTGAGTGTGAGCTCCCTGATGTGATACTAGGGTCGAGATACGCTCCCCTACATGGATGGATATCCTATTGCTAGATATGGGGCTATATAGGTATAGATCCCCCATGGGATTTTGAGTAGATATGTGCTCCCCAGTGGGGTTATAGGTTGAGGCGTCCTCCTTAATGTTATGCTCTCCGATGTTGATTGATGATGATATTCTAGGTAGTAAACCGATGGCAGAGATTCTGATTAATAGCTTGATAGTTGAAGGGTGGTAGCCTAAGCTCCCCTCCAGTGACAAAATCTTCTTCTAGATCTGAGAATGTTCAACATACGAGCAATTACAATCAAGAGATAAGAAAAAATAAGCATGATAAGTGCATTGATTATCTATGATGAAAACGATCCACAACATGACGATTACATGATAGAGATGATCAATGATGATACATGATGACTCATTAAGATAAAATAATGTCATATTGATCGATGAACATATATTAGCAGGTGAAATTCTCACTAGTTGAGAGGGAGTGTTAAAATTGTGCAATTGCAGTAACATTCTGCGATGGAAAACTCATATGGTCAAGATTATAATTTCAATAGATTCCTATTTTGTAGAGGACCAAAATCGACCTATATATCTCCCCATTCAGTTAAGCGAAATTTAAATTATGAATTAATTAATTTATTAAAGTGAAATGGAATGGGTCGACCTAACCACATGTGGAATTAGCCTTAACCCCAAGCGGTCACACATGAAGGCTATTATTAGAAGTGACCCCAAGCTCATTCTCACACATTCTCTCATGAGATATTCTTCATGCTCTCTTGGTATTGATTCATATTTTCTATTTTCTCTCGCACAGGTACGATAAGAGAAGCTCACACAAAGGATTAGGATCATAGTGAGAGGCTCACATTTGATTTGGGTGTTCTGGGCCATAACCGCAGACATGCCACGATGAGGTAGCAGCTGAGATGAGCTAAGACCTATGACAGGCCTTGTCAAGGTCGTGAATGACTAGGATAACCATGGGCAGACCTTTTTCAGGGCGCAACTAGGGTGTCAGGCTGATTAGGCCCTCAGCCGTGGGAACATAATGTCCAGGTCGCGTATAAGGAGGCTTCAGACACAAGATGAGTGTGTTAAGGACATGGTTAAGGGATTTCATGGATAGATATGGAATGGATCACATTTTTTTTCTTGCACAATTCCTTCATACATATGTTTCTTAGTCACAGTCACTTCATAACAGTCATTGACAATGTCATGGACTCAGGTCTAGGACTTGGTAGTTGAAATTACTTGATGATATTTCAGATACATTCTCTTGAGTTTGTAGATCTTCTTTATGTATTTCTGCCACAAGATGTATCTACAATATTCACTCTGTATCATCAGTATTCATCAGTAGTCTTTAGCCAGTGTCAGTGAATCTTTGTCCTTACAATCAAGTTCCTTCAACAAAAGTATGTTTATGGCTTTATTGTGCGTATGCTAGTTGGTTTCTGCATTATGAATATATGGATATATGTATCATTCTAATCTTGTTACTAAATCATTTAATGACAATCTAGAAGAAGAATTTGTAATGGTTTTCCCCGTAGTGGGTTTTTCCCTGGTATTTTACCAATCCTGGTGTCTCTATGTGTTCATGCTTCTCTTCCTTTGATCCTTCTACATTATGCTGATTAGATGATGATGATGTTGTTATTTCTACATAGTTGCATTTTATGATGGTTAATAATGTATATATGTATAATGATATAATTATTTGAGGTGAGATTAACATGTTATTGAAGAAATATAACTATAAAATCAAAGAAAAATGTAGCTCTATGAAAAATTAACATTGGGGGTCATGTAGCACTAGAGGGAGGTTTGTAAAGTGTTGGTTCATCGGTTCCACTTCCATAACTTCACTTAGGGAGTTGAATCATATGATAGGAACTCTTCATCACATGTTACCATAGTGGACTGATTAGCTTTGGTAAATGTGGGAGGAGGGTGCTACAGAGTGGTATAGGAGCATGGTTTAACCCTTGGACAGAATGGGAAAAATGTGTTTGTCATGCATATATGTCGGTGGCATATGTGTTCTTTATGTTGGTGGTCTATTTTCTTGTTGTGTATTCATGGTGGTGGTCATTGTTGCATTTTTTTCGCTATGTGGAAGTTTATGGTGTTGTTTTTGGATGTGGTCATCATGAGTGTATGACTGGTTATGCATTTTTTATGCATGTTGGTGTTACATGTTGTCTAGCATGCATTGATATGGTTGTAGTTTTCATTTATGAGGTCATGATGTGTGATTTATATTATGGTCATGCATTGATGCTTTGAATATGGTTAGGATGATATCTATATGATGTTATGATTATGTTTATACATGTATTGCACTAATCTGTTTGATCTTGTAGATGAGATATCCTACCTAAATTATACTGAGGTATGCTGGTTTATTTATGATTTGGTTTAGCTAACATAGTATACCTTGCAGGAAAGAGGTGACTATGAATAGAAAGATGGTAGACTACAATTCACGAGATTCTCCTTATGGATCAGATGAGTAGCATGGTGGTGGGCACTCTTATGACTTAGAAAACACATTTAGAAGTTTGAAGGAGGAAATAAGAAGATGTACAGTAGACAATGACAGAATCATGTGGGCACAAGAGAAACAAGCAGGAGTCAATGCAGCAATCCTTTAGAGTTTTCCAGAATTGCAAAGACAGAGACCACTTTGGATCAGCCATGGGTAGGAGGAAAGGACTAATGGGGCATATGATAGTAGGTATCATGGTGGTCACAGGTCAAAGAGGGATGACGCAATTAGAGATGGCAAGCTCTTGGATACTCTAGATAGGAGAGGTGATGGACACATGTACTATTTTAGTTCCAGTTCTAACAGGCACTATGGTCATCATCACTATCATTTTTACAGAAGGAATGAGAGAGGATACTTTCCAAATGAGTTCAAGAAAGCCAATACACCCACATTGGATGGATATGTGAATAAATTGGAAGATGAAGAGGCATGGTTGCTTGGAAGGAAGAGGGCTCATGTTGAGTTTTCTCTTGGAAGCATTAGTAACCATGGGATTGAGTCATGATATCTGTGGTTAGTCTTGTGCTTTTGGTATTTTTTGATTTGTTGCACTTGATTATGGTTTTTTTTAATGTCTAGTGCATAGCTATTCCATTTTTTTTGTGGTGTTGTATTGTTATTGGTCTTCATGTATTTCTTCTTGTTTCATTTTTATTATTTCCTTTTATGTTCTACGGGTCTTGGGAATTGGTTGGGGAAAAAATAAGGTTAATGGAGCTTAGGGAGAGCTGAATGAAACCCGAAAGGTAATGTAAGACCCAGATGAAGCTCATTGCATTAATAAGGAGCAACAAAACAGAGGTGATGGTAGGTTATAGAATAGAGGTACAAGTACAGGTATGCTACAGGTAAAGGTATGTTATAAGTTCATGTATTCTACAAGTATAGGTATGATACAAGTACAAGTATCTTATAGGTTCATGTATGCAATAGGTGCAGGTAGGCTATAGGTTTAGGTATGCTATAGGTAGAAGTATGCTACAAGTTACATGTTACAGGTGTAGTTACAGGTTAGTGCAATCAGCTACAGGTACTAAGAAAAGAGTTCATCATTGGGTAAGAGCTTACACATTTGAGATGAATGACATGCCTATGTCAACACATCTAAGTATACTTCCATTTGGATCATATAGTAGGCCATTGGGTACGAATTATGTTAGTATGAATCTTAATTGCAAGTGTGCGAAAAAAGACCACTTTAGCTGCACATAAAAAACAACCCTAACAACAAAATATGGCTGCCAATATCTTCAAATCTGCAATTAGTTGATCAAGATAAATGCTGCAAAAATCTAGATCTATGCATCAAAATACATTAAGCAGTAAATAAAACAAGATTTACTCCATGCATCCAATAGACAAGACAAGAATATGTTGAATTAATTTTATATTAATGGCACCTGGGAGGAAAACATAGAAGGATGTTACTATCTCTCCTCAATGGGATAGGTTCTTGTAAGTCCTCAACACTTCAGATCTAAAATTCCTCTCTTGTGATGGTGTAGAAAACCTAGACAAAAATGGAACTCAAAGGGAGCTCACAAGCAAAAGGATAGAAAAATATGACAATGATGGTGGATCAAAGTCAGACCAAAAGTATAGATCCAGAGTGATCTTAGGCAACAAAAGGTGATGAATGAATGGAAAAACCCTTCTATTTATAACAAAATATTGAGTTATTCTAGATATTGGTGCATAATTAAAATATTATTAACCAAATCAAGATCCAACTTTTATGGAATATTTATTATTTTTGTTGGAAGGAAAAGGAATTTGACTTGGGTCAAATCCCTTTATTTGTAAATAATAAATAAATAAATGATTTATTTATCATTTTAAGGATGTGGTTGGTTAAAAATTAAATAAATAATGATTTATTTAACTATTTATGAGTGATTTAGTCAAATTTAACAAGGAATATTATTTAAATAAGGTTTAAATAATTATTCCTAGAAAATAATAAGATAAATAATAATTTATCTAATTAATTTTCCTGTATTGGGTTAAATATGACCAGGAATATTAATTAAAATATTGTTTAACTAATTATTCCTTGAGGAAAATCAAACAAATGCGGATTTATTTAATATTTCTTCATGGGGTTTCTTGTTTAGACCATAAACAACTTAATAAAGGTGTTTTACTAAGTTATTTTTCATAGTGAAAGCAATTTTACTTAGGGTAAAATTGGTCTTACATGGTGTACTTAGGTCCATCTAATAGTAACAATTTAGATGACCAAAAAATGGTGTAACAGATTTCCCCCCTGTGTGTGAGCGTTAGGAGCTAATCGTATGACCGAAGTACGTTGTAATTACTCAATCACTAGACACCAAAGGGGAAGTCAAAGAGAGAGGAATGTAAGGTAGACCGAAGCACTAAAGGACTAGACCCTAAGGAGGTGAGACTTACAGGTGCGACAAGTCTCTTTTATGAGTAATTACCTGTGCTATAAGCGGCGGGGGAGGCATACCTATGCCCACCGAGACAAAGTACAAAGAATAATGCGTCCAGTAAACAAGGGATTGAACAATATAGTACATGCTGGCATAAACATGAGCCAGGTAAAAACATGATAATGAATCCCACATACATACTGTGCTTGGGATAATAGCTAGGACTTATAGAATAATATCTGAGTACATGAGATACAAATACAACCCAAATTCCCCTATAAATAGGAAAAGGCTCTAAAAATCTGACTGATACATGCAAACAAAAAGGTGTTGCAAGCGACTGAGGCCGATAACATCAAATATGTGGAGCTGCATCAAAGGCTTTAATGAAGAGGTCATCCGAGCATGTGGGGGGCTACCTGTAGGGCCACCCTCTCATGAGGGCTGAAAACATCTCACACACACCCAGGAATCGTCAGTATCGTCTGCTGCATCACTGAACCATCAAGTATATGGATCTCGATCATGCTGAAAGGAGATGGAGCTAAGAAGTCAAAGGGAAATAAGGAGTCCCTTTGCCTGATCCGAGGCACCGAACAAGAGTGGATGTGTAATATTCCCAATTAGCCCAAGCTAATGGAAATACAAAATTTTGTTTCATGAATAAAAATGTAAAGGAGGATCAATAAAACTCCTAATTGGAAAAATAAATCAATTCCACATGTGAACATGGAAAAATCTGGGCTATTTACATAAGCACACTTAGGTGTGAAAGAGACTGGAGCACTTGAACAAGTCAATTAGGACCAAATCAACAGTGCTTTATAGATACAATGAATCTCCTAGAGGCACAACACAATTTTAGTTGGAGGCTTCTAATGTGAATGCAGCTAAATCATTGAGATGGTTTAGGGTTTAACAAGACTTTCATCCTATAAAATTAAGAGGATGACAATAGAAGAAGGTTGTTATTTGTGCATATTTATGAATATATTGTCTGTTTAGACATATATCATTCTATATTGTTTAGCTAAGGATAGTGCTGTTTAGCACTAGGGTGTTCCTGTTCGGGAATCCCACCTCTTCCATTCAGGAGTTCTTGGAAGAGTCTTTCTGATATCATCCACTATTAGGAATTTGGCCAAGCTCATCTTCCAAAAACAACGTAGATCCTATTGAGGGTTTGGTTGTCCTTGCAAGATGTAGCAAGTGGAGGCTAGATTTGCTTAGATCTAGGCCATTCCAGGGCCTCTTTTCACTGGGAAAGTCTTCTATCCCATGGGAAAGAGAGTTTTGAACCTTTGGAGCTGATATTTCATATCTTGGCATCAGGCCAACCCAGTTCTTCAACCTACAGCGCAGTTCCCCTTCCAGTACTGCGTTATTTGCAAGAAGGAAGTTGCAAGGTGTTTTGACCCACTTTTTGAGGAGAGATCTATGGTGTTGGGTTTCTGCCCTTCACTATGGTGATCCATGGATTAGATTTCTGATCCATGTTATGTACATATCTGATCTACTTCTATTGTAAAAATCTTCAGAAATTTATGAATACTACTGCAGATCTGCTACTTTAGATCTCAAATCTACTCTCTGTGTTGCATGATTTGATCAAAACCCCAAGGGGATCTTGTAAAGGAGCCTTTCTAGTGTAAATATTTGAAATAGAACTGATATTTTGTACACATGTCTACTCTATATCTGGAGTGTAATATACAACTTCTGTAGCTCTTATAATAACGTTGTCAAGCTATTTTGTAGTCAATACATGTGTTGCAGCCCTCTTTCTTGAGGAATTTCTTCTAGTCCTGTCTTCTACATTATGTTGTATAGTGTAAGGGCCTCATTATGAATCTGATTTATTGATGTGTATATGAAATTTGATCCCTCTTATTGGTCTCCTACTCATGCTCTCAAAAACTACATTATTTTCCTGCAGTATTGTTGCATATTGCTGCAACCCCCTTCTTGGGTGTTTTTTAGCTATACTAGGTGTAGGAGGTCTGTTTAACTCACCTATTTTTATTTTTTTTTGCTCCCCTTTTGGATTTAGATGCTAGATCTCCAAATCTAAGGGATCCAAGGGTTTCAGACTCATTTCAGTGCACATACTTATGAAAAGTGCGTTATTCCAGTAGGTATTGCTGAGTATTCCCATTTTGGGATATTACAGGAAGCTAGAACCAAGGTACACCGCCCTCTAGACCTGTCTTCTGGAATGAACGATCTGATGTCGATAGAAGGAGGTCCACCATAGGTAAGGAAATAAGGGATCCTCAACTAAGGCACGAGAGAAAATAGTAGAGCAACTGATATACTGACACCGGGGATGATGATGAAATGGGAATTACTGAGTAGCGGACAGACAACTTCCCTTGTTAGAGCATAAAGGGCATGTATGACTTGGCAGCAACTGACACAATATCATGAGGGATAGAGGATAGTGGGACTGAAGGCTATAATGTGTGACACGAGACAGCTACCAAGAAATGAAGGATGGAGGACTATAGCGGCATACAAAGGGACTCGAGATAGACTCCACGAATGCAATGATGACTCAACCTGGATGCTCTAAACAAGGGCGACTCGGTGGTGCTTCCACATAGAAAAGGTCCAATGGGGACCATAAAAAAATTATTATATGATGGTTACTCACGATGAAAATTGACACGAGCATGGACAAGTATGAAGGCAAAGTGATGCCCCCAAGTACAAGTATTGCAAGTGAAGAAATTTGATTTTGGGGAGTAGTGAAGTGACGCTTCGTGGAAAAATTATGTCCTGGTGAAGTATAAAATCATAGAGAAAACTAACAGATACCCATTTGAGGGCTCAGTGAGAGCTTTCCAAAGGTACAGATGGTTTGTCAACCTAAGCTATGGTTTGTTCGCAGTAGGAGAAAGAAAAATTAGGTGTTTCTCTTTTAATAAGGAAATTTCCCTCCAAATTCACCCATTTGCGTGTGGAGCTATGGTGAATGTAGAGAGGAGAGAATGCCCTAAATCTTGTGGTGATCGTAGCAGACAAATCGACCATTGGAATCGATATCTGTCAGTTGCAGGTAAGAGGCCTAACCATACTCTTTCAATTAAGGAGATCAAAATTTCAATTTAGGTACCCAGAGCTCATGAATAGACCAGGTCACACTCTTTGGGGTCTAATCTGTGACCTGGGTAGTAGGTGCTAGGCAAACAAATGTGACATGCCCCAGGAAATGACCTGAAAAGTGCGACCTGTCAGAGAAAGGAGGTTTCAATGCTGTTTTTGGCTAAGATCTAGGATTTTATGGTTGAGGGGCATAGGTACCCCTAGGAATGTTGTGGTCATGCCAAAATGTATTTAGAAAGGGGGGATCTAAGCACATTTTATGATGTGGTGTACCATTTTTTTTCATTATGGTTATGCAGTTCGAGAACGGGAATGGGGGATTACCAATCTCTTTTGATACTGCATTTATGAAACAAATGGACTAAGTTTCTAGGTTGGCATACATGATGTCACTATCCCAAAGAGTGGGTTTGGAGATAGTGAACTGGTGCTCTCCTAGAAAGCCCATAGGTTGGTCAACAACAATGTCGAAGGGACTGGGTTGTTGATGCAAGATGAAGGAATGATGAAGGGTATCATCCCGAGAGTGATTTAAAGTGATATGGGACTCTAGAGGTTCTTCAAAATGGGGAAGAATAGTGGTACTAGAGTCAACACGACTAGATACACTAGGAGAGTTGTGGAGAATTTTTTCTCCTAGACTCTCAAATATGGGTGCCCCCTTACCAAAACATTGGGTGTCAATGTAATGACCACAAGGTGTATGTGTATCGAATGCATGGGTTCGATGAAAGGGGGGATAGATAAAGTCAGGGGTGGTAAATACTTCCATAATATCATCATCGTAATAGAAGATGGGGTGACTGGTGGAAGAAAGACCACCTGACGCGGTGAAGCTACCTGACTCATCATCATGAGAAGAGATGTTCACATGCGCATCATCACAAGGGGTGAGAGAAGATTAAGCAGATAAAGAATCTACCGATGTTGAGCCCAGGGTGATCACTGAAGGGAGGTTAGGCGAAACATAAGGGGAAGTCTCCAAGGGGACTTCCACTGAGGGTCTCATGGATGATGATAGGTATAAAATGATGGATGAAGGCTCCGTCATCTCGACATCAGGAGGGGGAATGTCAATGGGAGAATTCATGTCCTCTAGTTTTACTGAAGCAAAACGCGCAAATAAGGGAGCGGTTGACTCGCTGTGCTTGGCCTCAAATTGGAGAACTGCCACTAGAGAGGTGTGGAAGTCCTCGAGGTGGGGACAGAGGTGGGTATAATGGCCATGGAGATCACACAAAGCACAATGGTGGTTGGTGTGAATAGTCTTGGGTTCTTGGCTACAATTGAGGAAGGAACAGAGGTTTTCGAGACCGTAGACTCAGGGAATGCGACATTAACCATGGGCTTGAGATGAGGCAACTCTAGAAAAGTATGGGTAGCATGACAGACAACATCACACAAAGCACAAGGCTTTGGAGGTGAAGGAGGTGTAGGGTTAGTCGAGGCAGCCTTGTCTTTTGATGCCCTCTTTTTATCTTTTCCCTTCTTACTTGAAGTGGTCGCAATAGGAGGGGGTTCCTATTGAAGTGGCTGAGGCACTATAACAGTGGGAGAAGTCATGGGGATCGATTGAACTGGGGTCAAAGCAAGATAAGGTTTAGGTTGACTAGGCGAGGTAGTAGCTGGAGGATCAAGGTACCAGAAGGGAATCCCAAGGGTCAAGTTAGGGAGAGAGAGGGTAGCCATGACAAGTACTATGTACACTCCTTGGGGGGAGCTAGGAACGGTATTTTACCGGAGGGGTAATGGCCAGGCGGGACGGCTCCTAAATGGTTAAGGCCTAGAGGAACCATTCCAGGAGGCTAAAGAGGCTCATGGATACCAGCTGTAGGTGAAGGGCCAAGAGGAGAAGGTCCAGAAGGCTTAATCGAAGGGCTAGGAGTAGGTTGCGGAGGGTGAGGAGGCTGCTAACTAGTCGAAGTCAGCCGCTTGAGGGCAGCCCGAGATAATTGCATCATGCAAACATTCAATGAGTTGGGATCAGAGATAGGAGGAGGAAGACCAGGGAATGTACCAAGAAATGAGGAATATTTGTAGACTCTGGGTGAGACATTGGTCAAAGGATCGATGGTTTGCTTATTGGCCACCGAAGAGATGATGGAATCAGGGGAGGTTTGAGACTTCAATTCGTAATATGTCAAATGGTCAATGGTGACTATCTTTCCATTATGAGGGAAGGACATCCTGCAATGAACCGCAGATGGGACAGCAGACATCGCATAGGTGTAGCTATGACCCAATAGAATGTTGTAATATAAGGGGGCATCTATGACTTCTATTTCAACGCAAACATTCTTGCCTGCAAGAGTAATAGGACAATTGCGGAATAAGCCAATGGGATGGGAGGCATGGCCATCCCACACTCGGAGAGTGATCGTGGAAGAAGCCAACTCAGGTGATCTGAGTTGCTTCCAAACCAAAGTGGACATCACACAGGTGGATGTCCCCTCATCAATGATGCATCGGAAAATTTTGGCGTTCCGAAGCTTGATTGGGATTTGGAAAGTGACGGAAGCAGGGAGAGGAGGATGTTCTGACCGATCAACATCGAAGACAATCAATCGATCAATACTCGAGAAAGGATCTAGAAAAACGAGTTCATGTAGACATGGTCTTGGAAGGTAGGAGCTCGACATAGACTCTTTCGTCTCTGCCATTCCTGGACATGATCGGATAGGCGGGTCGTAGACGATTGACAGAAAGAAGTTAAAATTTCGGTACCAGTGTCATAACAAAGAGGAAGCTGGAAATAAGACAGAAAAGCCCGAGCAAGAGTCGGAAAGGTGGTATGAGAGGATGAGGCCTAATCAGCATACCACTTATAAGCTTCACCTGTAAGCATACGTTGGAACAACTAAAGATATACAGAGTCATCGGTAATGGAGTTAGACGAGCACCACATGTGGAAAGATCGAACATGATTTGGAGGATCTTCTCCAACAAGGCCTTCAAACTTGGGGATGTCGGAAGAGCTTTGTTGGCATAGCAGGCCAACTAGCGTCATGGTGTATAGGTTCATTGATCAACTGGTTAAAATTGGGAAGACTGAGGCCTGCCATATAGGGGAGCAAGGGAGCATCTGGGGTAGTTCCTGTTGTGGTCCCACTAGTAGTATTCCCAGCATTAGGGTCGGGGCTACCACCAACGTTAGGTCCTAAACCAAACACGATGAAGGTGACAGGGGGTGAACCAGGGGCAGAACCAGAAGGGAACCCAATGAACTAGAAGGGGATTCAGAGTGCGGACTTGGTGGAGGACTAACTTGAATCCTACGTCGAGGAGTAAGTATTCGTATCAGAAACTGAGGATGAAGGCCAAGAAGTCTCCAGGATAAACACCTTGGTGGCGCAATGGTGAAGTTACAAACACGACACAAAGGAAAAAAGACCATGAGGGCAAGGAGGTGCAGGATCAACTGATTACAATGTCGAAACAAGGGCAAAGAGGTGCAGGATCAATTGATTTCAATGTTTTAGAGTCTTTGCTTGGTGGTGTGAACCAAGCCCTTTTTCACTTAGGGTGTGTGTGCAAAGTGTGTAAATTTTAATTTTTAAACCCAGATGTTTGTAGAGAAAAAGAAAAAGTGTGATGTATAAGTGTAAATAAACCTGCAAATAACAATATATGAAACTAAAATAATAGTAAATAAAAAGCTAATAATGCAATAATCTAAACCCAAGAAGGCGGGCCTCTCAACAAGTAGTCTGTAGGTGCGAAAAAACTAGTCAAAACACACCAAAATAGGCAATAGATATAAGGTCAGGAGCGACAGGGATCTAAAGGTCAAAATCTGCTGGAAAGTGGTGTAGAAACAACAACAAATCAGAGGAAATATTGTTGTAAATGAGGTGGCGAAAGGCTATCTCCTGGAGGGAAACAGAGTGAACCCTAGAGGAAAACCCAAACAAAACTAAATGAGGTGATTTGGATCAATAAGTAGCCAATCTGAAGCGGATCTGAAGGCGAGGTATCAGATTTGAAAAATGGCTAAAGACTCTGAAATTTCAGACAACCTGTAACAGCTAAAACTCTTCCATAAAGTGTGGAGGGTACTTAAGCCCTAGGGGGCTAGGTTCCCACTTAGTTGAGTAAAACAGAACAAGTAAAGGTCTAAAATGGGTGGAGACGGAGGTCAGACAACCCTGAACAGAGGCCCAGAAAAACCCAGAAAACTTTCAGAAAAACTTCTGCAAAAAATACAGGTTGCAATTTCTGACCTGTTTTCAACAGAGGTCATAGTTTTTGGGCTGAAAAGTGCATCCTGAAGCTCCAGGTCGCAATTTTAGGGCCAAAAATTACGACTTTCACTTCCGATACTCTTGGCAGCAGATTTCAGTAAAAAGCGTCGTCTCAGCTATGGCTAATGTCTGTCACCTGCGCAATAGGTCCAAAAACACACAGAAGTTATAATTTTACTGTTTTATGGTTTTATAGGTTAAAAACAACATCAAGAAAAGAAAAAAAAGATTCTGAAGAGAAATCATAGGGTTTGAAGCAATTGGATATGCAAGGATCAGAAAAACGACAGTGGTCGTAATCGTAAACCCGTGTGGAGTGGCCAATTGTTAGTATGAATATTAATTGCAAGTGTGCGAAAAAATACCACTTTGTTGTGCATAAAAAACATCCCTACCAGTAAAAGATGGCTACCAATACCTTTAGATCTGCAATTAGTTGATCAAATAAATGCTGCAAAAATATAGATCTATGCATCAAAAGAAATTAAGCAGTAAATAAAACAAGATTTACTCCATGCATCCAATAGACAAGATAAGAATATGTTGAATGAATTTTATATTAAGGGCACCTAGGAGGAAAACATAGAAGGATGTTACTAGTTCTCCTCAATGGGATGGGTTCTTGTAATTCCTCAGCACTTTAGATCTAAAATTCCTCTCTCTTGATGGTGTAGAAAACCCAGACAAAAATGGAACTCAAAGGGAGTTCACAAGCAAAAGGATAGAAAAATATGACAATGATGGTGGATCAAAGTCAGACCAAAAGTATAGATCCAGAGTGATCTTAGGCAAAAAAAGGTGATGAATGAATGGAAAAAACCTTCTATTTATAACAAAAAATTGAGTTAGTCTAGATATTGGTGCATAATTAAAATATTATTAACCAAATCAAGATCCAACTTTTATTGGATATTTTATTATTTTTGTTGGAGGGAAAAGGAATTTGACTTGGGTCAAATCCCTTTATTTGTAAATAATAAATAAATAAATGATTTATTTATCATTTTAAAGATGTGGTTGAGTAATAATTAAATAAATAATGATTTATTTAACTATTTATGACTGATTTAGTCAAATTTAACAAGGAATATTTTTTAAATAAGGTTTAAATAATTATTCCTAGAAAATAATAAGATAAATAATAATTTATCTAATTAATTTTCCTGTTTTGGGTTAAATATGACCAGGAATATTAATTAAACTGCTATTTAACTAATTATTCCTTGAGGAAAATAAAAAAAATGTGGATTTATTTAATATTTCCTCATGGGGTTTCCTGTTTAGACCATAAACAACTTAATAAAGGTGGTTTACTAAGTTATTTTTCATAGTGAAAGCAATTTTACTTAGGGTAAAATTGGTCTTACATGGTGTACTTAGGTCCATCTAATAATAATAGGTTAGATGACCAAAAAATGGTGTAACAGTTAGTTTATCACGGGACTAAGGTGTATTTTTATGAGAAGGCTATTGAATATTTGGATCACAACAGGGAACAAATAATATTACAGGGTAAGAAGAAGGAAACATCATTCAGAATGGTTACAGGTATGTAGTAAAAGCACAATTGTAGAAAATGGTGTGTGTTATTTTCAATTCATTTTTCTAGTGATAAATGTAAGGATGTTGAGGATGCGGAGGTACTGAACAAGTACTTGGTTCTACAATAGCTTCAGGATGTATTTCTTGCAGATATTTCAGATTTTTCGCCCCACAAGGAAGTGGATTTTTATATTGAGTTGGTACCAAGGGGCAACTAAAGGTAAGAATATAACAACTGGTTGGACTGGTTGGATCCATTGTGGTGAATGGATGGTGGCAGTGCAATCATGAGAAAGGTAATCAGGTAAGGTAAATTAAATGGATCTGAGATATAAGATACCTTGGCTAAGTTGGGAATTGTTGTTCTCAATGTTGTGCATGGATAAAGGGAGTTATCTTAACCTTAAACTTCTGATATATGTAATTATGTTTTGATCTTTATTATGCTGATGTATATATATGTATACATGTATGTATGTATGTATGTCATGTCTGACAGGGTCGTCATGGATCATGATTGTTTTATGTTGATGTTTATATGTATATATGTATGTATGTATGTATATGGTTGTATGACATTCTCATGATTGTTTTATGTTTATTTTTATATGTATATATGTATGCATATCGTTGTCTGACAAGGTCATCAAGAATAATTTTTGTGAAGGAATGATTTCTTATGTAGGTGAATGACATGAAGAGGTTCCTGGTTTATGAGGAATCAAGTAGGAAGAGTAACCCTAAAAGATCTACAAGGTTAGTATCATGTGGATATGAATTGATATTATGTGATTATACTATGTCTATGTTTATGCTATGGAAGGTAATGTTGAGGGAATCTACATCAACATAATGAAAGAAACGTGATTTGTGACATGTTTGGACAAGCATGGATATGTTAAAGACACTTGAAAAAAGGTTTCCTTGTAGAGACATTGTGGTATTTGGATGTGAGTATATTTTGTACATGTTTCACCTATGATGTTGTGTGCATGTGGTGTTGTGTATGTATGGTGTTGAGTACATTTTATATATGAAATGCTATGTATATATGGTTTTGTATACATGTTGTTTATGAAGAGCTATGTACATATGGTATTGTGCGCATGTTGGATATGCAGTGCTATGTACATATGGTGCTTTGTGCATGTTGCATATGCGGTGTTGTGTATATATGGCATGGTGTGCATGTTCTACAAATGGTGATATGTACATGTCATGTTGTGTGTATGATTGTACATGTGGTGATGTGTGCATGTGGTTTCGTGTATATGTTATACATAGGGTGATGTGTGCAGGTGGTGTCGCGTACATGTCGTGCATGTGGTGTTATGTACATGTGGTGTCATGTACATGTTATGTAGGTGATTTTGTGTACATGTTGTGTTGTGTACACATTGTGCAGGTGGTGATGTGTACATGTTGTGCAGGTGGTGTTTTGTATAGGTGGTATTGTGTACATGTTGTACATGTGGTATTGTGTGCATGTTGTACATGTTGTGTTGCGCATAGGTGGTATTGTGTGCATGTTGTACATGTTGTTTTGTGTATGTATGGTACTATGTATATGCATTGTGTAGTTGTGCTATAGTGGCATGTGTATTCATTGTGTTGTACTCTGTGTATATATATGTATTGTGTTGTGTTGTACACTGGGTACAGGTTTATGTGTTGTGTTGTGTTGTACATTGGGTATAGGTGTATGTGATGTGTTGTATGTTAGGTGTAGGTGCATGTATTGCATGATATATTCTGTGTGCGGTTTTGTGTGTGATACACACTATGTGTATGTTTACGTGGTTGAAGAGAAGGCACTAGGAGTTTTTCAAGTGTGGAAACCGATCTGATGTGCATACAGAAAGGATCAATATTTTATTTCAGTTTTAATTATTCTGGTTTATGATGGTTGCATGTGATCTATAATTTTTATTATGATGGTTGTGTTTTGAGATAAACATGTGTGATATGTTTATACATGATGATGTGATCAAACAACTAGCTTGACTTCTCGTGATAGGAAGTGAAAATAATTGCAGGTGTACCTTGTTAACGAGCTATCGATGAGGTATGATGTGAATTTATTTTAATATTTTGAACATGATGGAAGTTATGTGCTTCATACATGAGAGAATAAAAATTATTAGTTGGATGGTTGAAACTGACTGCAAGAATTCACAGTGTTAGTGAAAGGAATTGGAACAAGCAACATGATGCTAGTAAAGTGCTTCAGGAGCAAGGCCATTGTGGGACACTGGTACCCAATAGTTTCCATTGATTTCCATCAACATTCTATGACCGGTATGATGGTTTTGAGGAAGGGGTATGCCTTGGTTTTGTACCTTTCAATGCGAGGAAACCTTTCCAAGGGAGGGGTCACCCGAGGTACTGTGTAGCAAAGAAGCGGATTCCTGCGAAACTTGGAAGGTGTGTGACTAAATGGAAGGGGGGTGATTGGATTGCCCGAGGGGATGTGTAGCAGAGAAGGGAAGGTTTGGGATGGATGATTTTTTTCATTAGCATTGCTAAATGGAATCATATGCACATTGGGAGTGTGCCCTGGAACAATGAGCCGATAATTTTTATTCAGAGGAAAAAAATGCAGGATTGTAGTGTTGGACATTGGATGCGGGTTTGAATTTGGAAGTGGATTCTGGACTTCCTAGGAAGGAGCTGAATATTAGTATTACTTTGAGGGTGGAGGTGTAAGCCTCCAGATTCCCTTGTTGCATATGCAGGAATTGTATCCTTTTATTTGTTGGTTAGAGAAAATGTGCATATGTGTATATTATTGTAAATATTGTATTGAGTTGGATTTATAAAGCTCTATAAATAGTATGATTATTTGATGTTTGAATGAAATGTACATAATTAAATGTGGTTGTTATTGTAAATATTGTAAGGAGTTGTGTTATGAAGCTCTAGTAAGCAGTATGTTTGTCATGTGTTGAGCAGTAGTCATTATAAATACTGCAACAAGCTATGTTATAAGGCTTCACGAGAAATATGTTTTGGTTTTTAGCAGTTTGCTGGTTCTAGGTGTCATTCACCACTGATGAAGGTGTTCCCCCAATGGGGAGGGTTATGTAACAACCCTGGTGAAATTTCCATGTAATAAAAGTTAATAAAGGAAAAAATAATAACCATGGTTACATGACACTTATTCCAAGCTAAATGTTGGGAAAAACATCCTATTGGGTATTTATTTGGTTTATTATGGAAAAGGAAATGGAAAAGGCTTTGGAAAGGAAAAGTGGCATTTATTGGCATTTATTTATGAAAATAATGGAAAATAGGAGAAAAGGAAGGTGAAAGGTCACAGGTTGCATGTGAGGAGGAAAATGAAGGAAAATAATGGAAAAATGATGAAATTAGAGGCCTCATTAATAAAAATTCTTATGAGGATCAGGTAATAGCCTTTTTTTCAATTTATTTTTGGAGCTCTCTCTCACTCTTGGACACTTAGATTTTTCTTGGAGCACTCTAGCATTGGATAAAGAAAATCAAAGAAGGAAAAGAGGAAGAAAATATCAAGCAAGGAAGAGCGTGGTCAAGCAGCTATAACAAGATTATTTGTAGGTATCGAGTTGCATGTATGATTTCCTTGCTACTTTTGGAATGCATGGTTATGCATGTTTGTTCTTGGTTCTGTTTTTTTAATTGGCATAGATTTTTCCAAGTGTGATAGTGTTTTTCAGCCTAGCTTTTCCATTTCCGAATAGCCATGGTGTGATGGGGTTCTCATGTTTTGGTTGATATATATTGCTAGATGTATTATAAACTGAGTGAGGTGGTCTATGAATGAATGAACACATGGCCTAATAATACCTAAACCAGACTGTGGATTATGGTAAATTCATTGGCCTAAGAACCCCTGAACTAGATTGTGGGTTGTGATAAAGCCAGATATTGTGTGCCTTGGTGGGCCTATAATCCTTGACTAGTGAATGGAGGGATATAGGGTAAATCCTAGAGGTGTGTGCCCTTTGTCAAGCCTAGTGATCTGATGGGGATTGTGGTAAATAATATAGGGTGGAGTATCAATCACGCCTAGGAGTCCTCAACTGGTGAATGACGAGATATAAGGTAAAGCCTAGAGACTGGTGTTATGAAACCAACTCCAAAAATAGAAGAAAAGAGATATCAACGCCTTATAATTCAACCACTTTGAGGGGGAAACCTCTTTTACATTACATAAATGAACAATTCTTGGACAATTCAAGTGACAAAACCTCATTTCTATATATAGGATTCCATGGGGTCACAATATAATCCTAGCCGACCTAAAAATAATAATGTAAGGGCACAAAAATAACAATAGTGGGGTTTTATGGGGCACAATAATAACAATATGGGGACTATAAGGGTATAAAAATAACAATAAGGGGGATACAATAGCAAAATAAGGGACTACACTAGTAATATAGGGACCTAACACGCCCCTCTCCTTCAAACAAGTGTTGTCCTCAACACTTGATTATTTCTTGATGCTTCTGTATAAAATTCTCATCTTCCCATGTGGAATATTCAACAGGTAAGTTCTTCCACTTGCTGAGATACTCTAAAATTGATCAATTTCATAGTTGTCGAGTTCTTGTTTCTATGATTGCTTCAGAATTGCTGTGATGTTGATCTTCTTGTTATTTCATTCGATTTTGCACCAAATTTATGATATCCTTGAGAGTTGGAGAACTTGTTGTTGATGCTCGATGTGATATTCCACTACTTTATCATCCATATTAGCTTTCATTTGATCCTTCAAATCATCCAACTTAGATTTCATTTTTTCTTTTAAAACATCTATGTCATCTTTGATTTCTCTTTGTAAGATCGAAATTTGTTGCATTTGCTATTGTAATTTTGATATATCATACTGCAATTCTTCCTCTTCATGCATCATAGTATAGCTTTATGAGGGCTTAATGGGTGTGGAATTATTTTTGGGAGTCATTATATAATTCAATACTTATATCTATGCTTCAATATTCCCTTGGAATCACTTCAAGTTGATTTTTCAAACAAGACTTATGCAATTTTAAACAAAAATACACACAATTTTCTTTCTTTTGAGGATCTCGATATTGAAATTGAATTATCATTGTTATCTCAGATCTTTAATATCTGAAATTTGGTCCTGTAGTAGCCCTATGAATCTTCTTTCGAATTCCATAGGTCTGACCTGATTTTTATTTTTCAAGGAAAAGTTATTCCCAATCTCCCAGAATGACCTAATTATGGACTGGTTTAGTAGAGCGAACTTGTACAGAATTCCATGTGTCATTGTTTCCTCCTTCGGCTCTGAAACTGATAAAAATGAAACTACAAGATTTTAGACACTTTTAACAGAATTCCAATATGATGCTCTTAGAGAGAGTTATGGTGATTTTCCCAAGGTCACCTCTTTTAGATGAAATTTAGGAGCCTAAAAGAACCTTAAATTCCACAGATCATATATCTGAAAATATTTCGAACCAAGAACTAAATTTTTTACACGAAGTTCCTCAAGATTTTGTCTTCTTGTGGTAAAAAATTCCACTTCTGAACCTTCGTAGAAATTTTTTTATAGAGAAAATTACACAGTGACCTATTTGGAGTAGCGAAACCCTAGAATCCAAGCTCTCATACCAAATGTTATGAAACTAGATCTAAAAATAGAGGAAAATAGAGATCAACGCCTTATAGTTCAGAAAATTTAAGGGTGAAACCTCCTTTACATTACATAAATGAAAAATTCTTGGATGATTCAAGTGAAAAAACCTCCTTTCTATAGATAGGAATCCATGGGGTCACAAAATAATCCTAGCCGACCTAAAAATAATAATGTAAGGGCACAACAATAATAATAGTGGGGTTTTATGGGGCACAATAATAACAATATGGGGACTACAAGGGTATAAAAATAATAATAAGGGGGCTACACTAAAACAATAAGGGACTACACTAGTAATATAGGGACCTAACGATTAGAGTCTTTATCAGGCTTGGGGATCCTCGACTGTTGTATGGCGGGATGTATGGTAAATCCTAGAGACTAGGAGATACGAAAATTCCTCATGGTGTAGGTCGAGAAATCTAGTGGCAATCCATGTTTTCTTAGGGCCTAATGATCTAGTGGAAATTGTGGTAAATTATGGTTCTATTGATGAGGGTGAGGTGGTTTAGCCTCTAGAAGCCCTAGTTGATTTCTAGTTATGAGTCCCACATTCATGCTTGGAATATGGCATAGGGGGGATTGGTTGAAAGAAATATTTGGTTCATATAATATATGGTTGGGTGGTACGTGGAAGTCTCAAACTTGGTTGGATTTTGCATTAATTAATAATAGTTCCTTTCCTTAGTGTTTTATGTGAAAATGTATTGGTTCATATGTGGCATTTATGGTTGTTGTATCCTTGTCATTTCTGTTTTTTATATGCTAGTTATGAGTATGTTTTATGATAGTGATGATGTATGCCTCTCATATGTTTTTATTTGTAAATGAACGAACAATAAAGATATGACCTAAGAGATGATAATGCAGATAATGTGATAAGGCATCAATTCTTATTTACGAATCTCAAATAAGTATGAGACCCCTTTTCTTAGATATATTATTATGACCTATACATTACATGTTCATGATGTGTTTGATGAAATGTCTATTATGGTCAGGCTTGGTTAGGTAAAGTCCTTGTTCGAGTTTTTTGTTTGAGGCTTTGCATTTGTGTCATTTATTTTCTCGGAAAGTGTCATCAAGTTCTAGGTAGTGGTATGGAGACTAGCCTTGAACAAGTGGCTTAAATATTGTAGTATATGGAACAGAAATAGATAAAAAATATTGTAGTATATCTCTTGCAGGCATTGTGGGAGCGACTGGAGGGTTCCATTCACGTGGAGGCCTTGTCATGGGAGAGACTAGGGGATTAATGCATTTAAAGGATAGGTTAACTAAGGGGTTGGGAACCTAGATTAGTGGATTAGATCCTAGGGTTCCTGTAGCACCTGAGGGAGGTCTGTAAAGTGTTGGTTCGTTGGTTCCACTTCCTTAACTACACTTAGGGAATTGAGTCATATCATTGTAACTCTTCATCACATGTTTACTCCGGTGGATTGGTTAGCTTGGGTAAATGTGGGAGGAGGGTGTTACAATATTCATGTGAAATAAAGAGGAAAATGAGGCCTTCACTAAGATCAAGGAATCATTTGTTGCGTCCCCAACCTTGTTTAGTCCCAATTTTAATAAATAATTTATGCTTTATCATTTTTCATATGACTCATCCCTTGTGACAATACTCACATAAAAGGAAAACAAATGAAATGAATAACCTATGTCTTTCATGAGTACATTCATGCAACGATCTGAACTAAACTATCTCAATATTGATAAGCAAGTTTACACAATATACAAAGAAGTAAAAAAAATTATGCCTTATATCTTGAAGATCCACGTCAAGGTAATCATTCCTCAACCTATGGTTAGATCACTATTCATGCAAAAGAAAATGATGCCATTATAAGAATATGATCTTAAATTTAATCAAACTCATAATATTAAAGGTCATGGATTATTTAAATTAGTTGTATAGTTTGAATGTACCAAAATAGAAGATATGATATACTAGGATGACAAGATCAAGATATATACCTCAGATTGTGTGCATAGGCCCACTTCATAACCATTGTGATATAGAAAATTGAGGCAGTATTTAGAACTTGGCACTTTTCCTTTGGAGCTCTCAACAACATGGAAGTGTGTAATCATACTCATGCCCACACAATATAAATTAATAAATGGCATTATATTCAGAAAACATCACAATGGTGTCTTATTTTAGTTCTTAGATTCAACTAAAGTAGATAAGGTTCATATGGAACTTGATGATGGACCAACTGGAAGTCACTTCACCGATGAAAACACAACACACAAGCTTATTTGGGAAGGATATTATTGGAAAAAACTATACAAAGATGCGTATGCATATGCCATGAAGTGTCCTATTTGTTGGTAGGGAGAAGAGAGTGATTACCCCACTGCAACCAATCCAAGTTGAAGAACCATTTGAAAAATGGGCACTTATCAGTGAAATTTTTTCACATTCATCTAAATAACATAGGTACATCCTTATTATGAATTATTTTACACATTGGATTGAATACATTCCACTTTAAAAAATCAAATATCAAATGGTAATTCAATTCATTAAGAACAACATCGTTACCATGTTTATCATTCCAACCTCTTTTTTTCATTTATAATGTCACTTATTTTTCTTCATTTAAACTGTATGATTTTTATTTGGATAAAGGAATTGATTTGAAACATTATTCAAATTATTATCCCCAAGGCAATGGTTTGGAAGAATAAATTAACAATAATATAATCCATATCATCAATAAAATTGTTGGGCCAAAATTGTGAATTACGGATAAATCACGCTTCCCTAGATAGGTGCTACTCTAAAACAATAGGTGAAAGACTATACTACTATTTTTCATAACTCATAATAGATACACAGAGAGGATTGGAGGCTTACTTGATCAGTCACTTCCAAATGACTCCTTTTTTTTCTTCTGTCGCAGCTTCAAATTCAAGCGGTTTTGTGTTGAATGCTTCCTGCAAGAAAGAACACTGAAACAACAGAAGAGGAAATAATATAGATATCTATTCAAGATAGTTAGCTAAATCAGTAAAGCATAAACCATATACCTCAACCAAGGTCTTGCAATATGGAAAATCAAAGTCAATACAGATGCATATAGGGAAAAATAAGCATTATTCTTTATTGATGATAGAAGGAGAGGTTACAACCAAATGAATGATTTGAAATGACCTTTCCAGCAACGTCCCCAAGCCTCATCATAGTATAAATTTCCCTAGCAACAGCTATACAAATCTAGCTCTCAATTGAAAATTCTCCAGCATTTCTCTACTCAAATTCTTCCTTTCAAGCACTTAGATCTATGCTCAATTTATAGATGAACTATAGGTTGTTTAGAAATCAATTAATTTCCAATAATAGGCAAGACATGTTTCCAGTCATGTAGATGTCAAATGGACACTTGGATCCAAAGCTTGACACATGTGAACTCTTCTAGAAGGCACTGGCCAAGTGGAGATTCTGAAACAATGATAATTTCGTTCCCAATGTGACCAATGCAACTGTGAATTTTGGGAAGTGCTTTGCATAGAAGCCTTGCATGGGGCTACCTACATATGCAATGCACTTAGGCCCCTTAGAGCCTGCGTTGGTGAGCTCTCATATGCTATATAATAAGCTTCAGACCTTGGAAACCTTTTCTTGATGAAAGTCTTGCTTGATTTGTATTATTCTTTGTCTTAGGGCATGTAGCAACTGAAATGATAGGGAATGATAGACCCTTGATCATTGGTCCTGGAGATGATGCCCAGTTAACCAAGTCATTAGGAATGGTGTCCAAATTTACCTATAACAATTGCCCCGTAAAGCATGAGATCCAAATAAAAAAAACATTTGATTGAGATGATTTACACTGTGATGAACCTGGAAACGAAGCGGAGTGGTCACCTGCATCAATATTACAATACATTACATCATGATATATCCTCTTTGATCATAATTTTTGAGGGTAGGCATTCCCATATTCAGCACATAAAACAATCTAATAACATGTACATAATTCAGAAAGTCATCTTCATTGGAATGTTTCCTAGATGCAGACATGCCTACAGATATAGCCTTGACAATCTGTATGTAAGGTCATCGTACAAATGATGTGTACAACAATCCTGAAATCGCATCTCGGATGGATGAAACTAGATTTGGGGTCTTCTTATCTCATTTACTCGATCATTCATGTACAAATATAGCCATGCGAATATATGATTTTTCATTGAATATGGAAAGACATTGTTTGATTACCAGCCAATGATGTGAGCTGTTAACAAACACAAGAGAACCACCATTAATGAAAATGGCCCTCAAGGTACTGCAATACATTTTGTAAGGCGTGAATAGATGATTTTATGTCAAACATAAAACAAAACCTTTCGGTCAAAGGTCCGAAAGAGAGGATCTTGTCAATGCTGTAACAAGCCTCATGGTACTGGAATATTGTAATATCCCAAAATAGGGAATTCTACACTATTAGGAATATCTTAAGATATTCCAAATGTGGAGCCACAACAATATGTAAACACATCAATGAAAGAGCAGTGTGCATCAACTTCAGAAAATGTAATAAGAGCTCATAGCCATCTTATTAATGTATAGCAGCAGAATGTGTACAAGATCTTGAGGAAATGATCACTCAAGCTTAGGAAAACCAACCTTCAAGGAACATGTACAAGAAATATGAAATACACTGCTACATATGGAAAGCCAAGTCTATGACAACGCAGTTTTATAAGGAGCAACTGCTGCTAGCATATGTCAACACATAGATATATCAATACATAGCTCATAAAATATGGGGAGCAAAGATAAACACTCCCAAAGGAAATTTCTAGACAATCCTGGAAGGATTGGCTAAAATATGTAGAAATACAAAATGTCAGAGTTGCAGGGTAGCAGCTGCAACTCAGAAACTATAAATGGATGAAGATATTTGATAATGCTGCATATGATGAATATATCTCATCCAATGGATCTCTCAGGTGAAAGGCTGATCCAATCCATGAAGATCTGACCCTCCAAAATAGTGGAGCAAATCCCCACTGCAAATATGCTCAGAAATAACATAGTCAAGGAGATGGACTACACTGTAGGAGATGGGAAGTGCTTGGCCTGATGCCAAAGATCTGAAATCAGATCCTAAAACTTCCTCACTAACCTCCCAGAGGAATAGAATCTCCCTCCTCTAAAAGATGAGCCAAGGAAATGGTGTTGTGGAACCCTCCACTGCAACACCCTGCAACACAACGTTTCCTGCTATAGGAATAATGTTGTAGCTGAGGAGGTGGCTTGGCCTTGAGCCTGAAATGTGGAGAATGAAGTACAATCCCTCAAGAGGCCTCTCAAGAAGGGAGAAGGATTCCTAAACAGGAAATCCCTTGTGCTAAGCAGCACATCAATCTCATTTAAACAACTGGAGAAAGCAAATAGTCATGCAGACCAAATTCTATATTCAATAACATATCCATCTATGGCTATCTTGTCCTCCCTTTATACAAATGAAAGCCTCCTTTCCTTGGCCCCCACACATTAGGGTTTCCTTCACCAAATGTCCTCTTCCTCATTCACACTATGATTTCTTTCAAGCTGATCTACTCCTCCTATGGCAGCGTTGTTGACTTGGTCAAACCCGACCTTGTCCTCATGCATTTTCCCCTTTTCACACTTGAGGGTGAAAAATCAAGTTATTCTAATGATCCCTTTCATACTATGAGGGATTTTATGTCTACTCATGGGCCTCCTTACCCATTTATTCAACTCCTACATGATACAAGAAAAATTAAAGTTCCAATTAGCTTCATGCTAATTTTGGGAACATTACAAGCCTCCCCTCCCAAATGTTGCTTTTCCTCAAGCAACTGCAAGGATAGAACTGAAGGGCCTTCTTGAGGCACGTGGGATGAAATTAATTGGGATCTGACATCCCTATATGAATCTCCCATCCTAAGCAATCATCCAAACAAAATGAGTTACCTTCCAATATGGAAACTCCTGAAAGTATTCCTCCACCTTAGGCTCATGCAAAGTAGGTGGGCTAAAAATATGATCATGGCAGACACGGTAGGCTACCCCACGCTATCCTTCTCTCCACTCATGATAATTTTAGAGTATGTGTTGATCCTGGGCTGAAAAATTATTGCCCTCAAGTGGAAAACTGAAGAACAATCCTTCAAGGATCTCCTCTCCAACATTGAAGAACAAGCTGGCCCAAAACATCTCATCCATGATGAATAGGACATGATCATCATAGGGTATCCAAATGAGAATTTCGTTGAAGTTTTTACATGATGCTACATGATACAAACAATATCTCAAGTGGACACAGCGTAGTCTCTCCCACAACAACTTCAGAAAATAGCATGGCAAGTGGTGTTTTGACAAATGGCTAGTTGTGTGAATCATCACATCTACTAGTGAATAGTAAATGAGAGAATGTCCCAACTGAGCATACAAGAAATAATAAAACACTTTCTCATGGTTATACAAAGGATGGTTGTCTCCATCAAAATATCTTGCAAAATTTTGTTTAAGGGGCTCAACAATAAACTTGCCCTCTTGTGGAACAATGCACTGTATGATAATGGTAAGAAGGTGCAAATACTGTGTTACATAATCAATGGATGTAAAAAAAACATTCTAACCATGTGATGAAATTAAAGTGATGCATTAATACATGAGTAATTCCATGCTCCAAAATAACAACACTGTTGGCCTATGCAAATAGGCTCTTGCCAACCCATAGCTCATTTCTTTGACATGATTCTTGTCAAAGACTTCTCCAACAATGTTGCTGCAATTTGGAAATTCCTCCCAAAATGGAAGTAATTCCTGATCATCAAAGGCCAAGGAGTAGACCCTTTGCACCATGATAGTGCCACCTCCTACTCCTGCAACATCATACAACATGTGAGAGAAAATCTACCCTTGCTCTCTCAAGTACAACCCAAGCAACAAAAATGGTTGCTGCCTCCTCATGCTCTCATCATACAAGTCATGTGATGAAGACATAGTGAATGATATTAATGTCACATCAACACCATGCATCCATACTCTTTGATGCTAAATGATGAAAGCATCCTACCACATCTCCTCCATCCTCGTACCCTTAGAAAGAGTGTATGCCAAGTGATGGCCAAACTCCTTCAAGAGTAACTAGCATAGCCAAGCCTCCTGCTGCCCGGCATCATAAATCTGCAAGTAGCTTACCAGCTTATTGCTCTCCATTCACAGCCACTTAACCAATTGTGGATGTCTCCTCCCATCCTATATCTTGGTACTCCTCCCATGAGGGCTACCATCATGCCAAATCATATTTATGCACTTCATGGGATTTTGAAATGAAATCTTCTCAAGGATCAATTTGATCCCATCGGGACCCAAATAGGTGGTAGGAAAAAACCTCCCATCATGATGTGTATGGCTCAAGAAGTGTCAAAAACAATCATGAGAGATGTTATCCATCCAAAGATGTCCTCCATATTCTATCTGATCCTCCTTGAATCCATGATGATCCAAGTGTGATAAGGGAAGAATCTCCTCAAATTGTTGAAAAACCTTGCACTCCATGATGTGTTGAAATGCACCTCCAGTGAAATCTCTCCATGAGATCTCCTCCTCATGCATGGTCTTCCAAAACCAAAGAGGTCTTGGATCTGCAACAAGTAGAAGTCTCTCTTTGAGCTGGGGCATGCTCATTGAGAGGGTGTCATCTAGAGAGGAGAAAGAGTTTCTTATCTCCAGATGTCTACTCCTTCTTACTGCTTCCTTCATGGCTTCCTGAATGAAGCTTCCATTTGAATGCTCACATGAGGAATGGTTCCTCTTTTCTCCATCACTTCTCTTGACAATGCAGTGCAATTCTGCTGCTCTAAATCAATAACATGCAATGATGTAGACCCATCCATAATGTTTTCTGAAATGATAAGAGATGGAAATTCTGGCATACCTTTGGAAATATTGGAAGCATCTTGTATGGTTGTAAGGGCTTCCTCCTCCAATGTGTTGGATTCCCCAATTGCTGAAGATGAAGGCTGCTCCTCCATGAATATGACAACGCTATTATATGCCTCTTCAACTGGTGGTGAGGGCTCCTTCCTCCTTTGGCCAAATCTTCTGATCATCCTTTGAGAAAAATCAGCAAGAGTAGATACCCTTGCATGGCTCCAATGGTTGAACCACCAAGTATTTGCTTCACCTTCAAGGTGCAACACTGAAATTTTGACAGCATTTCTATCTACTACATGATTTAGCATGAATAAAGCCTCTAGCTTCATTACCACGCCTCTGCTGAACATGTGAATGATCCATCAAAAGTGGACAATAGAAATCTATTGCCTCTCATCATCCCATAGCTGTAGGGTCTTCTCTCTTCTTTCAGCTGAATAAATTATGGTAAAGCTAGAGTCCCTTTGAAGGCTCTAGTTTTAGCTCAGTA
This sequence comes from Pinus albicaulis, assembly GCA_034641835.2. Taxonomy (NCBI): domain Eukaryota; kingdom Viridiplantae; phylum Streptophyta; class Pinopsida; order Pinales; family Pinaceae; genus Pinus; species Pinus albicaulis. The sequence continues at coordinate 538,195,861 of CM076572.1, forward strand.
TTTAGCAAGGTATTCACTTAGAAATTTAGATTCCAAGTGTTCTTCATGCTTCATGTATTATTTTCTTTGAGAGCAGGAAGTGCATGTTTCTTCCTCTTCTCCTTCTTCCATCTTCTTAAACTCCTTGGAGAGGTCCTTTATCTATCTAAAAACTGATGAGAGCAAGCTCATCCTCTTCATCATCTTGATATATTCTATCTTCTCATGGATGAAACTCACAGGCTGAGCCAAAGATCATGCTTTGATACCACTGTAATATCCCAAAATAGGGAATTTCTACACTATTGGGAATATCTTAAGATATTCCAAATGTGGAGCCACAACAATATGTAAACACATCAATTAAAGAGCAGTGTGCATCAAATTCAAAAAATGTAATAAGATCTCATAGCCATATTATTAATGTATAGCAGCAGAATATGTACAAGATCTCGAGGAAATGATCACTCAAGCTTAGGAAAACCAACCTTCAAGGAACATGTACAAGAAATATGAAATACACTACTACATATGGAAAGCCAAGGCTATGACACGTAGTTTTATAAGGAGCAACTGCTGCTAGCATATGTAAACACATAGATATATCAAGACATAGCTCATACAATATGGGGAGAAAAGATAAACACTCCCAAAGGAAATTTCTAGAAAATCCTGGAAGGATTGGCTGAATATGCAGAAATACAAAATGTCAGAGTTGTAGGGTAGTAGCTGCAACTTAGAAAATGGAAATGGATGAAGATAGCTGATGATGATTCATATGATGAATATATCTCATCCAATGAATCTCTCAAGTGAAATTATGATCCAATCCCTGAAGATATCACCCTCCAAAATAGTGGAGCAAGTCCCCACTGCAAATATGCTCAGAAATAACATAGTCAAGGAGATGAATTGCGCTGTAGGAGATCGGAAGTGCTTGGCTTGATGCCAAATATTTGCAATCAGCTCCTAAAACTTCCTCACTAACCTCCCAGAGGAATAGAAGCTCCCTCCTCTGAAATATGAGCCAAGGAAATGATGTTGTGTAACCCTCCACTGCAACACCCTTCAACACAACATTTCCTCCTATAGGAATAACATTGTAGATGAAGGAGGTGGCTTTTCCTTAAGCTTGAAATGTGGAGAATGAAGTACAATCCCTCAAGAGGCCTCTCAAGAAGGGAGAAGGATTCCTAAACAGGAAATCCCTTGTGCTAGGCAGCACAAAAATCTCAGTTAAACAACTGGAGAAAGAAAATAGTCATGCAGAACAAATTCTATATTCAATAACATATCCATCTATGGCTACCTTGTCCTCCCTTTATACAAATGAAAGAATCCTTGCCTTTTCCCCCACACATTAGGGTTTCCTTCACCAAATTTTCTCTTCCTCATTCACATTGCGCTATCTTTCAAGTTGATCTACTCCTCCTATGGCAATGCTATTGACTTGGTCAAACTTGACCTTGTCCTCATGCATTTGCCCCTTTTCACACTTGAGGGTGAAAAATAAATTTATCTTGATGATCCCTTTCATACTATGAGGGATTTTATGTCTACTCATGGGCCTTCTTACTCATTTATTCACCTCCTAGATGATACAAGAAAAATTAATGTTCCAATTAGATTCATGCTAATTTTGGGAACATTACAAATATGATGTTTTTAAGTGAACTTCCTGGATATTGATTTGTTGTCGACAGGAAGTCACCTTATTGAAAAACATGAGTTACTGATTTCGGAGACAAGGGTATGACTTGATATAGCAATTTTCAGGGATGACAACCATGGAAATGAAGTTTTACGATTAATTGCAGAAGGATGAGTTTTAAATCACTGGATGACTTCTCTTGAACATATCGGCGACACTCTGATGAGTTGGTAGCATTGACCCAAAACCGAAGTGAAGGTATGATGAACCATAGGTGTGAATGTACCGTCAAGATGATTACCCAACCCAAACAGTCATGGACATGGAGTGAAATAAGTGTCATGTTCAAGAGTGACTTGCTACCAAAAAGAAACTTTTGCTCACTTTTCCCAAATTTTCCCCAGTCATTTTTCGACCAGTACCTCTTTATTTTTTAACAAGCTTGAGGAGGATAACATTTGCTTGATCTATAATTCAACCCTTCGGGTGAATAAATTATCACTATTTAATAATTTAACGAGTCTAGCGATGAATGAAAACTCTATTCTTGCCATGATCAACAAGCCCATCACTATTTTATGTTTTAACGAGCTTAACGATAGTGATAGCCCGGTCCTTTTTCATATTTAGAGAGTTTGAAAAAGAGGATGAAAGAAAACTCCATAAGTATTTTTCATAAATTTGTCTCTTAGAACCAAAAAAGTGTAAAATAATATCTGAAAGAACCTCTTTGGTCATGTTTAACCAAGGTATTCATTTTTCGTAAATAATCTATCTCAGTCGAGAAAAGGGTTAAACTTATACTGAGTAGATATCAATTCATTTACTTTAACTAGCTCGAAGAGACAAGTGCTCGACAATCTTTTCACATTATCGAAGTCTAAAAAGAGATGAAAGAAGACTCCAAGGGTTCCTTTTTCATTATTATCAAAGCTCGAAAAATATATAAAAGTGTGCTTCAAATCCTTTTTCATTTTTATCAAAGCTCGAAAAATAAGGAGAAAAAGTATGGTTTGTGGTCAAGTCATTCTTTGAATAAATCTACCTGACTAATTTGTTCATCAGTTGTATGTCCTATTTCAGAGCAACATCAAATGGATTAAAAATACCTATTTCATGATAAAAACATAATAAAACCATAGTCATAGAAATAAATTTAACTTGCAATCAATTAAATTACTATAAAAAGTAGTTTCACTATTCATTTTTACCATTCCATAGTTACCATTTGCATTTTGGAGCTCTGAACCTGATTTTGCCCCCAAACTTCAGTCGTCGATTGTGGTCGTTTTTGTGGACGGATTTTTTCGTCATTTGATCCAAGTTAGTACCATGAACCTCCTCTTTCCTTTGGTATTCATTTCATTTCCATTATATTATAATGACAATTACATGGAGGGAAAGAGAATATGAAAAACAAGATATGATTGCCTTGAATGATCCGGGTACTGTAAGAGCCCTAAGAGATTGTGGAATACTTAAGTACTTCAAATTGTTAGGAATGAGGAAAAAAATAGAACTCTTGGAGTTCTTAGTTCGAGCATGGGATTTGGTGATAGAGGCATTTCACATTAAAAATCAAGTGGCTCCCATAACAATTGAGGACGTGTATTTTCTCACAGGTTTGTCGAGGAGAGGTTTGCCCATTTCTCTCACAGGGTCTACCAGTGGAGGAGAGACTGTGAGGGATGTTATGCAGTATTGCTATCCAGGGGCAGAACCTAGAAAATATGGAAAAATAAACATCTGAGATGTCAGGAATTTGCCTTTGAGAACCATCCTTTTCACGATCACTAAACTTGCTGGCACCGTTACACTACATGTAGTGAACAGATCATATATGTAGTATGCACTACAGTGTTTAGAGCCAACAGTATTCAACTGGTCTAAAATTGTTCTATCTCAGATAAAGGAACAACTAAACAAAGCAAAGGGAGGAAGGAAGAAGAATTTTAGTTATGGTTCAATCCTTATCTCCTTCGCTTTGGAACGGATTCCACTGATGTAGGCACAACATGTAACACTAGATATATCTAGTCCTAGAGATCCTTGAATGTAGATATGGGTAGGACTCATGGGTCGGCATGCAGGCCAATTGACCATTGTGTTCTCCACTGAATTCTTCACATGGTTCTGATGACAAATCGTGACCATTGATGAGTATGCAAACACAGGCATTGACTTCCGAGGAGATCCAAATTTAGTATTACCAGAAGGCGCTCAGTGGGGTGCAATGGGTAAGAATGTTTTGACCATGTTTTTTTATTTTCCTAAGGTTTATACAATTTTTTTGTGTTTTAATTTCTTTCCAAGAATAAACTAAATGTTTGATGTAATGAAAATATAGGTCGTGTTCAACCAGTAGAGGAACCAGAACGTGAAGCAGATGCGCCAGCAGAGAGGGCTGTCAGGAGAGCATTCCTTCAAGACCTTGATATGGCTGAGACTCTAGCTGAGCTTCAGCAACACATAGAGTGTTTGACCTTCGGAATTACGGATTTTTGGGTCGAAGAGTTACCCATGCGACTGCAGCGACACACTATTGGGGTTCCTAACCGTTGAATGTGGTTGCTCCGTAGGATTGCTAGATCTATATCCTGTTACCATGAGCACCGCTAGTTTATTTGTGATGTTTTGCATACATTTTGAGGTCAGATGACCAATGTGTCATGGGCACAAATTTTGTAAAAACCTATCACTATTTATCTATATGATTTCATATTTTTTCCTATGTTTATTGTGCAATACTATTCAATGATGTGAATGTTTTCTTTACATATGTTGCAAATGTCTGTCTAAAACTTGATTAGCTAATGAGTCATTCAATGTGTTGAAATTTCTAGAAATATGTTGATATTGAATGAAATCAAAATGCCCTTCCAAAAGTTGAACTCTTAGGAACAATATAAGAAGTGTTGGATTTCTAACAGTATAAACACTAGTAAGTTGTAATACCACAAGTTGTGAGTCTAACCTTATGATTATGCGGTTAATACCAAATGAAATGGCATTAGAGAGAAGTTCGATCAACACACTATACTTAGCGATATTGTTCGTCGATCTACCAATACAAATCCCTTGAAAACTCACTAACTCGCCGTTCAGAGCAAAAATGGCCCATGCTGCAGAGGATAGATTCTGCGTACTACAAATAGCACCATCAGCATATCCAACAAATGGTTCCTAAGATTCAGACATCTGCGATGAAATTTTAAAGCAGATTACTAATGTCAAGAAAACTCTAAAAACAAACTAAGATAGTGAATGCAAATCAACAGCATATATACAATATAATACAAAAAATTACTACGCTCATGATTAAGCATAGTAACATTTCAAATACAACCCATTTCTAGGCTGTGCTAATGGAATTCCATCGTAATCAACTAACTCGTAAGCACCCTTAGCAAGAAATCTTTTGACAATATAGGGGCAATGCCATAATGGATCGAATTTCCCTATACCTATTACATCAGCTTCTTGAACATAAAGAAGGACCAAGTCACCCTCTGAGTAGATGCGAGGCTGGACATTTTTGTCGTATTGCACCTTTATACGTCTCTTATGTGCTTCATTGGCCAATTGGGCTTCACGACGCGTTTCATCAAGATGAATGAGGTTAAGGAGACACACTTCTTCTTCTGAGGTCTTCTTCTGAGGTGCTAGGTAAGAGGTTTATTGCGAGTTTTAACAATGATATTTCGCATTGGATTGGTAAGATAGCTTCCAGACCATACACCAATTGAAAAGGGGTAAATCCAGTTTCATTTCTCACTGAGGTTCGATACGCCCATAAGGCAGAGTACAGGATCAAATTCCAGCTCCTTTTATGGACTCCTATCATTCGTTGAAGCTTTCGTTTAAGAATTTTGTTAATAGAATCAACTTGTCCATTTGATTGTGGATGATAAGGAGTAGAATTATCATGTGAAAATCCTAACTTAGCAGTCAATTCAAACATCATGTGGTTGCGAAAATGCCTCCCATGATCTGTAACTATGGCCTGTGGGACCCCAAACCGTGCAATAACGTGATTAAAGAAAAACAATGCAGTTTTTTGTCCTGTGTTGTTGAATGTAGGCATCTCTTTGACCCATTTGGTAAAATATTCGACTGTGACAATAATATAACCATGCCCCTCGGACGAAGGAGGGCTATAGGTCATGAAATCAATACCCCATTTCATAAATGGTCCAGCAGAGACAACATGATGCATTGGCGCTGGTGGTTTGCGGATTTTATGATAAAAAATCTGGCATGCATGACAACTTCTGACTGCGAGGATGCAATCTCAAAAAATAGTAGGCCAAAAGTAACCAGCGTGGAGTATCTTCTGCACAGTAGCATATCCAGATAAATCTTCACCACAAGCCCTATAATTACAATCATTTAACACTTTTTCGGCCTCCTCATGAGTGAGGCACCTCCTTAAAATGGTATCAACACCACGACATTAAAGTGTATCGCTGACAATCAGATAATCTTTGGATTGGTATCGAATACGTCGTTGTTCAGAGTGAGAGGTATTAGGTCGAAAATTTGAGGTTTGGAGATAAATGATGAAATCCCCATACCAAGGATCAGATGATCCGATTAGAAACAGAGACTCATTAGGAATTGATGGTTCCGACGTAGGTGCAGTGCTATCAGAGGGAAGGTCACAGAGAAGCTCAACCAAAACTAAAGACTTCTTTGACTTGGATTTAATGAATTCCAAATCAAATTCCTGCAAAATGACAATCCATTTTGAATATTCCCCCCCCCAGCAATTGACGTGATAATATATAAGTCATGAGGTTGCAATCTGAAACTATTGTTGTTTTTCGAAGCAGGATATAATGACGAAATCTTTGGGCAGCTTGAACAACTTCCAAGGCAAGCTTTTCCATGTACGAGTACTTAACTTCTGTATCATTGAGATTACAACTCAAATAATAGATCGGATGTTCAATTCCATATTCTACTTGGACCAATACCATAGCAATGGTCGTTTCAACCGTGACGATATATAGGAAATAATAATTTTGATAATTAGGAGGATACGTTCATGACGGTCGGACAAGAGTGTCCTTGACAGCATCAAAATAAGCTTGCGCAACTTGGTACCAATGGAAGGGAACTCCATTTTTGAATAATCGAGTAAATCCTTTAGCCATTTTGGCATAGTTTGGAATGAACCTTCTCAGGAAGTTAGCCTTTCCTTGAAGTTTATGCATCTGAAGTAAATTTGATGGTGCAGGAAAATCAAGAATGGCCTGTACCTTCAGTGGATCTATTCGAATTCCTTCTTTTGAGACTATGAATCTAAGAAATCGAGTAGAACCAACAAAAAACACACATTTATGTGGATTGATGTGTAATTTGTAGTGTCGGCAGTGTAATAAAATGACTCTTAAATGCATCGGGTGGTCAGTCTGATTTCGTGAATGCGCTAGTAAATCATCTAGATACGCTTGAACAATGTTCTTGATTTTGTTGAAAGCATAATCCATTGCTCTCTGAAAAGTTTCCCCAGCATTCTTTAAACCAAACGGAAATTTCCTATATGCGAATGTGCCCCAGGGACAGATGAATGTTGTCTTATGTTGGTCATCTAGGCAGATATTGATTTGATTATAGCCGGAAAATCCATCCATGAATGAGAATATTTCACATCTAGCACAATCGTCAATAATCTGGTTGATAAAGGGAGTAGGATACTTGTCTTTTAGAAAAGCCACATTGACATCCTAATAATCGACATACACTCTAATGGTCCCTTGTTTTTTCATCATAGGAACGATATTGGAAACCCACTCAGTTAGCAGAATAGGGTAAATGAAACCAGCACGCAAAAAATTTTCAACTTCTGCCTTGATGGGAGCGACTTTCTTTAGATGAACAGTATGAAGCCATCGGTGCATCGTTTTGACATCAGGATACATATTAATAGTGTGTTCAACTATACCAGTATCTATGCCTGGAATTTCCTCGTAAGACAAAGTGAATACGTCACGAAATTCACGAAATAAAGAGCGATATGAATCAAGCTCTGATGGGGAACAAGATACACCGACATGAATATTTTCTACAACGCCCGGTTTGGTCGAAATATCGATAGAAATCATTTCTTCGATATTTGATAAATTTCTCTTGGAATTGATTTCATTATTTGGTAAAGAATTCAAAAAGAAATTTTGGATGGATGGGTGATATAGTTCACTAAGATTTTTTTCTTCATAATCAGGAAGATAGGAATGATGATGATAATCTTCCCATGGTTCTCCTTCTGACATCATAGCTTCCAAAATATTTTCATCTGTCAAAAAATTTGAGGAAAATGGATTAGATGGAGTACCAAAATTTAAGGAACGATCAACCCAAACACTCGGTGACGTTGATTTTGGATTTGCTGCCCAAGCTAAATAGATTGATTTCTATACCAGCTCAATAGGGCTGGGCGGTAAAAATTCATCCAACGTAGAAATATCAGAATCACCCATACTCTCCCTTAAGCCAAATAAAGTGGAAGAGATCATGTAGCAAGTCTTTATACTTGCAATTTTTGCCGACGTCATGGGTGGCGGTAATGCAAAGATTCCCATAAGAGTGGAATCCTTTAAGATTCCTACACCAATGTTCTAAATTTCTAGTTCAGGTAAGTGAACAAACGAAATGCTTCTAGTTACCTGCGAAGCGGAGGCACAAAAGAATAATTGATTAATGACTGTGATTATACCTTTATGTGGAAAGGAAATCATACTAAAGTATGTAGAAACAATTGCAGTCATTGCATATACCCATGGTCTTCCAAGTAAAATATTATAGTAAAGGGGTTAGTCAACAACCTCAACATCAATATTTATTTTTTTTCCCCCTAGTTCAACATGCAGGTTATTGATAATACCAAAAGGTTTATATGTTCTTCCATCAAAAGCCTTCAATGTCGTTGATGATTGTGATAATCATGGCGAGCCAAGTGACTTCCAAAATTTTAGAGACATAATGCACGTAAATTCTCCCTCATCAATAATAGTGCGATGAATGAGGTGATTGAGAACATTTACTTCTATGGAGAATGCCATTTCTGCTGGTAGCTGTGGTACATAGCCCATATGATTAAAGATGAAAAGATTAGAATCAGTAGGATCAATTCCACCAATGGCCGATAATAAAGCCTGCTTCTGGGAGGGAAAATTATATAATACCTCAAGAGTAGACATAGCTGAAGGGGATTGAGCCAAATCTTCAACTATATTATAATTTTGTGCAGCTCTTGATTGAGGATTATATGTCGATTTATGAATTACTCCCTTCGGTGGCTTAATTGTCAATTTAGGAATAACAATAGGTGGTACTAATTCAGTAGATGGATTCGTTGTTGAGGTAGTAGGTTGATCAGTGTCCGAACTACCATAGTCTTTATTACACGTTGACACCAAAATATCTTGTGAAGGTTTTGTGGTGGATAACATTAACACTTGGGAACTAGGAGCTTGATTCGTAGCAACCAAATTAGTGTCTGGATTTGGAAATGGGTCTATCAACACAGCTGATGCATGGGAAGTCTTGATGATTTTTGAGACTTCAGCACGGTGAGGACAATCCCTAAAAAATTGTTCCTCGTTACAGATTATGCATAGATAATGATGTTTCCGTGGTCCAGACAATTGATCAGATGATCTTTCCTGCGGGTTAGAAGTTTTATTTTTCTTTTATTTCCCCTTTTTCTTACTTCTTGGTTGATTGTCTCTTTTGCCTTTGTCAAATGACACAGCATTCATTTTGGAATTAGGATCAGGATCAGATGTAGTAGCATGGTGTGTTTTGCAATGCCTATCAATTCGTCTTTGGCATGAGAGTCCTTTATTTGAGGAGGAACATTGAAATTAGATCGCGATGCATTAGGAATTTTTTCATAGAGCATGTCGGACTAAGTGTAAATCAAGTCTAAATATTGGGCACGAGCGATAACTTGCTCTTCTGTGATGACACCACCCTTAGCCACATCCTTAGTTATAGATGGTAACAAGGACTTAATGAACCATTCAGCGAGGAGATGATCCGGAACAAATGTATTAACCATTTTTCAACGGTGACGCCACTCATGAATATGATCAGCAATGTGAGTAGCATTAGTCTGTATGAAGTTGGTCAAGATTTCCATTCCAGTTTTGTATCTGATCGGTAACTAGAAATGGGTCAAAAAGACAGTAGTTAGGGCAGTGAAATTGTCAAAAGAAGCTCTAGGTAACTCAATGTATCATTTAGTAGCCGGACTTGTAAGCGTACGCTGGAAAGGACGTAGTAAAACATAATCATCATTCAGGGAATTTGATGAACACCATAAATGATAAGTCATGACATGAGTCGATGAATATTCTCCATGGTTTCCATTGAATTTAGGAATATCAGAGGGTAATTTATGAGGTATCAGCGGCCACCGAGGAGCATAATTTATAGGATCATTGGTTAACCAGTTTAAATCTGGTAATTCCAAGGTTGCAACAAAAGGCAACTGTTGATTAAGGTCAGGTTGAGCATAGCCAGGGTAAGATGGAATTACTTGAGAAACAGGCCTTTGAGCACCAGTATACGGAATCTAATGCTACTAACCCAGATAGGGGTTTTTTTTCATAGCAAATTCTTAAGGATTCTGTTGACCAAAACCTGGATATGATAGTTGTTGAAATTAATTTTGAGCCATTTACGCCTATGGCTTCCAAGTGGTCTGTCCACCAATGTTATAACCCAAATTAGTATAACTTGGATTCAGTTGATATGTATAACCAGGTTGCGTTTGTGACATCCCATAAAATGGTACACCAACTTGTGAATAAATGATGCCTGATACAGGTTGTTGTAAATTTACCAAAGGATTTGGATTCTGTGGACCCAAAATTTGATGATATTGAGTCGAAGAACCCACTTGATAAGGTTGATGTACAATATTTTGATTCTATAACAGGGGTAGAGATGTATTAACAAGTGGTAATGAAGTGGGTGTAACAATTTGAATTGGTTGATATGAATGTACAACCGTTTGTGGTTGGATAGGTAGAGTGGGCTGCCATTGACAAACATTCATGTGAACATTAGTTGGACCAAAAAGCGATGGAGTAATGTCATATTGGGTGACTAAATGTTGCCCCCCAACATAAGGTGGATAATAAGATAGAAAATATTGTTCCCCAAATGCTGGGAGTCCAGTTGATATGGTATTTAAAGGAATTGACCCAAAAGGACCAACTCTATATTTCCCTAATAATGTATGTAATGAATCAAGTCATTCAGTACTAATGATAGGACTACCAGTTAAAATACCAGATGATGACAATGGTAAATACAATGGTCTTGAACATGCACAAGAGAAAGTGCCAAATAATTATTTGTAACCTGTTGGGACCGTAGGACCACCATGCAAATACGACTCTGGTGAAGTTGTGAACATCGATGGAGTAACGAGGGTAGGAGATGACGTAATTGAAACAGCAAACCCAACTGAAGATGATGGTTTAGACATGGTTGTTTGACCAAATGTATACCCTCGAAAATCAACGAGAGATTGAATGGGAATAGGATCAACAAAAGAAGGTGGAAACGATTGAGGAAAAGACTGGTACAGGTAAATTTCCTCCCCAAAATGGGTTGGAGTTAAAGGTGTATCATCTTGTGTGATTTCTTCAATCGCAATTTAGCCAGGTGGAAAAATCTCACCGTCAAGCCCAAAATGTATTTCAGACAGTTGACTGTGTGATATAGGAATTTCAATGGCTACAGAAGTTTGTGGGATAGCCAAGGTAGGAACAACTTCTAGTTGCTCGACTTTAGGATTCAGATGTTCTGGCAAAGAAGAGACAGGATCTGGATTAATTTGTGATTGAACAACGTCGAGTCCAGGAGGTATGATCTCACTAATTGAATGGATCGTGACCAAGGGTAGCTGTGAAGACTCTGTTTTGACAACAGTAAACGAACCGGGATGTGTGGAAACAAATTGAGCTAACTCTGGATTATTGGAAAATGATGTTTCACTAGAGGTACAAATTTTACTTTATTTGGAATATCGTGATCACCTTCGCCTACCAGAAGTAACTTCTGGCAGTAAAGGTGGTTTTAAATCTAATCTACATGAACGACGGGGGATAGGATTTTTTTCTTCCATGATTAATGATTTATTTTAACCAAAAAAAAAAGAAAAAAAAAGAGGGTATTGCTAGGCAAAAGGGTTTACCAAGAAACTGTGAATTGCATAATACCTCCTGGTGAACCAAGAAGTATAGGTAGGCAATCTCCCCAAATGTTGTGTTCATTGTATCACAATTTCATGGTGGCCAACTTGGTTCACTATGTATGGATAGCACCTAAAATTTTTCCTCCCAAATATACCCGAAGGCACGTGGAGGCCCAAGTTCGTATTAGCGTTGTCTGATGCGAAACCACATAGTGAGTGCACCCCTTTATACTTATCGTATTGTAACACCGCCCAATACCCAAAATTACGTGGATGAGCTACGATATACTTATGTATGTGGAGTGAGGTATCAAACTTGGAATGTATCACAAACAAGTTAATGACAGCTGCTATGTTTTTCGACGCTCTCTAGCCTAAACCTTCTAAATGTTATTGTTATGGTTCCAATGCTTTGTTAGGTAAATTGAGATTAATTTTGTGTTGATATTGCTTACAATTTTCCTTTCAAATGTTCACCGCGATGATGTGTATGAAATTCCTAAAATGATAAACAATCTTTCACTTTCATCTTTTTCAATGAAAAACATAGCTACTAAGGTAAGGGAGAAAATAATTTGTGAGCAAACAAATCAATGAACAAAATTAATCAATGAGTACAAAATAAATGCAGATTTCCTATTGTTCCTTTTGCAAAACACACATTATTCTACATGCAAATGAAAGTTTTTCTTTTCAGTTTCTTTAATGTTATGAATGTAGAAAAGAAACTAGGTGCACTAAATTAACAATTCAAGTGGCTTTTCACTTTCGAGAAACGAAGAATACAAACAACAATTTCTCTTTTGAAGGAAAAACAAGGACTTCAATAAAAATTTATCCTATCAAGGAAAGGAAGGTTTTATGACAATTTCCTATTTCAAAAGCAAATGATTCTTAATGTGATCATAAACAGTACTTTGAAATCAACTTGTCAATAATAAAGAAAAACTTTTTAAACAAACATTGAACAAATTTTCAGTCAAAGGAGGAAGAAGTATATAGAGTCATTGGTCAATATGAGAGGAAAACTTTTCAAAACATAGCAAAAAACAAACTGAAACAAATTGCAAAGGAAAATTCAAAGGAATTTGGGTGTTTTCAGGAGTCAACGCAGTCTCCAAAGGGAGACAGTGCTCTGCAACGCATGCTAGGAAGGGAGACAGTGCTCTGCAAAGCACTGTGTCCTGTCTAAGGGTGCGTTGGGCGCAATATACAAAGAAAAATAATACTGTTTAACTCACTGTATTTGCTAATTTTTCTTTGAAAAAGTTTAATATTGATGAGTAACAACTTCTGGGTGGATAAACAAAGCAAATCAGAGGCTTAAAAACCTAGAACTAAGAGAAATTCTCCCGAGTGGAGTCGCTAGTTTGTTGGGCTAGAATTGTGAATTACAGGTAAATCACACTTCCCTATATAGGTGCTAGTCTAGAACAAAAAGTGAAAGTGTATACGACTATTTTTCCTAACTCAGAATAGATACACAGAGAGGATTGGAGGCTTACTTGATCAGTCGCTTCCAAATGACTCCTTCTGTCGCTTCTATCATAGCATCAAATTCAAGCGGTTTTGTGTTGAATGCTTCCTGCAAGAAAGAACACTAAAATAGCAGAAGATGCAATAATATAGATATCTATTCAAGCTATTTAGCTAAATCAGTAAAGCATAAACCATATACATCAACCAAGGTCTTGCAATATGGAAAATCAAAGTCAATACATATGCATATAGGGAAAAATAAGCATTATTCTTTATTGATGATAGAAGGAGAGGTTACAACCAAATGACTGATTTGAAATGACCCTTCCAGCAACGTCCCCAAGCCTCATCATAGTATAAATCTCTCCAGCAGCAACTATATAAATATAGATCTCAATTGAAAATTATCCAACATTTCTCTACTCAAATTCTTCCTTTCAAGCACTTAGATATGTGCTCAATTTATAGATGAACTGTAGGTTGTTTAGCAATCAATGAATTTCTAATAATAGGCAAGACATGTTTCCAGTCATGTATATGTCAAATGGACACTTGGATCCGAAGCTTGACACATGTGAACTCTTCTAGAAAGCACTGGCCAAGTGGAGATTATGGAACAATGAGAATTTTGCTCCCAATGTGACCAACGCACCTGTGAATGTTGGTAAGTGCTTTGCATAGCAGCCTTGCATGGGGCTACCTGCATATGCAATGCACTTAGGCCCCTTAGAGCCCATGTTTATGAGCTCTCATATGCTATATAATAAGCTTGAAACCTTGGAAACCTTTGCTTGATGAAAGTCTTGCTTGATTTGTCTTGTTCTTTGTCTTAGGGCATGTAGAAACTAAAATGATAGGGAATGATAGACCCTTGATTATTGGTCCTGGAGATGATGCCTAGTTAACTAGGTCATTGGAAATGGTGCCCAAATTGACCTATAACAAAAATCATGGTATCCCAATAGAATAACTAGTACAATGCTTTATAAAATGATTTGTGGGCTAATCGGGTGACACAAAAATCCTCCCTTGGAACCTCTCCATACTTCTTAGTATATGAGAAGGAAGAAATTATCCACCCACCGTTTATTTTCTTGCTCTGCAGCCTTCTTGAGATTCCTGTAGTAGGAATTACCCTACCATCTTTAAGAAAATCGATACCCTTTTGAAACTTGAGGAATAGAGGCATAAATTCTTGTTCTAAATTCAAATCCCATCAAAAAAGGATTAAAATTTGGTTTGGTAAAAAAAAAGTAGGTGACAAAGCATTCTATATGATTGACCTTGTATTGAAATGTGACAAACCCCATGAAGACAATGGAAAACAAACCAAGTTCTAGCCCTTATGGATTTTTCCATTCCTAATTCATGTGAATATTGGCCTAAATACATATAGAATGAAAACCCTACAATGAGAGATTAGATCCCTCCTCATTAATGGACAAGGCCTCGAACTTTATTTTCAATAAAAACTCTTTTGAGTTGTTCCCCTTTGTACATATTTTGTTTTATATTATTCCTTTTATAAAAGATTTTTTTATTTTTCCAAATTCGTTTTTCATTTCACATTTTATTGTTAGGCCCCTATACATAAATAAATGGCCTTATACATGAATAGATTTTCCATCCAATAAATAAATGATTCTCTATCAAATTTCATGAATAATACCATGGTGATTGTTCATCAAATGGATAACATTATATCTCCATCAATTGGTTCATTCCTAAACATCTTATAGTTCTACATCATCCCCAATCGAAAATAAGAATTGAGTCTTGTGGGTAACTCTACTAAGCTAGTAAAACTCGAGTCCGGAAAAAAATATCCATGACTTGATTTGTCTCAAATAAATGAAATATGTGCATGAATGTGTCAACCCATTTATTATAGAAGGGATGGGGAGAAAATTTAAAAGTGTGAGCAAAACCATTTCATAAAATCTTAGTCTCTGAAACAAAAGGAACAACCTCTTTGACTGGAGAATAAGTCAGGATCCCTCTTCCACCATAGCACAAAAAATTCCCAAATAATGAAAAATTGCATATAAATAAAAAAAAAATTAAAAGTTTAAAGGCATGAGAAATGATTCCTGCATAGAGAGGTAATCCAAGAAACTTTTTTCAGGGCTATTTATGTTCATTGGTAGTGAAGCAATGCTTCTTATTTCTTGAGTGACTTCGTTGGGACTATAGACGCTTGCTAGTAGCGGAGCAAAACTACAGACTTGTAATTAATTTTTATCATTTTAAAATCACATATATAATATCTCCATTCCCTATCAAATCTTGTTGTGTCTAACTCATATCTGAATTGATGTATTACTATCCGATATCGAGAAGAATTAATAGAGAGACTAAACTTCTAATCAGGGCTAACCAATTGAACTAGTTTGACCCATGGATTGATATCAATACTTCCCTAATGATTAGGCTTTTCCATAAATGAGGGCTAAACCAAAGATGCTAAGGTCCTAACGGTGAATCAATAATTGTGTAGCAGCTACAAAAGCCCCAAAATTTTGAAATATACTAAAATTTGGAGTACCCCCTCTTTTTATTTTCATGTGATAAACATATTTATGTTTGGGATTATTGAAATAATATTGACATGTAGAGTTAAAAAAATAAGGCTAACTTAACTTATGCATCTTAAAAAATTGAATAGTGCATTGCACTTACTCAATGAAACACAATCCACTATCTCAGTGTTTTGCAGCGTAACACAGGTTGACATATTTGCGCACCACCTTAGTTTATGCACAAATCCCTGCACAAAGTGGAATTTAATGTGCCTTGAAAACCCTCACATGTGAAATAAATAATAAAAGCGCCAAACCCTTAAGTCATTTTCACAGTGCATATTTGTTGCAAGATCCCCTTGCCCATCGACATGTTGAAGTATAGTAGTGTGTTCCTCTCCTCGTAAGTTATGCACTGCCACCAAGGACATAACATTCATGACATGTGTTAGGTACGTCTTTGTGCATTCCTTTGTAATTAGTTTATTATTTATGTTTCTTCTTGTAAAACCCTACCCCTACATTTACCCAAGCTAATCGGTCCATCGGGGTAAACATGTGATGATGAGTTACTATGATATGATTCAGGGAAACTGAATGAGCATGAGAAAAACTGTGTGGCACATGATCTCCAATTAGTAGTGATCATCCATGATTTGAAGACGTGGAGAAACTATGTTATTGGTAGGCTATTCATCTTGATGAGTGATAACAGTGGATTGAGATACCTATTTGACCAACTAAATCTAAATTACAGACAAGCTAGATGGTTAGCCATGATCAGTGAGTTTGACTTCGAGATCAAGTATATTTAGGGTAAAGAGAACAAGGTTGTAGATGCTCCTAGCAGAAGGGTATAGGTAAAAAATATAGAAGCTATGATTTATTATAGGAAAAATTTACAAGATCTGATCTTAGAGGTAGGGCACCAGCATGACAAGTGACAGGGAGCTTAGATACAAGTTACAACATGGTACATGTGAAAAGGATGTGGATTATCATCTCGCAGTATATGGTTTGATCAGAATTTCGGGTAAAATATATGTGCAAGACAACATTGATCTCAAGAAAATTATCTTGAGGAAATTTCATGTTAAGTCATATTAAGTCATATAGGATATCAGAAAACATTGACAATTTTGAATAAGTTCTACTATTGTTTGAATTTGAAGAAAGAAGTGGCAGAGTTTGTGGCTATATGTTTTGATTGTCAACAAGTAAAGGTAGAGTGAAAACATACAGGTGGTATACTACAATTGATTCCCATTCTATAGTAGAAATGGGAGGTCATTTCTAAGGATTTCATCATAGGTTTGCAGATGACTATAGACAACATGATTCTATTATGGTTGGGGTTGAAAATTTGACAAAGGTATCACACTTCAATTTGGTGAATTCTACGTATTCAGCTAATGATGTAGCACAAGTGTTCATCAGAGATATATTGAGGTTTCATGGTGTTTTGAATAAGATCATGTTAGACATGGATTTTGAGTTCACTTCCAAGTTTTGGAAGGCGTTATTTGTAGGTTTGGGTATAGAGTTGGCCTTTATCACAACTTATCATCCACATAAAAATCGACAGAAAAATAGGGTTAGTAGGATTTTGTAGGACATGTTGAGGATGTATGTGATGCATCAACAATAGAAGTGGGAAGAGTGTCTACCACTGCTGGATTTTTCTTACAATAATGGGTATCAGGAGTCACTAAGGATGAGTCTATTTGAGGCAATCTATGGGTGGAGTTGTAATATTGTGATAAATTAGAGTTATCCAGTGAATAGGGTGTTTATAGGACCAAACATGTTGGTGCAGATGGAACAGGAAATGAAGGTAATAAAAAAAAATCTAAAGGTAGAAAAAGATATACATAAGAGTTATGCAGACCAACATAGGGAATTTAAGGAGTTTCATGTTGGGGAGCATGCATACTTGTGCATCAAGCCCAATAAGAGCTCCTTAAGTATTGGGTAATGTACGAAGCTGACACCTTGGTATTGTGGACCTTTCGAGATCCTTGAGAGGATTGGACTAGTGGCCTACATACTTGCACCACCTTCAACAATGAAAGTCCATGATTTTTTCCATGTTTCATTTCTTAAAATATATGTACGGGATTTTGATCATGTTATTGGTTGGTCTGTATTGCAGTTGGAACCAGAAGGAGAATTCTAGCTAGAACCTTAATGTATTTTGCAGAGAAATATGATCATGCTTTGGAACCGAGAAATTGAGCATGTTAAAGTGTAGTGGAAGAACTTTGGGTCCGATGAAGCTACATGGAAGATGGTTGATTAGATGTGGGCTATGTATCCTTCATTATTTGTCAGTTGAGGCAAATAATTTTTGGTATATGTATATATGTATATGGATGTAAATAGTACAACGATTTGTGTTATATATATCTAATAAGTTGTATGGGTGTCATGTTGGTTTATTTTCAGTAGGATTTTCATTGTAAATACTGCATCAAGCTAATTTATAAAGCTCCATAGGAAATATTGTTAAACATAATTTTTTCATTGTCCCTGTACTCCCTATTCCTCAATCCTAGAGGACCTTAACTGTGATCCATGTGTCCCTTTTCCATCATGAAAATATGCCATTGCATCCCTTACAATATGAATAAAAAACTCTCTGTTGATAATTCCTTGAGAAGCTCCTTAAAAACCCATATTTTTGGAGCAGCCCAACCTCTCTGTGTCTCACCAGGGCCGATGACCCATCCTAACCTTCTAAGCAGTGCCAATCGACACTATTATGGAAATCATGCCCATGCTAATCCACTTCCGGAAGATTTTTTAAATAAGGAAACGAAGCTTCATGGCCTAGAAGCTTCGAGGGCAGAGAGCTGGATGTTTTTTGGTCAGGATAGGGTCGAGCTTCCTCCCTTGGGCCTCTTGTTCCTACAAAATATGAGCCTCCCAAAGAGATAAGCCATTTTCCCATCATAAGTGGATCCATGTCCCCTCCTCCATCTCTATAAATTCATCATCATGTAGTGCCTCTTATAGTTAGAACATATATAGAAGAGCATAGTAGAGAGAGGTTGGGAGATTGCCATAAGATTCGAAGAAGAGAGTTGAGCCCTTAGCCTTCACATGTTAAGTTGAGAACAAGTGATTTGGAGATGTGCCTGGATTCGGACCCGCTGAAAAAGAGCTTCGACATCAAGGCACAGGTTGTAACTCCTCTTCTATTTATAATATGACATGACTGATATTTATTTTCCATTCTTTTTCATGTTTATGATTGAGAATTTTGACATTCCTTGATCAATTAGATAGCTTATATCTGTATATGCATGTTGTATTTATATGCTTCTTGTTGTTTCTTGGTCACTTGTGTAGGTAATTGAACGCTGGTAGTAGCGGAGATCAATATCTGAAAAGTGAAGGATAAATGATCTTCAACGAAGAGCAACATTGCAACATCAGATCGAGGTAGGCCATCTCTTTCGATCTATGTTTCATTTATGATCTAGGAAAGTAGGTATTAGCTTGTTTCCCTTGTTGCTAGACCCACTCTAGGGCTAGAGGGATCATCTTTGTCAACAGAGAGGATTTACCTAGACAACAAGTTGGCGACTCCATTGGGGAGTCATTGTCTGTAATATCTTTCCACTCGTTGAATTTTTGGTTTTTTCATCCATATTTTATCAAATATCCACCTCTCCTTTGTTTATGGTTATTGTGACTGCTTCTAGTCATAAATCCTTATTCTGAAGTGATAAGACAGGTTTGATTTAGAGAAACCCTTTTCTTTTTTAGCATTTTCCTTGATTGGCGTTGTTCTTTCTTTGATAGGAACACTGATCAACACTAATTTTTTTTTAAAAGTCACGATTATTTCCTTCCAACACGAAGTACAACCTCATAGGCGCGCTGATTTCTTTGTGATTGCTTGTAGGGTTTCTCTTCATTGAGGTTCCAGTGTGTCTTACCCTTCCAAATTCTTTTCTCTGCTCTATTTTATGTTATTGTCTTTTGTTCAACAACTTGATTTTCTCATTTAGTTCATTTTTTATCTCGTTTCATTCAAAATGTGCATCCTCTTCATCCTAGGGTTTCTAGGTGTTTTGAGTCATTGGATTGGTTGCATGCTTTGTTGGGTTCTAGACTTGCTATTGAGTTAGTTTTGTCGCCTATTTTGAATCTTTTGGTTTGATTGTTTTTTTTTCTTCAGTTTATTTCTGTGATTAGAGCTTTCAAGTGTTCATCCCATGTGTAATTAATTCTCTTTTAAATTAATGAGCATATATTACATTGCTTGTAATCAGCTGAATCATATTTCTTTGTGTGTTGATCAATGTGAAAAGTGTGAAGGATGTCTTGTTTTGAGAAAAGGATTTGAGATTTATCTTTGGTATGTATGATTGTTGCATTTTGTAACATTGTGAGGAATTTCATTAGATAACTACTCAAATCAATTGATTACATTTGATTTGATTATTGCATATTTTTTCATTGTGTTTACATTGAAAAGAACAAAACAAAGCAAAAATTTCATTTTATTTTGCATCTTAAAGGAAAAAACTTCATTTCGATTACTTTGAGTGCATTCAGTGAAAACTAAGAGAGAATGAAATTTCTTTTTTCTTTAGATTATGCACTTGAATAAATAGTGAAAATTTTCATTCCATGCATTTACTTGATTGCTACATTGGTTGTGTGAACTTCTTCTCCCAATTAGCGTAGCTTTCATCGAAATGAATAGTTTCCTTTTTCTCATATAGCCGCATTCTAGGAATTTAGGTGACATCGATAAGGCCTTGAAACTGAAACCTAATTCAAGATAAAATTCAAAATTTATTCAGTTAACCTAAGGATAATTTGGATCTTAACGAAAAACATCTAGAGGTCTAGGCTAGAGACATGTTCCAGCATTGTAAAACATAGGATTTGTCGCTAACAGTTTGCGTTACAATCCAGGGGTGATATCCCATCCCATGTATGGAAGTATATTTACATATGATAAGTATATTTGGGACTCTCTCATCAAATAGTTACGCATCAGACAACGCTACCAAGAACTTGGACTCCCACGTACTGTCGAGTATATTTTGGCAGACACCATTAGGCTGCAAACCTGCCATAGGTAACTGAGTCGTTCGCCTTGTAGACGTGATACAAAAAACACATCATTCAGGGATATTGGCTACCATACTTTAAGTCCTTGGTAAATTTATTTTCTAAGGTGTATATTGCAGTTCATAGATACCTAGTAATCCTTTATGCCTAGTTCACCCTTTTTGATTTATTTTGTTCTTTAAGTTCTAAAATAAATTACCAACAATCACATGGCTTACCCGTTAAGATATTTATTTTCCACATCATGGGTAACTCCTTATCAATAAATTTTAAAATCATTGAATTAATTATTACCTCATTTCCACTTTTACTTTTTAGTCAAAGTCATCGTGGCTAAAACATCAAGTTCGACTTCCCCTTCCTCATCCTCTTTCGAAGGGACACCATCTCAAGTCTCTCCTGATGCTTCATCATTGGCTGGAGCACAAAGTGTTGAGATTTCCATCCTTCCAAGTGTTCAAACTCTTGCTACTCAGTCTCCTCCTAATGAGTTGGTTAGCTATATCTCATTTCCTTGTAATTCGTTATTCGATTTCGTAGAAGTCTCCCCTCACATTAGGGGATTTTTGAGGTCTAAAATGGGCCTCCTCAAGAAATTATAAAATAATAGTGGAAATAATAAAATAATATTTTATTAAATCGTCAAATTTTAGAGGGAAAAAAGAAAAAACTACTTTTCAACTCATATTTTCAACTTATCTCCCAAATTGTTTAGTCAAATTTCGAGCGGGAGTACTTGTTGGATGCAAAATTTAATTCCTCATCCAAGGAGTACCCATTTTGCATACTTTCAATGGACCCTTCTACAAGAAAAATGAGAAATACATGAAAAACATGATTGCAATAACGTTTTTTCATGTATTTCTCATTTTTCACATAGAAGGGTCTATCGAAAGTATGCAACAAGGGTACTCCTTAGATGAGGAATTAAATTTTCCATCCAACAAGTACTCCCACTCAAAATTTGAGTAAAAAATTTGGGAGATAAGTTGAAAATACGAGTTGAAAAAGTAGTTTATTATTTTATTATTTTATTATTTTCTAATCTTTTTATCCTTTTACTTAAAAAATGGTGAATCATCCCCCATGGTTGACATCATCATCTTGAATATTATTGGTTCTTATAAAGTTTATTTTGGTTGTACATTTTTCTTAGGAGGCCCATTTTAGACCTCAAATTTCCCCTAATGATGGCAGTATAGTCCATTTGATACACCTGGTGTACCTTTGGAACCTTCGTCATCCATGCATCGTGTTGCCGCTCATCAGCTATTTAAACCAATGGCTTCTGAAGGAGAAGTTTCATATCTCCTTGAGGTTTTGAGTACCATTAGTGGTATGGAAAAGTATTTATATGAGGGACATTAGTTCCCTCCTAAATAATTTCCATTTCGGGGGCATGCCTCTCAGCCTTATACCCAACTGTTATCCACCTTTAAAATTTGTTATATAAAAAGGTGGCTAAATCATTTTTGGAGCCTTCAAGAAACATATTTTATTGCTAAAAATTTTATCTCTTGAAGACTCATGAATACATCATGCCTTTTGTTAAATCTTCACTGCTATTTCCCTTTCGAACTCAAAAATTTTGCTATTTTCCATGAAGAAAAGACTACTACAAAATCCCATTTTTTCCCTTTCTCCACAAAAAAAACTAACATTCATTTTATTCTCTTTTTTCCCCATGAAATTCCTCCATTTTTCATGATTTCCCTTCTTCCCTTCATGAAAATCCTTTTACAAAGTTTAAAACTCATTTTTAAACTTTACCGAAACCCCCAAATCCATCAAAAAATTTGAAAATTTTCATAAAAATAAGTGTTTTTGACTATGGGCTTAAGCCCCCTTGGGCTAAGTCCAAACCACTTCCCCACATGTGCCCTGGCACTAGAACCAAGCACTAAAACCCTTTCGGCGCTTATCACATTGGAAATAAATGAAGAATGAAAGTCTTTTTGGCCTTTATAAGACTTCCGATGCAATTAACCCTTTTAAACATGTAAACTCCCGATCCTTTGTTTTCTTTGAAAAACCAAGAGTTAAAGGCCAAAGCACTCATCGCATTAGAAATATCAGAGCGAACAAGTCTTTTTTGTTGTATTAAGTCTTCCGATCCGATGAGCCCCTTGGTTTATAAGTCTCGATCCCATTGCCGCTTCATATAACCCTTGGGCTTGCAATCGGGCGCTTAACATATTGTATAAACCCTCCCGATCATATTTTTCCTTTGTAAAACATAAAAACCCCTTTTTCCCTATGTTTTGCATTAAAACCATCGGTGCAATATTATTTAATGAAAGAGACCGTTGATTTTGTTTCCCCGATCAATGATCCTTATAATCTCGCATTGGAGATTTTAAATGGGTAGACTGAAAAGCCCGCTCTGAAGTCCCGATCCCGATTGGCCCTTTCTATGTATAAGCTCCGAGAATTTTTTTTCCATATAAACCAATGGCCCTGCAGACGGGCGCCAAGCCATTTCATTATATATAAACCCACCCCGACAACCAAAACCTTTGTTTTTCGTTAAAATTTTGGTTTTTATATATTATAAAGGGTTTTCGCCGGTTCATTATTTGAAACAATCTCCACTGTTAATCTGGAACGATCAAACGGATCGCACAGTATCACATCAGCAAGTTTCATTGAGCGCGTTTATATTTTATACAACCCTTGATTGGTCATTCCCCGATCCATCCTCCACCGTCAATCTAACCTGCAGATCGACGGCCCACAAAAAATCGCATCGGCGCCATGCAAATTTTTTTCCCCGCCGATCGCATGCCTCCGATTGCATCTAGACCGTCCACGTGTCCAGATCGGACGGTCCAGATTGCATCTCTCGACTTTGGTTTAAAAATCATATACCCCTCGTATAATGTTTTTTGGTTGATCCCAGCTGTTGATCTCTGCAGATCAACGGTCATTCTTCACCCTTTCTCTGCATGTATATCATTTCGTTTTAACCCCAGTTTTAATCTCCGTCGTTGATCTTGCACATCCAACCCCGACAGGCCCGACCCCTGTGGGTCCTGCTTTCTTCAAGATTTGATCTCAGCCGTCCATCTTATATCCAACGGCTCAAATTGAAACCGCCCTTCCCGCTTCTACCCGCGCATCTATCCAATATCGTGCTTGCTCTCCGCTGTCAGATCTGAGACCCCAGATCTAACAGTTCACGTGCGTTTTCGTGTAATTTCAAGTGCGGAGGTTAATTCTCAAAATTTACATGATATTCGCTGTTTTAAAAAGACACGTGTCACCTCCTAATGCATATCGCGTTAAAAAAGGCAAAACCACCTCCCCACCCTTTCACCACATGAAACCCGTGGTTTTCTCCTCCGAAACCACTTTTCCCCATTTGTATTATACTCCATCGTGCGCGCTTTCTGCCGTTGATCTTTGCAGATCAACGGCTCAGATCTAATTTCTCATTACACCCTCACTCTCAGCCTTTTCCAAAGGGTTTTCAACGTGCAATCTCCACCGTTGATCTCGTGGCCTGATCTCATTCAACAGCCCATGATCATCTCGAAACCCCAATTTCTGTTTTAATGCAGATTTCTTCCGCCAAGGGATTTTTTCCCTTTTCCTTTTTATTTCATCACATTTTCTGCTTATCCCATTGTAAAGTGACCTTTTCGATTTATGATATTGTTATTATTCTCGATCGTTTATCTTTGCACGATCAATGGATCTGACTTAAAAACTCCCCACCATTTTATCTACTGCCTCCTTTGGCCCCTGCAAGCGAATCTCCGTCGTTGAATGCTGTCATCCAATGGCCATGCTCCTAAATGCAGCCTCCTAAGAAGTTTTACCAAATAACGTAGGATTTCTTAATTATTTTATGTGTTTTGCAGGTTATAAATGTTTTTATATGATTTTAAAGAAAAAAAAATCCAAGGATGACGATCCTCCAGGGTTTCATTTATTAAAGAGTATCCGCCTTGCAGGGTTCGACCATCATGTTTTGTCAGTGCCTCATGAGCATTGATGCCAGTCTAAAAGCCCTGTAGATACTTGCACATCAACAAGACACAGTGAAATTCAAAAGAGTATCAGTGTTGAAGACTTAAACATAGCAGAAATGAAGAATTGAACACTAATTACATAGTTTGGGTGGATTACGGTCAAGATCAAAAATCAAAAGCCTAATCCACTAAATTAAACAGTGTTTAAAGAAAATCAATAATATCTATCAGACAGAGAATGCCTCCACTGCCACATCAGAGGCTAATTGATTCCTCTCAGTTACCAGAAGCCACCTGTTTCCTCAAAGCATTCAAAGAGGCCAATTAATGATCACAACGGAGCATATTTTCCTCAAGACTACTCAATAGTTACTTCGAGCCAAAGGAACTTATTGCAAGAAATATCTGCTGAGTTACTTCAGAGATGACACAGAGCCTTAAAGTCAACAAAATCTCCCACTGAGCTTAAATACTTAATGTAAACCAATTAATATAGGAAAATATCTGTAAAATTCTGCATCGAGCCCCTCAAAGGTTGAGAAGTATTAATCTGTATTAATTGAACTTAGGAGATCTTTTATCCCATCCCACCTCCCCATTTCTTCTATAAATACTTCTGTAGGAGATGAAACAATGTTGGTTGCAGAACTTTGAAATATACTTGTGCTTGAAACCTCTACCTGTAAATAGTATTCAAAGGCTCTTGAAGCTCTGTTTGTAGTCAAATAATTTAGACTGAGAAGTGAAGATGATTGCTGAACTGAAACACTAGACTTGAATATTGTAACTGGTTTGAAGCATAAAATACAAGCTGATTTATGGGATCCTGGTCTACGTCAATGGTGATGTTTTTCTTATTGTAAATTGTTATTTTATTTCTGTTTCCATTCTATCCATATTCTCTGATAAACAACATCAATTATAGATTTATGATTGTTTGTCAAACAGTACCCTTCTCTAACTGATAAGCTTTATCTCAATGTTTTCCTCTAAAATTGTTTATTTAAGAATGATTCAGTATATTTCAAGAAGTTAGGAATTCTGGCGTTCCCTCGTCCTACTTTTTTCTTTAAACATTATTCTTGAATATTATTTTTTAGTTTCTTCCAAGTAAAGTTAGACTAGGGAGAATTTATGGTGAGCCCTGTCCTCTACTTTTATCTCCAAAGGTTGTCTGAAAGTTTCCCTTAGAGTATGTTGAAAGAAGGATAGGTTCAAAGTCCTTACCTGATCTTAGACTATTCTTTGTTATCTTATGTGTTGTCTTGATAATTTTTCTAAGTAAAGCAGAGCTAGGGAAGTCTATGGTGAGCCCTGTCCTCTAGTTTCTTCTCCAACAGTTGCTTTGAAAAGTTTCCCTTTGTGTTTAAAATTTTTTCTATTGAAAGTGCATCAAAGGCTGGATAGTTTCAAAGTACTTATCAGATCTTAGATTAATTTTATGTCTTTCTTAAGTGTATGCCAAAAGCAGGATATTTTCAAAGTACTTACCTGATCTTAGGCTGCTCTTTGTTCTTAATTTGTTTAAATTCCCCTTCTTGTTGTGTCATTTCATTCCATAAAATCAACTCTAAAGAGATCCTTAGACATATATGACTTGCCCCATGGACCACACTTGAACCTTGTTGTTTCAATTAAACCCTATTATGACTCCATAGCCCAATGGACTAAAACCAGTGTTATATCTATCTAATCAGCCAAAGCTTGTTCTAATTTCTTGCAACTTCACACCTTTGAAACTCTTTCCATTTAGGACTTTCCACTCAAATAATAATCATGCTCAACCATCCAAAAAAAAAAAAACCCTTGCTCTTAATAACTAGCCTAATACCACACCCCGAAGCTTTAAAGATAAATCAATCTTTGCACTTATTGGAGAGATCCCTCTCCGGATTCAGGAGGGCTAGATCCTAGAATCCCAAACTAGTTGAAATAGTGTTGTCTCTGCAGTTTGACTTTTCCAATCTTGCAAATTATATATTCCTAACATTTCTGGTGACTCTGCTGGGGAGTTCTGAGTAATTTTCAGTTGAAGCAATCATAAGATACCAGAAATCCCTTGATTTAATGACATTTGTTCTGTTATCCAGTTGAGCCACCAGAATAACATTTCTAGTGACTCCAATGGGGAGATAATAAGTTCATAGTTGCCTAGCAAGCTCTTATAGACTCATTAGTCTTTCAAACAACCATAGAAACTCAGAAAAAACCCAAAAATATTTCAGATTGGTATTTAATAAACATGGTGGTGGACCATAAAATCTTTTAACTACAAAAAAGCTAAAAACTTCCACCTGGTGACTCCACTGGCGTCTAGTAGGCCTATTACCTTTCCATTCCTAATAAGAATCCTGTGGGAATGCATTAAGCAAACCTAATCATACTGTGGGTGGAAAAAAAAAATTAAATCATCCACCTGGCGACTCCACAACTCTTAGAAGACCAAATGAATCCACTGGTAGAAGACCCTGAACTCATTGACCAGACACAGTGACCTCTTTCTTGATTTGCAAACATGATTCCAAGGATACAACAAAGATATGCCCAATGAGTAGAGATCATATTCCTGGGTTTCCACATAAGATTCCCCAGGTGAATTGGGGTGACAACCTGCCTATTTTTCAAGGTGAAAAGTTTGATGACCCTCTATTACATCTCATAAAATTTCATATACATGTATGGAGGTTGAAAGTTGAATGGCATGAAGACTTCCTAATGAAAATGTTCATGTTAACATTAGAAGGAAAATCTAGGGATCGGTATGAATGCTTGAGATCTACTACTTTGTTTTCTTTGAAGGACCTTGAATATTTGTTTTATGAGAACTATAAATAAAACACTACATCATTATCTTGGGGTGCAATACATTATGATCCATCACAAAACATCACCCAACACATTATAGATAATGATCAAGCTTTGGAAGAAATGTATCCTGAAGATCTTTTAACAGCCATTCACGAGTTTAATATCCTATTGAAAAATTTTAAGAACATAGATGAATTAGTTGAGGAAGAGATGATCCAAGAAATAAAGAACATTCCTCAAGATATCCCTGAAAACTCAAATATTGATTCATCATCCCTTATAGCTGAGGTTCAAGAAGACACCCAGCCTCAAAATCAGTCTTCACAAGAGACAGAGAACTGTTGTACTTCTGTTCAAAGAGACATAGAAATATCCTCCCTGTTGACAGAAGAAGACACGGATCAGACTATTAATAAACAATCATTCTCTGAAATTTATTGCAAAACAAATACTCTTGCCCATTCACATAGAGACCTTTGTTGTACAGGTTTGGAAAGTTCTTTTGTAGATCACAGCTGATAATCCAATATTTCTTATTGGCAGTATTACTTATATTAATGATTTTCCTAACTTAGATCTATCTAGTGATGATGCTTCCCAAATAGAATTTAATTTTGTAGGACCATCATTAGCATATTTATGGGAAGAAGATCAGTTCCTTCAAAGAATTAATGAGCCAGTACAGACTATTTATGATACTGATGATGAAAGTTTTCAAAGCGTAGAAGTGAGTGAAGATTCATTGGATCTTTTCTCTGCTTCATTTTAGATCATCAGTAATAGTTTCCATGTGATTGGGAATCAGCAGACTTTCAGCTCAAAGGGTGAGGAGGAAAAAATTGAAGGAATTTTTTAGCAGGTTGAAACCAAGGAGCCTTCTCTTGAAAAAGAGGAAGCAAGTGAACATACCCCTTCTCAAGAATATAATAACCTCTTCACAGAGCTCATTCCATTAAAACAGAGCTTACCAGGACTACAAGAGGACAGCCCTGCAATATACGACGAGTCCTAAAGTTCAGATAACAATGAAGGTGAAGAAGATTGTCTTCCTCAGAAGAATATTTGCCTTGATATAGTGGAGAAAGAAGAGATGATCCTGGTTGGAACACATCTTCCAAATACTCATAACTAGGCATTATTTCAAGATCCCTATGTTGATCTCCTGAAGACATCTCAAGAAGGGATAAAGGTTGCAGACAACAATATATTACCAAGTGCAACAAAAATTTTCAGAGCTACTGCCAAGAAACAAAGAGCATGGGAATGCCCCTGTCTGTCCTACATGCTCAAATAAATGAGAAAAGACCAGTCATGGAACCATTTGATTGACTGGATGTATTGGAAAAGAGAGTTTGTAGGTTAAAAATGTAAATATTCCAAGTTAGAA
This sequence comes from Pinus albicaulis, assembly GCA_034641835.2. NCBI lineage: Eukaryota > Viridiplantae > Streptophyta > Pinopsida > Pinales > Pinaceae > Pinus > Pinus albicaulis. Next base: position 538,224,962 of record CM076572.1, read on the forward strand.
TAGGTTAGATAGGAATATCAATAAAGCTCAACCTCTGAGCATTTAGTTAGTTGTTGTTTTATAATTTGAAGAATACAAAAAAGAAAAATGCAAAAACAATAAAAGATAGAAAAGAGGGCAGAATGTGAAAACGTGAAAGGTACAACCCCATACCAAAAAAGAGAAACAAAGTCTGAAAGTGTGCAAGATTAAATGCCACTCCTGAAGAACACACTTATAATTAGTCATATATCTTAATCATGACTAATTAGTTTTAAATTTACTATTGATAGGTTAGTGAATTAAAATTTTCAAACAAATTAATCTTGGATTATCAGTTAGGAAGACTAGGATAGAAATAAAGGTTCAAACAAGCTCAAAACCTGAACCTTAGTTTTCAAGAGAAGAATGACTCCAATATGTTTAAATTCATGAGTCAAGAACAAAAGTAAAACTAGTTCTAATGAACTCAAAATATGAACCAGAGAATAAGGAGAACACAACTCAAATAAACTCAAAAACAAAGCTGAAGAAAAAGAGAAGGTCGTGCTTAGAACTTTTAGATCTTAAGCCTTCCATTTTGATTTAATTTTATGCAAAATAATATCTATGTGCAGCTTATTTTATGCCATAGAATCAGCAACAAGTTGGACTGTTCAATCCTGACTTGTATGCTTTTAAATTTTTGTTTTAGAAAATAGAGAATAAAAATATGTTAGACTATTTAATCCTAACAAATTAGTAGATTAGGTAGAGAAGCATATGAACTCAACTGTTTAATCTGAGTTCATGGAGAAATAAGAATTAGAAATAGATTAGATTTTTTGTTTCAAAAGAATAAAATGTTGTAACAGAGTTTGTCAATCCAAGTGCACTCTAAAGAAGAAAAAATGTTAGATCAGTAGGATTGAGTAGGTAGAAAGCTTGTTGAGGAAGACCATTGTTTTGCATGGCTGCTAACATGTTTCAGAGCAAAAGAAGATCATCCAAGTAAAGAAATTCAACCCAATGGATAAGGCACTGATCAGCCCCCCAGAGAATGAAATTCTGAAGTTCTTGATGCTTTCAAGAAGGCACCATCCCCAAGTGGAGCCACTGTTAGCCACCTATAAAAAATTTCATATAAAATGGTGGCTAAATCATTTTTGGATCCTTAAAGAAACAATTTTATTGCTAAAAATGTTATCTCTTGAAGACTCATGAAGACATCAGGCCCTTTGTTTAAATCTTCACTACTGTTTCCATTTCAAACTCTAAAATTCTGCTAATTTCATAGAGAAAAGACTGTTGCAAAACACCATTTATCCCTTCCTTTCACTTCAAACTAACCTTCATTTTTACCCCTTTTATTCCCCATGGAATCCCTCTATTTTCCATTTTTCTCCATTTCCCCTTCATAAGATCCTCTTTATAAAGTTTATAACTCATTTTTAAACTTTGTCGAAACCCCCAAATCCATCAGAAAACTCTGAAAAAATCATAAAAATACACTTTTTGTATTAAGGCTTAAGCCCCTTTGGGCTAAGTCCTAAACACTTCCCCACATGTGCCTTGGTGCTGGAACCAAGTGCTAAGCCCTTTTGGCACTTATCGCATCGTAAAATTGGCCTGCGCAAGTCTATTTCTTTCGTTGTAGCCTCCGATGTGATTAGCCTCTGTTCATAAGCCCCGTGCCTTTTTTCCGCTCCGTATAGCCTATGTGCTCGCAATCGGGTGCTTAAATCTTCATATAAACCTTCCCGATCACTTTTTCCCTTTGTTAATTCATAAAAGTCCCTTTTTTATGGTTTTAAATAACCACACCGGTGCGATGTTTTTAATAAAGAAAGACCATTGATCTATTTCCCCGATCAACAATCCTTATAATATCGCATCAAATATTTTTCAAATGGGCAGATTGAAAAGCCCATCTCCTACATTCCGATCTGATTGGCCCTTTGTGAGTTTTAAACCCTGGTCCTTTTGCTTTTCCATATATCTAAGGCCCTACATTCGGGCGCCAAGCCATATATATTTAACCCATCTCCGAATCCGTTAAAACCTTTGTTTTCCATTGAAATTTAGGTTTTCATATGTATTAAATGGTTTCCGCCAGTGCATGATTTGAAACAATATCCACTGTTGATCCCAGACCATTCAACGGACCACGCAATATCGCATCGGCAAATTTCAAAAGACGCATTTCATATTGTATTTACTTCTTCCTGATTGGCTATCCTCTGATTCATTTTCCATCGTTGATCTGATCCTCAAATCGACGGCCATCGCTCAATCGCATCAGCACCATTATGTTTTGCTCTCCGTAACTACTTTCCCCTTTTTAATTGGGTTTTATCGCGTTGTGTTTCCCACCGTTGATCTCTGCAGATCAACGGACCAGATCTAATCTGGCCATACACTATCGCCCTCCGCCTTTTCCATGGGCCTTCATAGATCAATCCTGACCATTGATCTCCATGGGCCAAATTCATCCAACGGCCCAAAATCATTCTGGAAGCCCAAATTTTCTTCATTTCCTTTTCACTGCTGGTTAAGGTTTTAAACCCATTTTCTTCGCATTTTTCACCCGAATTATTATAAAGTGACTCCGTCACATTGTATTGTTACATTTGCTCCCCACCGTTGATCTTTGTCAAATCAACGGCCCTAACTTAAAATCTCTGCCATTTCTCCCACTGCTCTCCATTTGACATCTGCAGCGAATCTCCACTGTTGGATGTCGTCATCCAACGGCCACGCTCCTAACCGCAGCCTCCTAAGCAATTTTTACCCAATAAATGCAGGATTTCTTAATTTTTTTTTGTGTTTTGCAGGTTTTAATGGTTTTTCCATGTTATTAAAAGAAAAACCAAAGGCTGGGGATGACGATCTCCACGCCTTTTGTTCACAAAAGAGAAGCCATCCCCAGGTTTCAACGCCATGTTTCACCAATGCTTCATGGGCATTGATGCTATATGGACCCTCAACAAGACACAGAGAATTAAATCAAACAAAAGAGTATCAATGTTGAAGATTAAATCAAGCCCGAAATGAAGGATTGAAAACTGTTTTCACATTTTTGGAGGATTACGGCTAAGATTGAAAATCAAAAGCCTAATCCTCTGAGTTAAAACATGGTTAAAGACAAATCAAAGATATCTGGAAAACAGAGGATGCCTCCACTGCCACATAAGGGGAAAATTGATTCCTCTCAACTACCTTATGCCACCTATAGCCTAAAATCATTCAAAAGATGCCCGAGTAATGATCAGAACAGAGCATATTTGCCCCAATACAGCTGAATAGTTATTTCTAATAAAAGAAGCTAATATAAACTATCAGTAGAGTTATTACAGAGATGACACAGAGCCTTAAAAGTCAACAAAAGCTCCCACCAAGCTTATTTCTTAAATGTAAAACAATTAATATAGAGAAAATATCTGTAAACTTCTCCATTGAGCCCCTCAAAGGCCGAGAAGTACTAAATATGTATTAATTGAACCCTTAGATATTTTCTCTTTCAACCTCCTCATCCTTCTATAAAATCTTATTGAGGAGTTCATTGTAAACGTTGGTTGCAGAACTTTGAAATATACTTATGCTCGAAACTTCTACTTGTAAATAGTGTTCAAAGGCTCTTGAAGCTCTGTTTGTGATTTAATAATTTAGTCTGAGAAGTGAAGGTGATTGCTGAACTGAAACACTAGACTTGAAGATTGTAACTAGTTTGAAGCATCAAATACAAGCTGATTTATGGGATCTTGATCTATGTCAACGGTGATGTTTTTCTTATTGTAAATTGTTATTTCATTTCTATTTCCATTATGTCCATATTTATCTGATAAATAACAGCAAGCATAGAGTTAGGATTTACTGTTTACCAGTACCCTTCTCTGACTGATAAGCTTTATCTACATGTTTTCTTCCAAATTTTGTTGTTTAGGAATGATTTGATTCAGTTCAAGCAGTTAGGAATGCTGGCATTCCCTCGTCCTTCTTTCTAACCTAAATGTTGTTCTTAAATGTTATTTTCAGTTTATGTTAAGTAGAGATGAACTAAGGAAGTGATGGTGAGTCATGTCCTTTAGTTTCATCCCCAAAAAATATCTAAAAGTTTCCCTAAGAATGTGTTGAAAGCAGGCTAGGTTAAAAGTCCTTACCTGATCTTAGACTTTTCTTCATTATCTTATGTTTTTGTCTTGAAAGTTTACTAAGTAAAGCAGAGCTAGAGAGAATTTATGGTGAGCCCTATCCTTTAGTTTCTTCTGCAATAGTTGCCTTTAAAGTTTCCCTTCGTGTTTAAGATGCTTTCTATTGAAAGTGCATCAAAAGCAGGCTATTTTAGAAGTAATTACCTGATCCTAGATTACTTTTATGTCTTTCTTAAGTGTATGTCAAAAACAGGATAGTTTCAATGTACTTACTTGATCTTAGACTACTCTTTGTTATTCATTTGTTTAAATTCCCCTTCTTGTTGTATCATTTCATTCCATAAATCAACTCTAAAGAGATCCTTAGACATAGATGACTTGCCCCATGGACCACTCTTGAACCTTATTGTTTCAATTAAACCCTATTATGACTCCATAGCCCAATGGACTAAAACCAGCATTATATCTATCTAATCAGCCAAAGCTTGTTCTGATTGCTTGCAACTTCACACCTTTGAAAATCTTTCCATTTAGGACTTTCCACTCAAATAATAATCATGCTCAACCATCCAAAACAAAAAAAAACCCTCGCTCTTAATAACTAGCCTAATATCATACCCCAAAGCCTTAAAAGATAAATCCAATCTTTGCACTTATTGGAGAGATCCCTCTCTGGATTCAGGAGGGCTAGATCCTAGAATCCCAAAGTGGTTGAAATAATGTTGTCTCTGTAGTTTGACTTTTCCAATCTTGCAAATTACAGATTCCTAACACCAACCATCCATTCCACAAGGTTACACATCCTCGGGACATCTATTTTCAGGTGTTTCAAGTGCCATGTATTTATATCACAACACCATTTGGAAAACTACCACGATACCTACATCTAGTTCATTTGTCTCTGGTGCATCCACTACTATCCCTACTCAAACAACAATTATGTTTGTTCCCACACAGCTAACTATTTTCATTAGTGTTTCAGCACCTCCCATTAGTGTTCCCATATCGATTCTATCAATTCCAATTGATAGTGGAGGGCCATCCTTGTCGAATGTATCTCAATCTTCAGCTAGCCCATATGTGAGTGGATTACAAACTCACATCTTGGGATATTCTCAACCTATTGGTAGTATCCCTATGCCTTCTAGATCATCTAGTCTGGTGGGGTTAACCTACGATCAGTATTAGCAAGCTTTATAGAACCAGATACTCAACCAACAACCCTATGTCCCTTTTGGTTCTCAACAGTTGTAGACTCCATTCCTGAATCCGCAAGGATTTCAATGTTAGTATGGAATTTAGTCCGAGGCTTATGCGTATCAGAAGAGGCTTGTTTTTTGTCAACAATGACC
>CM076572.1:538230522-538508903 GCA_034641835.2 Pinus albicaulis
GACTTTTGATAATATCCTATCCTTGGGTAATATTCACTACTGTTTCCCTTCAGAACTCAGAATCCTGCTGATTTCCAAAGCCAAAATACTGCTGCAAACCCCTTTTTCCCTTTTTTTCCTTCCCATATTAACCTCATTTTCTATTTTCCCATTCCCCATGAAAATCCCATAATTTCATGTTTTCTTCCCTTCCCATTTCATAAAATCCATTTCATAAGGTCTAAGACCCCTTTTTAGCCTTATCGGAACCTTCATTTCCTTTGAAAAAACATTGAAAAACCATAGAAAATATATATTTTCTATGTTCTGGACTTAAGCCCCCTCGGGCTAGGCCTCTAACCCTTTTTCGTCCATGCGCCCGAGCGCCAGAACCAACTGCTAAACCCATTGGGTGCTTATCCTTTCGAATTAATTTTTCTCTGCCAAACCGCGAAAAACCTTTGTTATTTGTGTTTTTTGGGTTTTAATTTATTCCCAAGGGTTCCGCCCGTATAAATGATGGAGAAATCTCCACCATCGATCTGCTCCGCAGATCGGACGGTGCGAAGCGCGCCATTCCTGTGGACCCCCCTCATCGACACGTTGTTTTCCAAACCCACGTGGTTTCTTTCGCACCACTCTTCAGCGGAGGGCGGTTTTTCCACGATGACCAGTGATTCCATACGATGGTCGACGCATGTCCCTTGTACGATTTGAAAATCACCGTGCAATTGTCGTCCATCGCGCGTTATAGTCCGGACCAGGATGCCCAACGAAATCGATCTCCACCATCCGATCTGGGCCCACTCATCCAACGACTATCGCCCTTTGAAAGTGTCCGATGTATAATCAAAGTTCCCACGCGATAAACCAGCCTTCACACCACAGCAAATCAATCTTCGCCGTTGATCTGATCTGTAGATCAGCAGCCCATATTGCGTCGCCCGATTCCGTTGCCCAGTCAATGATTCCCTGCCGCTGACTTTCCATTGCTCGCTCCCGACCGTCGATCATGCGTGATCAACGACTCAAATTTGATCCTCTTCCACCTATTATATAATCTCCCCCAATCAATCCTGACCATCGGATGATGCCATCTGACGGCCATGCTCCTCCACACACCTTCCGATGCAGTTAAGCCTCTAAAAGTAGGATTTCTTAACGGGTTTTCGCATTTTGCAGGATTTAAATCATTTGTTCGTGGTTTTCAAAGAAGATTCGGGGAAGGAGGGTGATGACCCTCCCGTCTTCAATTCATCCGAGGAAATCACCCGCAAGGTTGAAACGCACGTTTCATCCATGTTTTCTTAAGCATTGATGCCTTATAAACCCTACGCAGCTCGGCACGACAGCAAGAAAACCATGAAACAGACACAGTCAAATATTATCAGTGCCGAAGACCAGGATGAACCAGGACAGAGAATTAATGGACAAATTAGCGGGGATTATGGCTAAGACAGTTATTAAAAGCCTAATCCCCAATCTAAAACACAGTTTAAAGGAAAACCTAAAGTGTTTTATCAGGAAAATCCTCCATCACCACAAACGGAGGCAAATTGATTCCTCCCAGCGACTAAAGCACCACCTCTGCCTCAAAGTATTCAATCAGGAATATAATTTATTGATCAGGATCAGATTTTTGCCTCGACACAGCCGAAGAAGTTACTTCTACCAGGAACTTCAATGCAAAGAATATCTGCAGAGTTACTTCGTCACCACACAATGCCTCAAAGGTCAACAAAACTCCTACCGAGCTTGAAATCATTATGAAAATCATTTAATACAGAGGATATGTATGTAGGTCTCCTCATTGAACCCCTCAAAGGCCAATGAGCCATTTAATTCTTTATTTACTGTAATTTAGATATTTTTTCAAATCTCACCTCCTCATCCTTCTATATATACTACAGCAGAAGATGAGTGAGTGTTGGTTGTTGTTTGATCACAAGTTGTAACTTTGAAACTCTCTGAAATAAATATACAAGTCTGTTGAAGTTGAAAAGCAAATTGAAGTCTCGGATGTCTTGATAATGTTGTTGCATATCTGTTCCTGAGAAGGCTCTATCATTGGATCCATGAGCTTGGTTGTTGGTGAAGTATTCTGAATTTGTTCTATGTTTTTCCCCTGTTTTCATTATGTTTCATAAATTCTTACTACAGTAGGTTGAAAGTTTTAGACTAAGAAATGACTCCTGGAAGCACCTTAGATCTATTTATCCTTCACTGTTTTATGTTTTCTTCTGCTGAAGTATTTTAGAGGCTTTAAACTTTCTCTTTAATCTTTATGCTTGTTTATTTCTATAATAGCTCAAATAGTTGGTTTCAACATGATTTATGGTTTTCCCTGCTTGTCTGCCATCACTTGATAGTTGTTATTGAAGTCTCCCTTCGAAGTACCATTGTTTTAAGTTAATCAGAGAGGTCGGTTTTGATCTTGCCCTTTGTCATTGCTTGAACATTTTTTTTGAAGGTCTTTATAGTTGTAATCATAGATGTTATTTAGGTGTTCCCTCTTCTATGACTGCAATTATCAGTGAATATTTTATGTTTTCTAAGTCCTTTAAAATAAAATCTTTGAGGAAATAGGGTGTTCCCCAAATCTGAGATTTCATTTTAAAAGTTGTCTCGAAGTCATTATTTGCTTAAAGAATGTTTGTAGAATTTATGGTTAGCCCTGTCTATCAAATATTTCTTTATTGTTAAGTTCTATTCTTCAAGTTCCCTTTGTTGAGAATTAAACTTCTCTTTCCAAATCATTAATGTTCACTTCATTCCAAAAACAAAAGGATCCTGTGGCCAAGTTAGATTTTCCCTTTGATATCCCATATCTCTTGAAGAGTTTTTCATGACCTTATTTAGACTCCATTGCCCAATGAACCAGATATTTCCTCTTTCTGTCTATCTTTCTTAGACCTTTCATGTTCTGCTGTATCAACTCAATCCAACCAAACAAACATCTGCACTTTATAACTAGTCTAAAATCCATACTCAAAGCACACAAGATAAACCTTTGCAAACAAATATTTGAGATATCCCTCTCTGAGAACAGGAGGACTAGATCCTGGAACTCTAAAGATTGGTTCTGATGTTGCCTTGTCTTTTGATTTGCCAAACTATCAAAACACGGGACACCAACATAATGGTGATCACGGTGGGACATCTGAGTCAGTAACAATCCAAATACCCCCTAGGACTTCAGAAATCCCTTATTTTCAAGAATATCCAGTGATTATTAGCCACCTCATCGCCACCAACATAATGGTGATCACGGTGGGACATACTGCAAATACAGTGGTTTGAAAACCCTTCTTCAAACTTTTTAGGTCCGGTATAACATAAGTAACTTTCTTCAAGCACTACCTAACGAATGGTAATCATGATAGGACTTAATTGAGTCAGTGACAAACTAATTAACCCTTAGGTTTCCCCTTAGCCCTTATCAAACCTTGAAGGAACCAGTTACCAAGCCATAAGAGTAACTCTGTTTGTTTTAACACCTTAGCTAAGTGCGAAATAAAACTTAGAACGCTCTCTTAACCTATAAAACCAAAATAACTCAGAAAAATCCAAAAATATTTCAGTTTGGCTTCTTAATAAACATGGTGGTGGAACCATAAAACATTTTACCTTCTTAAAAAAAAAAAAAAAAAAAAAAAAACTAAAAATTTTCCACCTGGCGACTCCACTGGCCTCCAGTAGGCCTATTGCTTCCCTAGTCCTTGTAAACTCTCCTGGGAATGCATCAAGAAAACCAAATCATGATGTTCATGGACAGAAAATTCCAAAATCTTCCACCTAGCGATTCCACAATCCCGAAAGACCTAATAAACTCCACTGGCAGAAGACTCTGAAACTGGTTAGAAAGATACAGTGACCTTGAACACAAAACTCAACCTTTACAAACCCAAAGAACTACAAACTATGTATGACGAACAAGGTTACAATGAGAGCAATGAGGAAGGTTGTCAAGAAACTCCTGATTGCCTACCTATTTCTTGTATTATGTTATTAAGATAACTCCATAACCAGATTGCAAAAACTCATAATGAGTAGTGCCTTGAGGAAAAAATAAGCCATTTTGAACCTACAAAATCTGAAATAGGAAAAGAGACAACACAACCAAAGTCTCTTCCGTTGTGTTATGACTCATTTCAGATTATTAAAAAAGGATGGCATCCTGACAATATACTTGAAACAACTCGTAAAATTTACAGTCAAAGTGACTGCCACAAAAATCATGAGGAGTTGTTCAGAACTGAGATAGATCAGGAAAGACAAGAGAAACCTCAAATTTCCCCTGCAAACTCAAATGGAGATCCCTTAGAAGAGGCTCAAGAAGATCGTTGTACATTTGTCCTAAGCAAAAGGGCAATTCCTTCTCTCTTAATAGAAGAAAAGATTGATCTAATATCAAACAGACAGCCAACCTCCAAACCTCCATTAGAACAAAACACTTCTTCTTATTTACCTACTAAATCTTGTTGTCTTGAAACAGAAAATAAACTTGTAGAACAGCTAAAAGAACAAACTGATAACCCAATATGCTTGACTGATGAAAATGTTTATTTTGGTAATTTTTCAAAATTTAATCAGTTTGATGATGATGATTTCCGAGAAGAAACTAATCATGCAGGGCAACCAGCATTTGATTGGTGTTATGATTCTCACCATCGTCAGCTTGAAAGTTGCAATCATCCTTTTCGGTCCATCATAAATGGCTTTCACATAATTGGGACTCAGCAGCCTTTCTACTCAGAAGATGAAGAAAAGAGTAATAAAGAGGTTTTTGAGCAAGAGGAAACCTTTGAATACACCCCTGCTCAAGAATATAATAATCTCTTCACAGAGTTCAGCTCACTGAATCAGGGCATACCAGGACTGCAAGAGGACAACACTGCAATATATGATGAATCCTCTAGTTCAGATAATAATGAAGATGAGGAAGTTTTTCTTCCTCATAAGAATATTTGCCTTAGTCCAGTGGAGAAAGAAGAGATGATCCTGGTTGGAACATATCTTCCAAACACTCACAACCAGGTATTATTTCAAGATCCCTATGCTCATTTCTTGAAAAGCTTTGAAGAAGGGATAAAGGTTATTAGGAGCAGTATATTATCAAAAGCAAGAGGATTATTTAGCATTGCTGCTAAAAAACAAAAAGAATGGGAGTGGCCCTGTATGTCCAGCCTGCCCAAGGAGATGAAGAAGGACCAATCGTGGAATCATTTGCTGGATTGGTTGTACTGGAAAAGAGAGTTCATCAGCTAAAACATGTAAATGTTCCAAGTTAGATTAGTTTAGATAGGAAAGAAATAAAACTCAGCTTTGAGCATTTATTTATTTGTTGATTTTTGTCTTGTAAGAAAAAGAAAAATCTAAAAACAATAGAAAAGAGAAAAGAGGGCAGATTTTAAAACAAGAAAGGTACAGCCCCATACCAAAAAAAAAAAAAAGAGAAATAAATTCTGAAAGTGTGCAAGCTTAAATGCCACTCCTGCAAAACACACTTCGAGTTAGTCAAACAGCCTAATCTTGACTAATTAGTTTTCAATTTACTGCTGATAGGATAGTGAATTCGATTTGCCAAACTGTTCAATCTTGGCTTATCAGTAGATATATTAGGTTAGAAATTAAAGATTCAAACAAACTCAAAATCTGAACCTGAGTTTCCAAAGAGAAATGACTCACACTTGTTTTATTTTCTGAGTGAAGAAAATGTAAAAATCTGGTTCTAATTAACTCAAAATCTGAACCAGAGAAAAAGAAAGAACAGCTCAAACAAAGTCAAAACAGAGCTGCGAAAATATATGAAGGAAGTGCTTTAAATTTTCAGATCCTAAGCCTTCCATTTTGTTTTTTCTGCAAAATAAAAATCTATGTGAAGCTTGTTTTTATGCCATAGATCAGCATCAAATTAGACTGTTCAATCCTAACTTGAATGCTTTTTAAATTTCTGTTGTAGAATTTAGAGAATAAAATCTGATTGGACAGTTTAATCCCAAACAGATAGTAGAATAGGTAGAGAATTTTATGGACTTGACTGTTTAATCTGAGTCCATGGAGAAATAAGGAGTACAAATAGATTAGATTTCATGCTTTCAAAAGAATAAAATTTTGTAAGAGAGTTTGCCAATCCAAGTGCACTCAGATGAAGAAAAAATGTTAGATCAGTAGGATTGGGTAGGTAGAAAGTTTGTTGATAAAAATTCCATTGTTTTTCAATGATTGATAACTTGTTTCCAGAGCAAAAGAAGATCATTCAAGCAGAAGAGAACAGCCCAATAGATGAGGCAACTGATCAGCCTCCTAGAGAATACAAGTCTGTAGTTCTTGATGCCTTCAAAAAAGGCACCATACCCAAGTGGAGCCACTGTTAGCCATCCATAAAAATATGTCATATCAGATGGTGGCTAAATGATGTTGGACAGCCTTCAAGAAACAATTTCATTACCAAAATTGCTGATACTTGAAGAATTTTGATAATATCCTATCCTTGGGTAATATTCACTACTGTTTCCCTTCAGAAATCATAATCCTGCTGATTTCCAAAGCCAAAATACTGCTGCAAACCCCATTTTTCCCTTTTTCTCCTTCCCATACTAACCTCATTTTCTATTTTCCCATTCCCCATGAAAATCCCATAATTTCATGTTTTCTTCCCTTCCCATTTCATAAAATCCATTTCATAAGGTCTAAGACCCCTTCTTAGCCTTATCGGAACCTTCATTTCCTTTGAAAAAACATTGAAAAACCATAGAAAATATATATTTTCTATGTTTTGGACTTAAGCCCCCTCAGGCTAAGCCTCTAACCCTTTTTCGTCCATGCGCCCGAGCGCCAGAACCAACTGCTAAACCCATCGGGTGCTTATCCTTTCGAATTAATTTTTCTCCGCCAAACCGCGAAAAAACTTTGTTATTTGTGTTTTTTGGGTTTTAATTTATTCCCAAGGGTTCCGCCCGTATAAATGATGGAGCAATCTCCACCATCGATCTGCTCCGTAGATCGGACGGTGCGGAGCGCGCCATTCCTGTGGACCCCCCTCATCCACACGCTGTTTTCCAAACCCACGTGGTTTCTTTCGCACCGCTCTTCAGCGGAGGGCGGTTTTTCCCCGATGACCAGCGATTCCATACAATGGTCGACGCGTGTCCCTTGTACGATTTGAAAACCGCCGTGCAATCGTTGTCCATCACGCGTTATAGTCCGGACCAGGATGCCCAGCGAAATCGATCTCCACCGTCCGATCTGGACCCACTCATCCAACGGCTATCGCCCTTGGAAAGTGTCCGATGTATAATCAAAGTGCCCGCGCAATAAACCAGCCTTCGTACCACAGAAAATCAATCTCCGTCGTCGCTTTGATCTGCAGATCGATGGCCCATATTGCGTCGCTCGATTCCATTGCCTAGTCAACAATTCCCCGCCACTGACTTTCCATTGCTCGCTCCCGACCGTCGATCATGCGCGATCAATGGCTCAGATTTGATACTCTTCCACCTATTATATAATCTCCCCCGATCAATCCTGACCGTCGGATGATGCCATCTGACGGCCATGCTCCTCCACACACCTTCCGATGCAGTTAAGCCTCTAAAAGTAGGATTTCTTAACGGTTTTTCGCATTTTGCAGGATTTAAATCATTTGTTCGTGGTTTTCAAAGAAGATTCGGGGAAGGAGGGTGATGACCCTCCCGTCTTCGATTCATCCAAGGAAATCACCCGCAGGGTTGAAATGCACATTTCATCCATGTTTTCTTAAGCATTGATGCCTTATAAACCCTGCGCAGCCCGGCACGACAGCAAGAAAACCATGAAACAGGCACAATCAAAGATTATCAGTGCCGAAGACCAGGATGAACCAGGACAGAGAATTAATGGACAGATTAGTGGGGATTATGGCTAAGATAGTTATCAAAAGCCTAATCCCCAATCTAAAACACATTTTAAATAAAACCTAAAGTGTTTTATCAGGAAAATCCTCCACCGCCACAAACGGAGGCAAATTGATTCCTCCCAGCGACTAAAGCGCCACCTGTGCCTCAAAGTATTCAATCAAGAACATAATTTATTGATTAGGATCAGATTTTTTCCTTGACACAGCCGAAGAAGTTACTTCTGCCAGGAACTTCAATGCAAAGAGTATCTGCAGAGTTACTTCCTCACCACACAATGCCTCAAAGGTCAACAAAACTCCTATCGAGCTTGAAATCATTTAATACAGAGGATATGTATGTAGATCTCCTCATTGAACCCCTCAAAGGCCAATGAGCCATTTAATTCTGTATTTATTGTAATTTAGATCTTTTTTCAGATCTCACCTCCTCATCCTTCTATATATACTACAGCATAAGATGAGTGAGCGTTGGTTGTTGTTTGATCACAAGTTGTAACTTTGAAACTCTTTGAAATAAATATACAAGTCTGTTGAAGTTGAAAAGCAAATTGAAGTCTCGGATGTCTTGATAATGTTGTTGCATATCTGTTCCTGAGACGGCTCTATCATTAGATCCATGAGCTTGGCTGTTGGTGAAGTATTCTGAATTTGTTCTATGTTTTTCCCCTGTTTTCATTATGTTTCATAAATTCTTACTACAATAGGTTGAAAGTTTTAGACTAAGAAATGACTCCTGGAAGCACCTTAGATCTGTTCATCCTTCACTGTTTTATGTTTTCTTTTGCTAAATTATTTTAGAGGCTTTAAACTTTCTCTTTAATCTTTATGCTTTTTTATTTCTATAATAGCTCAAATAGTTGGTTTCAGCATGATTTATGGTTTTCCCTGCTTGTCTGCCATCACTTGAAAGCTATTATTGAAGTCTCCCTTCAAAGTACCATTGTTTTAAGTTAATTAGAGAGGTCAGTTTTGATCTTGCCCTTTGCCATCTCTTGAACATTTGTTCTGAAGGTCTTTATAGTTGTAAGCATAGATGTTATTTAGGTGTTCCCTCTTCTATGACTGCAATTTTCAGTGAATCTTTTATGTTTTCTAAGTCCTTTAAAATAAAATCTTTGAGGAAATAGGGTGTTCCCTGAATCTTAGATTTCATTTTAAAAGTTGTCTCGAAGTCATTATTTGCTTAAAGAATGTTTGTAGAATTTATGGTTAGCCCTGTCTATCAAATATTTCTTTATTGTTAAGTTCTGTTCTTCAAGTTCCCTTTTTTGAGAATTAAACTTCTCTTTCCAAATCATTAGTGTTCACTTCATTCCAAAAGCAAAAGTATCATGTGGCCAAGTTAGATTTGCCCTTTGATATCCCATATCTTTTGAAGAGTTTTCCATGACCTTATTTAGACTCCGTTTCCCAATGAACCAGATATTTCCTCTTTCTGTCTATCTTTCTTAGACCTTTCATGTTCTGCTGTATTAAACTCAATCCAACCAAAAAAACATCTGCACTTTATAAATATTCTAAAATCCATACTCAAAGCACAAAAGATAAACCTTTGCAAACAAATATTTGAGAGATCCCTCTTTGAGAACAGGAGGACTAGATCCTGGAGCTCTAAAGATTGGTTATGATGTTTCCTTGTCTTTTGATTTTCTAAACTATCAAAACACGGGACACCAACAGACCCTATGGGAAACAAGGTCAACCCTATGTGCAATAAGCACCATCTTATGTTCAATCTAGCCAACCCTTTTCCCATTAGAGCCTGTTTTCCTACTCTAAAAAGGGACAACCTTCTAGTCAACAAGGTCAACCTTATTTTCAGCAAATCCAGCCTTTTTTCTAGTAAGGAAAACCCTTGTCTCAACAAAGTCAGATATTTGTTCAGCCACGTCAACCTGGGTCTCATGGGCAACCTGGCCAATCTTAGCAGTCGCAAGGTATCGTGATGTAAAATCCTTAAGGTATCTTATTTTCCAAACCTCAACTGCCTCAAGGTCAAACTTTGGGCTCAGAAGGTTACCTTTTGGGCTCACAAGGTCAACCTTAGGGCACCGCGTTCCAAAAATTTCAGTAGCAGCAAAACCCATATGCTGTGAATTATGCTCAGGCTAGACCTTAATGGTCTGTTGCAGGTCAAAATCCGTTCCTTGGTCCACAATTAGGATATGGTCAAAATCAACAAGTTTTCAATCCTTATGGGAAAAATCCTTCCAGATTAAACCCATGGGGGCATAATTTCTCCCAAACTGGTTGGAATCCTCAAATGGGCCATTATCAAAGGCCGATTATGCCTTTCAATCTGCAATTTCCTTTTATTGCAACATTGGAACTACCCGATGTGTCAAGATTAAATAATGATCTAATCCTTCATAATCCATATTAGATTCTGGTTCCTACCAAAATCCCAAGTGATTGCCCCAAATTTGAAGGCAAGCCTAGAGCCCCAGGCACATGTCATGACCTACCATCTTTGGTGTTCTTCTAACTCGTGGGTTGATGACTCCGTCCTCTTGCATTTTCTAGAGAACGTTGACTAGTGCCACTGCCAAGTGGTACATCAAGCTTCCTCACGGAACCTTCCAATATTTCAACTCTCTCTGTGTTGCTTTTATCACGCACTTCCAGTTACATGTTCTCTATGAAACAAGAACTCACCTCCCCACATCATTGAAAAAAGATACCACTACGTACATATCTGATCATATCCATGAATGGAGATGACGACGTTGTTTGATCAAGTTTGAAATTCCTGATCAACTGTTGGTAAAATGGTTCACCAAATCCTTCGTCAATAACATTGTCGAGGATATTTCTATGGGGGCATGTGTCACAGAAGAGAAATCCATTTCTCATGCACAGTATCTTGACCTAGTTTATTCCTAGTCTGGCACATTTTATGATCTCTTTCCTGATGCTCTGCATGCTTCTACTAAACCTGAAACTTTGAAAGCTCTGATGACACCACCTGTCGAAGACATCATTGGGTCAGTTACCTAGTCTTCTCATAAGTCTTATTCTGGTAAGGAGAAATCCACTTCATCTTCCAATTTTGTTCCGCAGATGCCCTCGAATATTGGTAAAACTACAGAGATAATTTCATCCAGTCTACTATGGCAGACAAATCTTTCAAGGGACAAAAATAAGGGCAACGGAAAATCAAAATCTGATGCTCTGAAATAGGATTATCCCAAACCTTATGTTGATGACAGAACTAAGCACAAGCCTAAGTACCCTTTCCTAATTTGTGATGACGAATATTACACTAATATTGTCCACGACGTGCTGAAGATAGTTTTTTACTGAAAGGTACTCAAGGAACAACACCCATTTATGTGGCCACCAGGTCCAAATATTATTAAACTCATCCTCATCAGTCAGCGGAGAAATAAATTTCTGATGCTCCTACTCCTTCTCCTCCTCCCTCCTTTGGTCCTCTTCACATCGAAATACCTAGTCCTGATCCCATTATCCAACCACCTTCCAAAGGTATGCTTCGCAAATCCTCTTATAACCCAAATGCATGAGCTGCTCAACATTACAATATCATTGAGTACTTGGCTTAGACACCTTCCACTATGTATGCATTAGAGGTTCTTTAGAGTTGTCCTTCAAAACATAAATCTATACTATCCGAAATTGGAGGAATTGATCCAACTGATTCGAGTCTCATTACTTTTGATCTAGAAAACCACGTCCCGCATCTTCCCCATCAACTTTATTTCCTCATTCAATTCATTATTAATGGAAAGAAAATCCATCGGTCAGTCGTGCATGAAGGTGCTTCCACTTGCATCATGTCTGTGTCTTTTTGGAAAGCCATCAGCTCTCCGACTCTTAGCCAATCTCCGAACAACTTGGAGGCTCTCGATGGAAGAGATTCTTGTCCTTTTGGTATCCTCCCTAACTTCCCTATCACTTTGTAAGGAAAACGGTCAATGTCGAAGTAGAGGTTGTTGACGTGAAGCTAAATTACAATCTCATACTCAGTCACAGTTGAACTCATGCCATGCTTTGTGTGTCTTCCACTCTGTTTCATGTTTTTCGATTCCCACATCAAGGGAAGATCATCATTGTCTACTAGTTGTCCTTTTTTCCTTCTACTTCCTCGGAAATCAATGTGTCATAAGTGGAGAATACCACCGCACCATATGAGAGTGTGGGGGCAGGACTTTTTAAATATTCTACCTTAATGGGTCATTTTTCTCTCCCACCGCCGAACATTGCTCAGGTCAATATGATCTCTACTTCATATAATCCTTAGTTCATTCCTTCCCTTGATCAGATTGATTCCTTCGACAATGTTATGCCGTTAAGCCCTGTTGAAATCAATTATTGTGAAGTTGTCTCGGCTTTGGCTCATGATCCTGATCATACTACTCCTAGTATGCATTTCGATGTGTACTCACAATCTCCTTGGCTTGGTTCCTCAGATTCTTCTGACCCCTAGAAGGAGACATTTCCTTCTGACGAAAGTACCATGGAAACCATGTCTCTCGAAGAAACACCCTAGGATGATACCCATCATCGTTCTTCGTTTCTTCCTAGCCTTGGAGTAATTCCTTCGTGTCTCAAAATTTTTTCTTCCCATGCTCCACATTGTCCACTTCACACACCCATAATGACACATGAGGTCTTTTCTAAAGGAAAAATGGGAAACATCACTGCTACGATGCCTATCGACATTTCTATCAAACCAAGAATCGTAGAGAACATCCATATAAGCGTAACTTTCTCTTAGGATGAGATCAAGATTTACGTTAGTCTTTTTCAAGATTTTTGGGATTTATTTGCATGGTCATATGAGGAAATTCCCAACATAGATCCTAGTATAGTGGTGCATGAGATATCCACTTATCCTAATGCGAAGCCTATTCATCAACTACTTTGTCTCGTGCATCCTAGAAAGGCAACCACTATAAAAGGAGAAGTTTAAAAGCTTCTCAAATTTGGGTTCATATCTGATCCCTTTGACAGACTGGGTTTCTAATATATTCCCTATCGATAAAAATCATGGTACTATCCGCATCTGTGTTTATTATCACGACATCAATCTGCTTGCCCAAAAGATAATTATCCCACTCCTTGCATTGACCAAATCATTGATGTATGTGCTGGGAGAAAAATCTTTTTTATGGATGGTTTTTCTAGGTATAACCAAATTAACATCCTGTCATCTAATCAACATATGACCACTTTCATCTGTCCCTAGGGAAATTTTGCTTACAAGAAGCCCCCTTTTGGTCAAATAAATTTCGGCACTACTTTTCAATGAGTGATGTCATATGCCTTTCATGTTATCAAACACATCATTCAACCTTATCTAGATGTTTTACCCACTCATTCAACTAAGCGTCATGACCATCCTGCTCAACTTAGAGAAATTTTTCCCCATTGTATACATTATAATATCCGACTTAATCCGCATAAATGTGTCTTTTGTGTTGAATCCAGCACACTCCCATGGTTTTTCATCTCCAAGGAATGCATCCGTCTCGATCCTCTGAAAATCGAGGCTATTGTTAATTTACCCCCTTCCTCCTCAATAACTCCATTGAGGAACGCAGTCTTCACATCCATCTGATGAATATGCCACCCCTCCATCTTTACATCAGCTACAGATCTTACAAGGGAAATCCAATTTCCTTCGTCATTTTTTGCCTAACTATGCTGAGATCGCTCAAAATTCCTTCAATGCCTTAAAGTCCATTCTTATTAACGCTCCTTTACTGCATCCCCCAAATTACCATCGTGATTATTTCCTTTATCTAGCAACTACTTCCAGCACTATTGGTATGATATTGTTCCAATATTACAATAATGGAAATGAACACTTTGTTTACTACCTCAGCCGTAATCTCATGGATACTGAGACTCAATATGCCCATGTCGATAAATTAGCTTTAGCTGCGGTTCAGGGTGTTCAACGTTTCCTACATTACATTTTACTTCGCATGACTACAATGATATCTGATTGCAACCCCATGACATACATTTTGAAAAGTCAGTTATTGGGGGGGAATTATTCTAAATGGATCGTCATCCTATAGGAATTCTATTTGGAATTTACTATTTCCAAATCAAAAATATCACTGGTCTTTATCGAGTTAATATGCCCCCTTCCCTCTGCATCTGTTTCTTCCAGTTTTTATGAGTAGATTATGGATGATACTGTCTTTCTTATCAACAATATCTACCCTTGGTACAGTGATATCATCATGTATCTCCAAAATCAAAATTCGATCTGAGTTGACCAAAGATGATCATTGTCACATTTGACATCACTCTCAACCTTATCGCATCATCGAAGATACTTTATACCATGTCAATGTCGACTCGATTCTTCATCGATGTTTAACTTTCGAATAGGCTAAGAGAGCACTCAATGATTTCCACTCTAAGGAATGTGGAGGTCATAAGTTTGGATATGCCACTGCTCAGAATATTCTTTGTGTTGGGTATTTCTGGCCTCCCATATTCAAGGATTTCATCATTGCCATTCGAAAATGTCACGCTTACCAGATTTATCAACAGAAAATGCGCGCCCTGCTCACACCCTTACACTAGTTATTACTGTTGGCCCTTTTGCTAAATGGGGCGTTGATTTCATGACATGTAACCCTCGCTCGGCTGGGAGGCATGCTTATATTATCCTCATCATTGACTATTTTACCAAATGGGACGAGGCATTGCCTACATATGTCATTGACGGTAAAAATGTTGTTAAATTTCTATTCAATCATGTTGTCGCCTAGTTTGGAATTCCTCAAGCCATCGTCACCGACCATGGCTCCCATTTTCGCCATTACATGATGGCTGAGCTAACCACTTAGTTGGGTCTGCGACATGAAAACTCAACGTCATATTACCCTTACGCTAACGGCCAAGTTGAAATAGTCAACAAATTCTTAGTTACTATGCTTCAATGCACCATTGGGATGCACAAGTCAAATTGACATCTCATGCTTTTCTCAGCTCTTTGGGCTTACCGAAATTCAACTAAGAGTGCTACCAGATTTACATCTTTTCATCTAGTATATGACCTGGAAGAAATCTAGCGATTTAATGTGAGATCCCTTCACTCAAATCAGTTTCCGAATTACTCCCCATTACCTCACCAGAAGAGGAACATATTCTATATCTGGAAAGGCTTGGTGAAACTCATCGCTTTGTCACTTTAGTCACTGAAGCTCAAAAGAAACAGATCAAAGCCCATTTTGATCAGACTATTTCTCTGCATGCCTTTTTTGAATTAGAATTGGTTCTTCTATATGACCAAGCTCACGATAAGCTAGGGGTAGGGAAATTTGAATCGATGTGGCATGGGCCATACATTGTTAAACGTGTTTTGCAAAAAGGGGCCTATGAGTTAATTGATTACGAAGGAAACCATTTGGATAATCCCTGGAACAAGATTTATCTTAAAAATTATTATGCATAATTTCTATTGTATAATTTATTTTGTAGATTAGTGTGTCTTCATTTTTGTACAGTTTGGTTTCGGTGTGATTTTTCTGAGCAATTTTCCCGCTTATCCTGTTTTACTTGATTTTCATATGTCTTTAACTCCTTATATCAGTTTTTCTAATGGTGCCTGTCGTAGTACTTAAAAGGCATCCTCTACGGCATGGGTTATTAATGCCCTAATGGTGAGTTAGTGTAATATTCCAAAATTAGCATGCAGCTAATTGGAATATCGATTTTTGTTTTTATCACCTAGCATCTTAATAAATGGGTAAGGAGGCCCATGCATATTAAAAATTTGAATAAAATCCCTCATAATGTGAAAATGTATAGTCATAGGAGCTGGATTTCACACACTCATGTGTGAATAGGATCATTTTCATGTGGAAAACGTCAAGTTTGACCAAGTCAACAGCATTGGGATAGGAGGTGGAGAACACTTGGAGAGACAGTGCAGTATGAATGGGAGGGAGATTCCTTGGTGGAGGAAATCCTAATGAGTGGGACCCATGATGAGAGGGCTTCCATTTGTTTAAAAGGAGGGCAAGGCATCCATTTTTATTCATGTTATGTATTATTGATTTCTTGGTCTATTTAGACTTTGTGCATTCTCCTGTTGTTTAGCAGAGTTGCAGTGCTGCTTAGCACAAGGCATTCCTGTTTAGGAATTCCTTCTCCTTCCAAGAGATGCCTCTTGAAGGAGCTTGCTCTTCATTTCTCCACATTCAGGCTTGAGGCCAAGCATCCTCCTTTAGCTATAGTGCAGTTTCTATTTAGAGCTGGGTTGTGTTGCAAGGTGTTGCAGTGGAGGTTACTAAACACCACTTCTGGAGCTTATTTTTCAGAGAGGAAGCCTTCTTCCCTTTGGAGGATCAGTGAGGAAGTATCTAGGCTGATTTCACCATCTTTGGCACCAAGCCAACCATTATCCATCATCTACAACACAGTCCCTCTCCTTGACTGCGTTATTTTCAGGAAGCATCTGCAGTGAGGGTTGCAGAGATTGTTTGGAGGGAGAGATCTTCAGTCCTAGGATCAACTTGTCACTTGGAAGATACATTGGAGGATTTTTTTCATCTTGTGCATCATCTATAGCCATATCCATCTAGTTCTTGAGTTGCAGCTGCTACATCAGTCTTGAGACTACAACTCCGACATTTTTTCCATTTTGCATATTTCAGCCAATCCTTCCAGGATTGACTTGAAATTCAGTTTGGGAGTCTAGATCTTCACTCCCAACATTGTTTGTGCCTAAAATTTGTATATTTTTCTATTGACACTTCCCAACAATATTTCCTCTAATAAAATTTCACTATCATAGCCTTGGGCATTTTCTGTGTAGCATTGTTCTTCATTTTTCCATGTATATGTTTCTTGAGGCTTGTATTGCCTAACCTGAGTGATTGTTCCTCAAGATATTGTATACATTTTCTGCTATGATCTAATATGATGGATATTTAGATATTCTTACATCCTATGTGTTTATGTATCACTTTTATTCCATTATTATGTTCATGGATTGTTGTAGCTCCACTTTTGGAATATCTTAAGATATTACCAATAGTGTAGATTTTTCCTATTTTGGGATATTACAGTGGTATCAGAGCATAATCCTGGAACAAACTGTGCTTTTATTATTGAAGAGCCAATGTGTCTTTTCATGGAAAGAAAGGACTAATGAAGAAGTGTGGTTACACTGAAGACACAAAAGAAAAGGGTAAGATCCCTTTAACTGGAAGTTTGCATAGATAAGGGTTCTCTAAAACTCTTTCTCAAGCTATGCATGAACTAAAAGAAGAAATCTGGGGAATGAAGAGGAAAATACATGTAGATCCCTCAAGAGGATTCTTACATCAATAAATCCCCAATAATTCTTACCATGTGTGTGAGCATTCAGCCACACAACCTGATCTGCAACGTTGGAACATGCCTACTTTCTTGTCAAAAAGAGAAGGGAACGGAGGAACACCAAAGGAGGAATCTCTTGGTGATTATCTCCAAGAATATGATTCTCTATCAGAGAGATTCAAAGAGCATCTTAGTTTCCCAGAGTTCTTTCAAGTCAAAGAAGCAAGATCCAACACCTACAATAGAAGAAGACGGTGCCTTCAGCACACTTTGGGTAGATTCTCTCTACCTACTTTTGATGGATCACCTGAAGACTCAGCCAAGTTTTGGGTAAGGAAGCTTGACACATACTTTCAGCTGCATCAAGTATCAAAATAAGAAGCCTTGAGAGTAGCAGTGCTGCATCTTCAAGGAAAGTCTTATGCTTGGTGGCTCTTTGAGTTCTCTTCCTTGAAAGGGATAAACATCTCTTCTTATGCAAGATTAACTAGGAGACTAGTGCCAAGATTTTAGGTGAGACATTCTAAGACTTCTTGGGAAGAGAAAATAAAGCCCGAGAAATCTGGATCTCTGCATAAGTTGGAAGATTCCATGGAGCCAACTCCAGTCCTAAACATTGTTGAGGGGGTTGAAGATCTACTGTACAATTTTCCAGAGGCAAAAGCCCCACTACAACAAGATCTCTTTTCTCAAAGAGAAGACATGAGGGTTCCTTCCTCACTAAGAGATCAAGAAAAAGGATCTCTTGATGATGAAGCATTCTCCAATGATGAGGAGAAGGGAGAGGAAGAGCAGAGAAGATCCTCCAGTGCTGTGACAGTAGGAGGAGATCTATTTTCATTTGGAGATGGAGATGAAGCAATGGCTTCCACTAGAGGAGTTCTTGCACCTTTGCAAGGAATTCATAAGGATCTTCCATATGGAGGACATGAGCAACATGTGTCTTTGCTAAAGTAAAATGAGATAGAACAAAGGAGGGATCACATGGATAATCCACTATTAGAAGATGGGGAAATTGCTCCAATCAGAGGCACTCTTACACCAATAAGAGGGGTCTCCAAATTTCATGAGACTTCCATACATAAAACAGAGTTGAAATTGCGTAGTGGAAGTAGGGACATGAGGATCTCATCTATCATGCATATGATAAAGGTCCCTGAAATCTCATTATCTAGTGGAAAACCACCTGGGAGGCCACCTGATACAGATTCTGTGGGGGAGACCTCACAATTTGTTGCTCCAAACTTAGATCTAGGAGGGTTTGGAGCACTTGAAGACAAAGCTACATCGCTGGAAGACTTGGATAATCTCAAGGATGAGGGAAATATTTTTCCCCTATCATCATCACCCACTCTCCTTTCTGATCTTGCATTTTGGGAGGAGATGAATGGAAGATACAACCTTACAACACACACCTTTAGCATAGGATCTGTCAAGGGAAGGATCAGCAACATGAAAGGCATTTTTGTTGATGCATCATCAGCACTGTCATTTTTGAGCAATGTAGATCTGTATTGGAAATCCCAACTGCTAGTGGATTATTCCAAAGATATGCACACATGTATGATACTTGATGACCAACTGCATGAAGAGGGCTACTTAGTACAAGGAGAAGTCATCTATCATCATGGTAGAATATTTTCCTAGAGCTTCTAAGCTCAAGATTAAGATCCTACAAGGAGCCTACAAGGTTCCCACAACGAGTTATGTTTCAGCCATTTGTATTCCATGAGGATCTACAACATCATCATGAGGGGATTTAACTAGTAAGGATTGGAAGAGGAACTATATCAACATTTTAAAGAATTCATGAGCTATGTGGAGTTGGGGTAGCCATGGGACTCTATGCAAGAGTCATTTCATCCATCTCTTCATTCTTTGGAAAGAGGAGAAATGTCCATGCACAACTCCATGTGTATGAGTAACTTTGATGGTAAATAATATAATCATGTTAAGTTTCATTTTCTGATTTATCACATTCTTTTACCATGTTTATGTAGGCCATGACCCCTGAAGGGAGGGATATATCATGTAGATCTCATGGCAATTGTTGGGCCACTGAAAATTCTGAATTTCGCCACTCCCTTGATATGCAAAGGGAGATTTATTTTCATGATGGGTGCTTCCCAAAGGCACCAAATATATCTCACATTTTCTGCAATAGTGAGATGACTTGGGAAGAAATTAAGTGGTGGGAAAACCACTTACCATATCTGGATCTGATGCAGAAAGGAGATGCTCTGCGCTAGTTCCACATGTGGGACTATGATCCACCTCCATATGGAGAAATTTTTGTTTGTATGTACATTGTTTTGAATCCCTATCTGGATGATGTACTTGTACTTTTCATAGGGATGTATGGAGGAAGGAGGGAAGGCATGCATGTGCCCTATGGGATGAATACACTCCCTGTACTTTTTTGTCTTATATTTCAGGGGGGGAATTGGGAAAACCATGGTTGTTCATGTGATTTATTGTTTCCTTATGGGATGAGCTGTTTGCCTCTCATGAGAACATTGTTGGAACAAGTCATGGATGGATGGTTTGGTGATCACTTAGATTATGGGAGAAGCTTATCCTTTGATTATGACACCAATGGAGGAAGAGATGAGTTGCAGCACTCACCTTATCAGTTGCTTGAGGAAAAGAAACATTTTGGAGGGGAGGACTATAATGTTCCTAATTAGCCCAAGCTAATAGGAATATACTATTTGTTTTAATTTTCCTTTTGCAAGAATAAAATTTTAGAGGATAAATTAAACTCCTAAAACAGTAAAATAAATCAATGCCCATGTGAACAAGGCTAAATCTGGGTTGTCTTAGCAAAACACCCTTATGTGTGAAAGGGATTAATTCATTTGACTGGGTCAACTGGACCAATTCAACAGCGTTGTCTAGATGCATTGAACCACCTAGATGCACAACATATTTTTAGTTGGAGGCTAATCATGTGAATGCAGCTAAATCATTGAGATGGTTTAGGATTTGGCAAGGATTCCATCTTATTTAAGGAGGAGGAGGACAGCATGAGAAAGGTTGTTGAAAATATTGTATTGAAAGGATTTGTCTATTTACACACTTCTCATTCTCTGGCTATTTAGCTAAGAATAGTGTTGCTTAGCACTTTGGTGTTCCTGAGCAAGAATCCCACCTCCTTCCTAGAGCAGCTCTTGGAGGAGTCTTGCATTTCTTGACCACTATCAGTAATTTTGTCAAGCTCTTCTTCCAACTACAATGCATATCCTGTTGAGGGTTTGGTTTTCCTTGTAAGCAGAAGTAAGTGAAGGCTAGATCTATTCATATCTAGGCCATACTAGTGCCTCTTTTCAGTGGTAAAGCCTTCTATCCCATTGGAAAGAGTGTATTAGCTGATTGGAGCTTCAGATCTACATCTTCGCATTAGGGAAAACTCTACATCAAGCCTACATCACATTTTATCTCCCTATACTGCGTTATTTTCAAGTGAGAAGTTGCAGGGTGTTTAGCAACTATTTGGAGGAGAGGTCTCTAGTGTAAAGGAGCCTTCCTTACACTGTGGTGATCCATGGGTTAGCCATCTAATCCATGTATTTTCAGATCTGATCTATTCATTGATGTATCTACTTCAGAATTTCTGAATCATTCTACAGATCTGCTGCAGTAGATCTCAGATCTACTCTTTGTGCTTCATGTATTGCTGAAAACCCCAAGGGGTATGTAAACTAGAGACAGTCTAGTGTACAGATATGGTATAGATCTAATATTTTGTACACATATCTATTCTAGACCTGATTTTTAACCTACAACTACTGTATGCTCTCAAAAATAATGTTTTTAAGGCTTTCACAGTGAAATATATTGTTGCAACACCTCTTTATAGGGTTCTTCTCATGAAAGTCTTCCACCTTTCTCCTGTACATTGATTGAGTCACATTGTAAATATCATTTATCATTGTATAAGATAATTTTAAGCTTTCATATTGGTCTCTTGCTACTACTATCTAAAACTGTGTTATTTTCTGGGCAGTGTTCTTTTGTATTGCTGCAGTCCCTTCTTTAGGCAGTTTTCAAGCCTTACTAGGTGTGGGAGGTCTATTTAACCCACCTAGTTTGATTTGTTTCTGATGTAATCTTGTAATTTGGTCTTAGATTATCATATATAAGGGATAAAAGGGATGATTTCCTATTCTGTAGCATCCATTGCTGGAAAATTCATTTTCCAGTCATGCGTTGCTGACAGTTCCCATTTTGGGATATTACAATGGTATCAGTGGTATGGGAGCATGCGAGGTGATATGGCCACCACAGCCAACATTTGTTATTTCATGAGGTGGGCCATGGGATTGATTGGATGCCATATGATGGTGATTCCCAACTCATCATATATGGAAGGATTTGGGCCAGCATGTTTCATAACATTGGAGAGGAGATCCTTGAGGATCTAGTCTTCTTCTTTCCACTTGAGGGAAACTTTATTACAGCCAAAGATCAACTAACACTCTACACTTATCTTAAGTGGAGAGAAGGATAGCGTGGGATATGATCCTATGTCTACCATGTTCAGATTTTCAGCCCACCTACATTGCAGGAGCTCAAGGTGGAGGAGCATTTTCAGGAGTTGCCATGTTGGGAGGTGACTCATTTTGTATGGATGATAGCTTGGGGATGGGAGATCCATATGGGGATGATAGATACCAATCTATATCATACCTCATGCCTCAAGAAGGCCTTTAGACAACCCATTGTTTCCTCCATGGATGTTTTACATGATGATATCTATTTGGGATGCACACCAAAAGCTAGCTTGCATACTTGGGAGGGAAAACTTGGAGATGTATTGATGATACAACATCTTGATCCTTGGAGGATTTTATCATATGAGGATGCTACAGGGAGGGAAGAGGAGGCTTCTCATTTATATCCTTGTATTTTCTTAAGGAAAAGCAAAATTTGGGAGGGGAGGACTGTAATATTCCAAAATTAGCATACAGCTAATTGGAATATTGATTTTTGTTTTTATCACCTAGCAGCTTAATAAATGGGTAAGGAGGCCCATGAATATTAAAATTTTGAATAAAATCCCTCAAAATGTGAAAAGGGATATTCATAGGAGTTGGATTTCACACCCTCATGTGTGAATAGGATCATTTTCATGTGGACAAGGTCAAGTTTGACCGAGTCAACAGTGTTGGGATAGGAGGTGGAGAACACTTGGAGAGACAACACGGTATGAATGAGAGGGAGATTCCTTGGTGGAGAAAACCATAATGAGTGGGACCCATGATAAGAGGGCTTCCATTTGTTTAAAAGGAGGGCAAGGAAGCCATTTTTATTCATGTTATGTATTATTGATTTCTTGGTCTATTTAGACTTTGTGCATTCTCCTGTTGTTTAGCAGAGTTGCAGTGCTGCTTAGCACAAGGCATTCCTGTTTAGGAATTCCTTCTCCTTCCAAGAGAGGCCTCTTGAAGGAGCTTGCTCTTCATTTCTCCACATTTAGGCTTGATTCAAAGCCTCCTCCTTCAGCTACAGCGTAGTTTCTGTTTAGAGCTGGGTTGTGTTGCAAGGTGTTGCAATGGAGGTTACTAAACACCACTTCCGGAGCTTATTTTTCAGAGGAGGAAGACTTCTTCCCTTTGGAGGATCAGTGAGGAAGTATCTGAGCTGATTTCACCATATTTGGCACTATGCCAAACATTATCCATCATCTACAGCGCAATCC
The DNA here is from genome assembly GCA_034641835.2 of Pinus albicaulis. Lineage (NCBI taxonomy): Eukaryota > Viridiplantae > Streptophyta > Pinopsida > Pinales > Pinaceae > Pinus > Pinus albicaulis. The sequence continues at coordinate 538,253,409 of CM076572.1, forward strand.
CTCTCCTTGACTGCGTTATTTTCAGGAAGCATCTGCAATGAGGGTTGCAGAGATTGTTTGGAGGGAGAGATCTTCAGTGTTAGGATCAGAATTTCACTTGGAAGATCCATTGGAGGAGGTTTTTTCAAATTGTGCATCATCTACAACCATCTCCATCCAGTTCTTGAGTTGTAGCTGCTACATCAGTCTTGAGACTGCAACTCCGACATTTTTTCCATTTTGCATATTTCAGCCAATCCTTCCAGGATTGACTTGGAATTTAGTTTGGGAGTCTAGATCTTCACTCCAAACATTGTTTGGGCCCTAAATTTTTATATTTGTGTATTTACACTTCCAAACAATAGTTCCTCTAATAAAACTGCTCTGTCATAGCCTTGGGAATTTTCTGTGTCGCAGTGTTCTTCCTTTTTCCATGTACATGTTTCTTGAGGTTTGTATTGCCTAACTTGAGTGATTGTTCCTCAAGATATTGTATAAATTTTCTTCTATGATCTAATATTATGGATATTTAGATTTTATTACATCCTATGTGTTGATGTATCACTGCTATTTCATTATTATGTTCATGGATTTTTGTAGCTCCACTTTTGGAATATCTTAAGATATTCCCAATAGTGTAGATTTTCCCTATTTTGGGACATTACAGTGGTATCAAAGCATAATCTTGGCACAGCCTATGCTTTGCTTATTGAAGAGCCAATATGTATTTTCATGGAAATAAATGACTGATGAAGAAGTGTGGTTACACTGAAGACACAGAAGAAAAGGGTAAGATCCCTTTAACTGGAAGTTTACAGAGAGAAGGGTTCTCGAAAACTCTTTCTCAAGCTATGCATGAACTGAAAGAAGAAATCTGAGGAATGAAGAGGGAAAGACATGTATATCCCTCAAGAGGATTCTTACATCAAGAAAGCACCAGTACTTCTTACCATGTGTGTGAGCATTCAGCCACATAACCTGATCTGTCAAATTTTGAGAATGTATATGTGTGCTCGGCTCTTAGAAAGGAATTTTGATTACCTTAAATATCATCATATTCCAAGACATGTGAATACATTAACAGATGCATTGGTTAATTATGTTTTATATAGACATTTCGGAATTTGTAAAACTATGGTCATCATTACATCATGCATTAAATAGGAAAATATAGCATATATATATGACGGTTTTGTTTGCAAAAGTTTGGTACATCATAATCCAAAAATATATGTGTTCTCGTACATAAAGAGACTCGTAGGTCCCAAAAAACTACGACTGCAACAACTAAAGCTAAAAGCAGACTAATATGCATGATGCTCATGGTAACAAGTCACTGCTTGAATGACTCGAGTCAATAATTGATGAATGCAGTCTGACACCCCTACATTATGCCTCTGGTAGCCACAGGGAATATCATGAACATGAGCATATTTTGGAATCCTAGTGGTCAAAGCATATAGGTTCTGGGAAATCTCCTCTTCAACATCTTCTCCCTCCTCATTTGTGGCAGCCTCGAAATCCTTCGCCACTCTTTTGGCTATAGGGGAAATTTCAGTTGGTATTTGCGGTCTGACATCTGCAGCACATAAGTTTAAACATAAGAACATATATACCAAAAAAAATATAAACATGAAAAAGTTAACAAAAACATGTTTTAATTTTGTCATCCCACTGATCTCCCTCTGGAAGTGGAAGGTCTAGGTCACCTCTAAAATCAGTCCCAGAATATGGCCAGCCCTCCACGATAATGAGCTAACGTCGCAGTCACACGAAGAAAGCAGGCTTGTACGACATGTGATGGCTGCCTCTTGAGTGATTCATCAAATCACTCCATCTGATCATACATGGATCCCATGGTGCAGGCACGACCACTTTCACCCAATGAAATTGGAATAATGACACTCGTTCCAAAAATAATGCTGTTAATATTGAACCATACCCAAATTGATTCAGATGACCATTCTTGAATTTTGAAAGTTGTTTCTTCATATTTTCCAACACTGCTTCTATCCAGTTAAAGACGGTGGGTGCCACACAATCAATGGCAGTTTGGAGCCGAGACTTGGTAGCCTCATGTGGTGCTTGTGCCCTAGCAGCATGTGTTATGGTGTAGAGGACTACCTTGAGAGGAAGGTTTTTTATGCTTCTTATGTCCACCTTCCCACTGGAAAACTTGGCTGCCTCTGGACACTGCCTCACTATGAGCATATCCATTCTCTCCTCGATGATCTAGCTCCTTGCCAGATGAGCTCGTTATCCTCTCCATAGTAAACCAGTGATGAAGTAGACGTCAGCTTCCTCGATTTCCAACTCTTGGTCACCGATAATAAATCTCTCTCGTCCTGTGTCCGAAATACTCACCAGATACTGTAGCAACCCTGGATGAGATCTTATACTGGGAGTTGAGAAGAATTTAAGGATCCCACAGTTCCTTAAAGTTGCAAGGCAATCTCAGTCCTCCATGGATTCCCTGTCCAAATATTCATGTTCCCTTTATCTCCATTCAATCACCATGTTTATTGATGATTTCTCACTGTCACATCATTTAAATAGTATTTTGTCAAAAATATGTGCATAAAAATTGAATTTATACAGTTTGGAAATAATTTCACGTTTTTTTTGCTCTTTGATATCGGTGCGCGGCCTTTGTAAAAAATTGCATACCAACACGATCCCGATAGGACATTCCCATGTCGATCTGCCGCGAAAAAGAGTTTTAAACTCCTTCCTCCAAAATCAAAATACATCATAAAAAATGCTGAGACATGTATGAAAATAGAGATAATTATCATGGCTCTTACCCAGTACCAATGGTTTGTCGATCGGCTTCCTGGATCACCCACATTCTACTCTGAAGAATCAAGGTAAAAAGGGTAAAAAACCTCTCCCAAGACTTCTGAAAGTAGAATGCGAAAATGTTTTTAATTTTATGATTTTTATAAATGTTCAAGTCATTTTTTAGGGTTTTTTCAATATTTAATTATTTTTTCCTTTATAAAAAATAATGTGTTCACTCTTGTGCAACAATAGGGTTAAAATTTTGATGGATGATATGAAAAAAAGTTCTATTTTATTACTTTTTCAGACTCAGTAAAAATAAATGAAAAAGTCACCCCCTTGGAGTCATCTTTAAAATATTTTCTGACTCTCGAAAAATGAAAATATTTCTGATTCTTTTTCGTTTTGAAATCGTTAAAGTAAACAAAATTTTGTTTACCCAATATATGTTTACCCCTTTTTTGGGCTGGGATGAACTATTTACGAAAAAGGAATACCTCAGTTAATCATTACTAAGAGGTTCTCTTGAACTTTGTTTTCTACCTTTTCAGATTCAAGAGACTATCTACGAAAAGGGCCCTATGGATTTTTCTTTTTAGCCTCTTTTAAAAATCTCTAAACATTAAAAGGCATATATTTTCACCTTTGTCGGACTCGTTAAAATTTAACGACATTGGAATCATCACCATGACACTACCGAGTTCCTCCTTCCTATGGCGCATAAAATTTACTAGGATGGATTTGTCTGAAGGAAAAACTTATATGCTATCCCTTTCAAGCTTGTATTAAAAAATAATTGGAGTAATTGCCAGAAATGGTTGGGGGGAAAATGAAAGTATTTATCAGTTGCGTCGGCAATATGCCGCTCTTGAACATGACACTCGTCTGCAATTCGTTTCAGGTTGGGGACATCCAACATTCATCACTTTGCCTCCATGGGTTTGGGAAATATGTTTGTCTCTCATTCAATTACCATTTTCCAACATGACCTCTAATTCCATTTGAGTCAAATACTGCCAAAATTTGGAGTTGTGTTGTAATGTTCCCAATTTTTAGCCTCAAGCTAAAAGGAAAATTATAGTTTGCATATTTTTATTTTGTTGAATAAAATGGGTAAGGAGACACCTTAACCCCTTTTAGATGGAGAAATAACACTCCTTGTGTGAAAGGAAGAATAATAAAGTAGCTGAATTGAGCACTGCATGGTGTGAATAGGATTGGATCATGCTTGATCTATTCATTTTGACCAAGTCAACTAAAACTGTCTAGATACATTGAACCTACTTGGACAGTGCAGTTTTAGTGGAGGCTCCACTTGCATGAGCAAGAGGTAAGTGTGAAAGGGACCCATGGTGAGAATAGTTCATTTGATTTATAAGGAGGAGATGGAAGCCCATTTTCATTATGCATTAGCTTATTATTTTCGTTGGTTCTGCAAAGACTTGCATCCCCAGGCTGTTTAGCAGGTTTGTAGTGTTCTTCACCCAAGGGTGTTCCTGGTTGGGAATCCCTACCTCATCCTCAAGGAAGGAAAGTATTGGAGCTACATTTCCTCATTCCATAATTTTTCCAAGCTACCACCTTCAAAATAGTGTTATTTCTGTAGCAGATTAATGTTGTGTTGCTGGGTGCAGCAACAGAGGAACTCATAGAGTCATTCCCTGGCTTATTCTTCAATAGAGATCTTATATATTCTTTGGAGGAGCAGTAGAGGAGACTCATGGGCATTATTTCAGATCCTTGGCACTAGGCCAAACATTTACCATCTCTCACAACGCAGTCTAGGGCAGGAACTGCGTTATCTATGCATGCAGTTGCTAGGAGAGTCATTTGTGCTTATCAGGAGGAGTGTTTTGAGTGGAAGGGATCAGCCCCTTTGCTTGAGAATATTATCAGAGGATGGAATGAGTATTTCAAATCTTCCATAGCCTCATTCTTATTTTTATTCAGTCGCAGTGACAATTCAGATTGTCACATTGTACATTTTCTGACATTTGTAGCAATCGCTTCTAGATTGGCTAGAAATCCTGTATTGGAGCCCATTCTTCTATTCTTGGGCATTTATTTATATGTATCAGCCATTTTTCATGGATATGAATCTATAGAGATAGCTAATCTCATATAGGTAGCACTGTCACTACCCTTCGGCATTTTGTGCAGTTGCAGCAACTCATGTATTTCATAGTCTGATCATTGGAGATTGATTCTGGTAGCTTCAGTGGCTTGTCCCTCAATATATTCCTGTATATTGTAGTTGATATATTAATAACATGATGGATGTATTATATTTCATTTATTGATATGTGTAGATTTGCCGAGTTTCATGATTATGCTCATATGTTGTTGTAGTCTCTTTCTTGAGCATTCTTTTGAGGGATCTAGTTTGGGGAGATCTGAACATCCCATATAGAGTTATTTCTTTGAGCTAATATTCTGGAAGAGAAGTGTTTTATGAGTTAAAAATAGGATCCAAGCCCCCTTTCAGCTTATTTTTACATTTCCTCCCTTATACAATGTCCTTGAGGACCATATTGCAGAAATTCCCGAAAAAGGTATATTACAGTGGTATCAAAGCATCAATCTTGGCTCATCATGTGTAGCCCAAGATAAAATTCCATTAGAAGGAGAAGCTCCTCATTTAGAAGAGGAGATGTACAGAGAAAACAAAAAAATATGAATGACGGAAGAGGAGGTCTCCCTTCTTCTTTTCCAGACCCTGGAGGGTATCATTGAAGATCTTGAAGAGATAGAAAGGGAAGATTGGAAAGATTTTCTGAGAGGGTTTGTGGATGAAGCAAGCCCTAGTTGTGACCACAATGGGTGTGAGCATTCAGCCACACATGCAGATCCACAACGCAATTCATTTCCCACTTGCACTGCCAGAAGGATGGAGGAAGAAGATGAGGCCAATGGAGGAGCAGCGCTGCAACTCAAAGGTATGGCATATGGTTTGTGGTCCAAAAATTCTATTTCATGTTGTCATGCAAATGTAGAATTATATTATGGATTCACTAAAGGGTTGATGAAAATAACCATGAATCTCTATGTATCAAAACATCAAACACTTTGCATGCATTGAAGGAAACCATGAAACAAACTCCATTCCATATTTCTGAAAGGGATGAAGATTTGTATGATGGCTTGCTAAAGACAAGATCCCTATTGTGTGAAGGGCCCTCTTCCATTTGTGAAGTCATGGAGGTAATTCCTTCAAGAGATGACCAATATCTAGGGTCACTCCTTGATGATGAGGTAATCTCACTTATTGATGGGGAGGATGAGCAGATGAGATCTAACAGCGCTGTCCCATTGGGAGAAGATCCATCACCACATGGAGGTGAAAGAGGAGCCATTGTTCCTAATAGAGGAGACCTTGTTTCATTGCAAGGAGTTCCAAGTATTTTTACATGTGGGAACCATAGAACAATTTTGGAGTCATATGTAGCAGCTATTGGGGATTGTGAAAGGGAGGAGGAAGAGAAGGATTAGCATCAAGGGTTGATACACCCTTATCTATTCCGGAGAGTATTTGCAAAAGAGAAGGAGACTATACAACATAGTGAAGAGAGGGAAAAATCAGTCCTCTTATACATAAAGTCCACTTCTGAACTTGATGTCTCACTATATGGAGGCATTCCACCTGGAAGGCCACCTGATCTAGCATTGATGAGGGACATCTTGTCATTTATTTCACCAATCCTGGATTCCGGGGAGGTGAAGACATTGGAGGAGTCTAGCACAATGTAGAGAGTTTGGGATAAACCCAAGGAGGAGGGAGACACTCTCTCATTTTCAGTATCACCCACTCTCATCAGTCATACTACGCTAACAGAGTTTACTGTAGGGATGGAGGATGGCATCTTCATGATGCAGGATGAATGCTCCACAGATTTGGAGAGGAAGAGGATACTTCTTTTGAGGGAGGAATCTTTCATACATAGGAGTGGATGGAGGCCACTCATGCTTACCTTGACCCAGCTTGGGAGATTCCTTTTGGATGATAGCTTCTCATGGGAGGCCAACTTCCAAAGGACAACATCACTATTTGAGCATGAGCAGTTGCATGATGGGCATGGCAGAATTTCAGAGGATGAATTTGGCATGGGGGATGTCAAAGTAGCAGGCAACAACATGAGGGGAGCACCACATTGCAGATTACCAGCGCTGTCTATGAGGAGGATTGATCCGTGTTGGAGGTCTCCACTTTTGGTAGAGTACTCCAAAGATCTAGGTGCATGCATGATTGTGGATGACCTGGATGGATATGACCGGTACATGGTGGATGATATTGTCATCTATTATTATGACAGAGTATTCTTGACTAGGACCTCTAGTCTCAAGAAGAAACCATTACATGCAGCACATGAGGACTTCCTAGCTATGCACCTTGATGCATACTTTTCTTTGCTAGAGGAGTTTATTTGGGAGGGAATTCAGTATGATATATACCAGCATATGGACAGATGCATAGCCCAGATGATTTTGGAGAAGTTGGCACAACCATTTCCCTACTCATTGGAGGTGAGGGAGAGCATTCAGATGAGCCATTTCAGCTCAAGGACCGGGGTACATGGTAAAGGAGGTATATAATCTCATTTTGATTTACCCTTCCTTATATTATATGAGTAGCTTGATGAGCTAAGGATTATCACATCTCCTTATGCTCCCTATTATGATGTACTTTTGGCCCATTGTAGCAATGGGAGTGGCTATTTTCGTGATGGTTTGTGGGGGAAGCCACATGCTTCTTGGTGTGCACCATTGGCACCAATTTGTACTTTCATATTTTCATCTTATGAGATGTTTGTGGAAGAAAAAAAGTGGCTGGAAAAGCACTTGTTGATTTATATTTTGATGCAGGCCAAAGGTGCACTGCGCTAGTTCCTTATGTGGAACTATGATTCACTCTCCGGTTGCCATGTGGCAACTTGTTTTCATTGTATCTTGCCTCCATATGTTGTTGATGTTTGTACACTGATGAGAGGCTTTGGTTGGAGAGTGGGATTGGAGATTAAGAAGCCCATTGGGAGTATGATTCTCCCCTTTTCACATGTTGTATGTTTCAGGAGAAACAATGGGCACACCATGATTTCCATGTCACTACTTTTCTCTTCATATAGGAGGAGTTATTAGGAGAGAATGCGTTATTGGAGGAGGAACTTCATGGTTGATTCATTTTGTGGGGAGGCTTGGGCCAATTATAGAGGCCATGAAATTTCAGCCCAATATCATCAACCCCCTCACACTTATCATAAATGGAGGGAGAAATTACTTGGATGGGAAAATCTAAACTCTCCATTCAACCCCAACATATTGCAAAGATCCAGGGTTGAGGACTGCTTTGTTGAGCTACTTAGGATGGCTCATTTCTTTTGGATGATAGAATAGATGAGAGGATCATCATTGGGGATGCATTTTTCCCATGCATTTCATCACTCCTACCTTCAAGAGGCCATAGCACAACAAGAAGGTTTCCACCTACACCTTCTATCTTTCCATGATGTGCACCATTCCAGTTTGCATACTTCGAAGAGAGCACTGGAGGACAGATTTGTTGCAGGATACTTTGAGCAGTGGTGGAGATTGTTGATGAGGAGGCCACAAGAGAAAAGGGGGAGGAATTTTTTTCTCTCTATGCAGTTGCTTGAGGACAAGCAACATGTGGGAGGGAAGGACTGTAATGTTCCCAATTTTTAGCCTCAAGCTAAAAGGAACGTTATAGTTTGCATATTTTCATTTTGTTGAATAAAATGGGTAAGGAGACACCTTAACCCCTTTTAGATGGAGAAATAACACTCCTTGTGTGAAAGGAGGAATAATAAAGCAGCTAAATTGAGCACCGCATGGTGTGAATAGGATTAGATCATGCTTGATCTAGTCATTTTGACCAAGTACACTAAAAATGTCTAGATACATTGAACCTACTTGGACAACGCATTTTTAGTGGGGGCTCCACTCGCATGAGCTAGAGGAAAGTGTGAATGGGACCCATGGTGAGAAGAGTTCATTTTCTTTATAAGGAGGAGATGGCAGCCCATTTTCATTATGCATTAGATTATTATTTTCATTGGGTCTGCAAAGACTTGCATCCCTGGGCTGTTTAGCAGGGTTGTAGTGTTCTTCACCCAAGGGTGTTCCCGGTCGGGAATCCATACCTCATCCTCAAGGAAGGAGAGGATTGGAGCTACATTTCCTCATTCTGGCATTTGGCCAAGCTACCACCTTCAGTATAGCGTTATTTCTGCAGCAGATTAACGTTGTGTTGTTGGGTGCAACAACAGAGGAACTCATAGAGTCATTCCTTGGCTTATTATTCAGTAGAGATCTTGTATATTCTTTGGAGGAGCAGTAGAGGAGACTCCCAGGCATTATTTCAAATCCTTGGTACTAGGCCAAACATTCACCATCTCTCACAGCGTAGTCTAGGGTAGGAACTGCATTATTTATGCAGGCAGTTGCTGGGAGAGCCATTTGTGCTTATCAGGAGGAGTGTTTTGAGTGAAAGGGATCAGCCCCTTTGCTTGAGAACATTATCAAAGGAGGGTATGAGTATTTCAGATCTGCCATAGCCTCATTCTTATTTTGATTCAGTTGCAGTGACAAGTCAGATTGTCACATTGTACATTTTCTGGCATTTCTAGCAATCTCTTCTAGATTGGCTAGAAATCTTGTATTGGAGCCCATTATTCTATTCTTGGGCATTTATTTATATGTATCAGCAATTTTTCATGGATATGCATCTATAGCAGAAGCTTCTTTCATATAGGAAGCGCTGTCACTGCCCTCCGGCATTTTGTGTAGTTGCAACAATTCATGTATTTTATAGTCTGATCATTGGAGATTGATTCTCGTAGCTTGAGTGGCTTGTCCCTCAAGATATTCCTGTATATTGTAGCTGATATATTAATAACATGATGGATGTATTATATTTCATTTATTGATATGTACAGATTTGCAGAGTTTCATTATTATTCTCATATGTTGTTATAGTCTCTTTCTTGAGCATTATTTTGAGGGATCTAGTTTGGGGAGATCTGAATAACCCATATAGAGTTATTTATTTGAGCTAATATTCTGGAAGAGAAGTTTTTATGAGTTATCAAGGGGATCCAAGCCCCCTTTTAGCTTATTTTTACACTTCCTCCCTTATACAGCATCCTTGAGGACCATCTTGCAAAAGTTCCCGAAAAAGGAATATTAAATGTGTCGCTAATATGTTTAAGAGAAGTCCCTTCTACAATTTTTCATTACCTTATTATTTGATTAGTCTTGATTCACAACCATATTGTTCCTCTATCTCATGTTGATGATGTGGGATACATCATGGCCCTCCTTCAACCGATTGCTTCCTTTTGACTTCAGCTCATTATCTGGGAAGTTGATCTAGAGATTCCTTTCAGTACCTTAGAGTCTGCATGCCTTAATGGAAGGTTTTTCGCATTCGACGTGTTATCAAAAAATTAGACCTGATAGACTGCTCATCAAACCAATATTGTGCAACTATTTCAAACCAACTTTTTGGTTGAGGCTTAGCCTCCTCAACTTGAGCGGGCTCTCTCAAGGGTTTATGATTTTTGATAAATATGTATATGGCTAACTCTAAATGAGATAAAAACATATAAATTATGTAAAATGGTTGTAAATCACATTAGAAAGTGTACATTGGGCTTATGGAGTCATGATAGCTTCAAAAAAATCAAGATAATATACCTAGCATGGAAGTCAAGGCATATCAGAGTTCGAGTCAAGGAATAAACATGTAGAACAGTGAAACACACAGTCAGCTTGATTATGAAGGAATTCAGAGCATCATTGATGAATTATGAGTAACATAAGAAAACAGGACTACAATAGAATATTGGAAGAGTGCCATTAGAGCAAGAACATACAAGAAACTCCTTATGAATCTTGAGTTGTCAAAGTAGAAATTCTTTATTAGGCTAAAAACAGTCACTTACATAAAACAAAGTATTTTTGCTAACAAATGTCCAACCCTTTCTATTTCGACTTCTTGATATTTTATAGATCCTTTACATCATATGATAACCTTATCCTCAACTAGATACCTTGAAATCCTACTATTTGACACCTTTTCTAACCATAAACATGGTCTTTATTACAAAATGACAGCTGCAAACCTAATGAGCAGTCCTATTTCAAATAGGACTAAAACTCTATAACTTTACTCCTAAAAACCTTATCTAAATTTAATTACATCAAATGACACTTTTATTTTCATGAAGTTTAATTCTGAAGATGAGATCAACCTGTTGTGACCATAAAGCTAATGATGTTGTTCTTCTAAAACCTAGGAAATTGTCTCCCTATTTTTTAGGCCTTTGATTTCTTTGACTCCTTGGAACATTCTGACCATTTATGAACCATGGTTTAGATGCCATTTGTTGTCAATAACTAAAACCATATGTCTTCAATCACTTCCCTGTTCCATTTGTGCAACATTGACTTTGAATTATCCAAAAATATTGAAAACATGCCTGTGCTACGAAAGAAACATAGTTTCGTAGCGCAGTGTTTTAGCCCATTTATTTTAATATTTTGATATTTTCCCTTCAATGTGGCTTTCATCTACAATTGAAATGTTTATTCTAGAAATTTCAAGGCAAAAATCTCAAAACTTCCCCTCAAAATTGATAAGGAAAATGGTGAAAAGGCTGCTACAGCAGTTTCGTAGCACTTTTCACCCTTTTTGCACTACAGGCGCTACAAAACTGTTGTGCAAGAAATTTTTTTCTATATTTTCAAAAAATTTTAAAACAAAAAGGTACCATAGCTTCAAAAAATCATTGGCCTCATCAAAACCATCAGACATTTGAACTAAAAACATAATCTTCACAAAATTTGATACTTCTTTTCCATTTAGACTTTGTTTTGAATTTGTCATTTTGTACCTCTGCTTTTTAGTTCATCTTGAGACTGTTTTAATTGTAGCTCCAAATATTTCACTTGGTTTATTAAATTCATGTTGCTTGCTCTCAAATGAGTGTTGATCACTCTAACAAACCTTGCCTCTTTAATAGCTGGAACTGTCCATGTATAGAACTGTTGGGCACTTCTTGGATCTCTGACCTAGCAACTGTTTGACCTTCCCAAACAGCCTTCAACCTCTTGAATTCTGTCTTTTCAATCCTATGCTATCTTTCCCTCTTTCTAATCATTTCCATTTCTTTATTTTCTAGTTTCAACCTTTCTTCCAACAGCTGACACTCTGACATGTGTTCTTTTCCCTTCTCTACCTTGTTGACTGCATGCTCTACCATAGGAGATGATAGATCAATCACCTTTTCAGGGGCCTTAGCTAATTCAATAGTTACTTGGGTATTTTTACTGCTTTCTTGGAGTTTAATTTCATGTCTGGTTATAGGTTTCCTAGTTTGGAAAACAAAAGTTGCATTCTCACCTTCAAAATCCAATTTCTTTGCTGATTTGATTTTTTTTTTCTGTTTAGGATCATTCACTTCAATAAAATATGCCTGCACAATGGGTGATTCTTCTATATCTATTGCATGTAGTATATCATCCAAGTTGCCATTCATCTTTGGACTGTCCTATACCATTGAAAAAAATTCTTTTCCCTTTGATGTTGATACTTGACTTCTTGTCTTTCTTTGGCTCTCTTGCTTACTGGCCACCTATTTCTATTTTGTTTCTTTGACCTTTTCTAATTTTTGTTTTTTAGGTGATGGGGTTTTTGCAACAAGCACTGATGCTTTATCAATTCTATCTTCAACCTGTTTCCTATATTTCAACTTTACAAACCTCTTAGCTTTGGTAATCACTGGTTGATTAGATTTTGCTACTGGTGTTGAAGGATTTCCCTTGATCTTAGGGTTTTTAGCTGGAGTCAGGGCTTCCATTTCAAATCAACTCATAAATAAAAAGGAAGACCAATCTCTGTTTATTTTTTGTAGCTCATTTAAAACCAGTAACTTATTCAAACCATGATGAAACAAGGATATTTCACAACCATCAGATTTAGCTTGGACTTTTTCAGCCATTTTGGAAAGGATTCTATGCAAGAAGAATGGTAAATCTAATGATATCATTCCTGTGAAATGCAACAGTAGTTTAAAATAATAAGTGTAGACTTTATGGTACCTGCCTTCACATGTGAAATATCTTTGGATGTTGAATAGTAGCTTTTCATAGTTATCCTTGATACAACTCCTTGGTATTGCATTGTTCAAGTCCATGTCTACAAATTCAGGTTTCATAAACTCCTTGCATGGCTCCATGTCAAACTTGAAACCTTTAAACCAAGATTGTTGTCCCCTTGATATCTCTGTCACAACAGCTATGATATCAGGTGTCACTGGCATATTTATCATTCCAAATTTGGTGGTGGTTACACTGAAATGTAGAGCAAACTCTTTGGACACTTGAGTGTGGCAACCTTGAAGCTTTTCACAAAATTTTAGACAACCAGCCTTGCTAAAATCCTCCATCACCATTTGATCTTCCATAACATCATTTGCATTCTTAGTTTCATGTCTAAGACAATGTCCCCCTCTATGGATCTTCTTTTCTTCTGCCATGTTTCCTGTAGAAAACCTTGTTTGTTTCTCTAAATCCTGTAAATCAGCCTCTCTTGACCAGATGAACAACCCCGCTTGATTTGATGAATCAACCTCGCTTGATTTGTTGAAAGTTGTATTTTGATTAAACAACCATAAAACTTCTCCTCACTGTTTCAGATCTTGGACATCATATGTGAAGGTGAATGAAACAAGAATGACTCAATTCGACAAAACAAATTCGAATTAGGGATGTCACTTCATGACCAAATGATGTTTGATTGATACGCTATCATGAAAATAATGAATGTAGGACAAGTGGGTACTACGAATCTGTTAATTATCTGACTCATCATACTCCTATCATGTCATTCCCCAAATGAAACTGACAAATCCTAGCTTATTTGACACGATAGCTATGAAACTGCGCTTTCATAGCGCTCACAATGTAAATTTTGCAATTTGCACTATGAAAGTAGCAGCGCTTTCATAGCGCAAAACTTATTTTATGAACTATCAGCGCTATTAAACTGTGGATTTGTAGCTAATTGTAGGAAATCAAACTAAAACCTACTTATATGACCTTTACATGAAAAATGTGAACTTTTTAACTATGGAATGGACTTAAATACTTCTTTTGAATTTGGATTGTGAACACTAAACCTCAAAAAGTATGAAATACCATTAACTATTCTCAAATGACCTTCAAAACTATTTAGATCATGATCAAAACAGAGTTGACATGCCATGTTTTAATTTTATTTTTTTTAGTGATAACACGACGATAGGTTCACCTCATTGGACTTTGATCAGATGATTTCATGAGTGTTCTAATTTAGTTCCTTTTTCAAATATCGTGGATTGTACTTCTAGTACATTGAGGGCCATCATCCTTATTGGTGGTCTCTCTCGCACCTATTAACAATTTACATCATTGGCTGGTAATTAGGCGATTTTTTTACATGTTCGACTTCGGATCACTCATTCACATGCCTGAAATTGTACTTGATCGGGTCATGGCAGGGTGTAAGACCCCGGATTTTGTCTGATAAAGTATAGGATGCGAGGCAATATGAGTTATTCATAATTGTATACATGACTCTTCTAGTTGGATGCATGCAACCATACCTGAGTCCATATTTTTGATCCTTATTATTACTGGATGGTTGTGTCCATACCATGGATCCTATTTACATGATCTCTTTTATGGATGGTTGTGTCCATGCCTTATATTCATGTATTTATATAAGAGATTTCAGTTGTATAAATGTACTTGATTCGCAGGTTTTCCAACGACGGCGTCTTGGTCTTGGAATGTTCTCGTAAAACATTTAACCCTTCACTCTCGTTATTCCTTCATCCTTTAGGAGGCATATATTACACAAAATTTTGTCACTGTACCTGTACTCACTATTGCTGAATCCTAGAGGACCTTAACAGTGATCCCTATGTCCATTTTCCATCATGAAAATATTCCATTGCATCCCTTACAATCTGAAGAACAAACTCTCTTTTGATCATTCCTAGGGTAGCTCCTTAAAAACCTTTTTTTTGGAGTAGCACGACCTCTCTGTGTCTCACCAGTGCTGATGACCCATCCTAAGATTGTGCACAGCACCAATCGACGCTAGTACAAACACCGCACCCGCGCCAATCCACTTATGGAATATTTTTTAAATAAGGAAACAAAGCTTCATGCCCTAGAAGCTTCGAGGGCAGAGAGATGGATGTTTTTTGGTCATGATACGACCAAGCTTCCTCCCTTGGGCCTCTTTTTCCTACAAAATAGGAACCTCCCAAAGAGATAAGCCATTTTCCCATCATAAGTGGATTCATGTCCCCTCCTCCATATTTATAAATTCATCATCCTCCAATGCCTATGCTAGTTAGAACAAATATAGAAGAGCATAACAGAGAGAGGTTTGAATATTTCCATAAGATTTGAAGGAGAGATTTGAGCCCTTAGCCTTCCCACGTTAAGTTTAAAACGAGTTCTTTAGAGACATGCCTGGACTCAGACTCGTTGAAGGAGATCTTTGACATCAAGGAGAAGGTTGTAACTCCTCTTACATTTATAATATGACACAATTGATATTTATTTTCCATTCTTGTTCATGTTTATGATTGAGAATTCTGACATTCCTTGATCAGTTAGATAGGTCATATCTATATATTCATGTTGTATTTGTATGCTTCTTTTTGTTTCTTAGTCACTTGTGGAGGTAATTGAACGCTCGTAGTAGTGGAGATCAAGCTCTGAAAAGTGAAAGATCAAGGAGCTTCGATGAATAGCAACATCGCAGCATTAGATCAAGGTTGGCCATATCTTTTGATCTATGTTTCATCTATGATCTAGGAAAGTAGGTATTAGCTTATTTCCCTTGTTGCTAGACCTACTCTAGGGCTAGAGGGATCGTCTCTATCTGTAGAGAGGATTTACCTATGCAACTAATATGTTTTGGTTTTTAGCAGTTTTGCTGGTGGTAGATGTCATGAACGTTGAGGACGGTGTTCCCCTAAGGGGGAGGGGTTTGTAACATCCTCGGGTTAAAATTTCATGTAATACATTTAATAAAGGAAAAAAAATACCAAGGTCATGGGACATGTATTCCAAGTTGAATGTTTGGAAAAACATCATAGTGAGTGTTCATTTACCTTATTATGGCTAGGGGAAATTAGAAATAGAAAAGGAAAAGGATTTGGAAAGGAAAAAAGGCATTATTTGGGATTTTATTTATGAAAATAATGGAAAATAGAAGAAAAGGAAGGTGAAAGGTCACAAGTTGCATGTGAGGAGGAAAATGAAGGAAAATAATGGAAAATGAAGAAATTAGAGGTCTCAATGATAGAAAGGCTTATGAGGATCAATTCATAGCTTTTTTTTTAATTTTAGCTTGGAGCTCTCTCTCTTCTATTCTCTCTCATACTTTTGGAAATTTAGAGTTTTCTTGGAACACTCTAGCATTGGAGCAAGGAACATAAAGGAAAGAAAAGATCAAGCAAGGAAGAACTAGATCAAGCTGCTACAATGAGATTAATTGCAGGTACCAAGTTTCATGTGTGTTTCCTTGTTATTTTTGGCATGCATGGTACATGCATGTGTGTATTTGGTTCCCTTATTTTCACTAGCATGGGTTTTTCTAGGTGTGACAGTGGTTTTCAACCTTTCCTTTCCATTTCTAGATAGCCATGGTGTGATACGATTTCTCTTGCTTAGTTGAGTTGGATTTCAAGATGGTTTTGAAACTGAGTGGGGTGGTCTCAGGAAGAATCACCAGGCCTAGGAATCCCTAGACCATTAAAGGTGGAATTGCGGAAAATCATGGTTGTCTATACACTTGTTGGGCCTAGGAATCGTTGACCGGTAAATGGTGGGATATACAGTAAATCCTGGAGGGTGGATATGGAAATTTTCCTCATGATTTAGGAGGAGAGATCCAAAGGCATCCATGATTGTATAGCCCTAGTGATTTTTGGACAGGTGTATGGTGGGACTGCATTAAAGCCTGGTAGTGTATGTTTCTTGTTTGGGCCTAGGAATCCCTTGGCGGATATACAGTAAATCCTGGTTGTATTGTTTCTTTCTTTGGGCCTATAAATCCCTGAGTAGTTTGGTGGAATATGCGATAAATAATGATAAGCATGGTCGGTTTTGTTGGCAGTCCTACATTGATGCTTGGAATATGGCACGGGGGTGATTAGCTGAAAGAAAGATTTGGTTCAACACAATCTATGGTAGGGTGGTATGTGGAAGTTTTTGACTTGGTTGGCTTTTGCATATCTTAATAAGAGCTAATTTCCTCTTGTACTATATGAGGAAATGTGATTTTTATTATGTTCTTTTAAAGTTTGTTCTATCATTTTTATTATATTGGTTATATGTTAGTTATAAGAATGACTTTATGACAAATTTGAGTTATGGATCTCATCATGTTTTGATTAGTAAATGAATGATTAATGAATGTAAAATATAATATATTATATTACAACCATTATATGAGAGAATCGTACCTTCTTGATGATATTCAAATAAGTATGAGATCACTGTGTTCAGATTTGTTATTATGACCAATAGATAACATGTTCATGATGTGTTTGAAAAAATTCCTATCATGGATAGGCCTTGTCAGGTCATGTTATTGTCTAAGTTTTGTATAGAATACTTTTTCTGTGTGTCATTTATCATCTATGAGATTTTCATCAAGTTCTATGCATAGGAATGAGTCTTAGCCTAAAAAAGTGGCTTAAATATCATGGTTGCAGACACATAACTGCCTGAAAAATAATGCAGTCACATGGATGCCCTTGTTATGGGAGTGAATGGAGGGTTACAATTGCATGGAGGGCTTGTCATGGGAGCGACTGGGGGTCTAGCTCAGTCAAAAAGCAGGTTAAATTAGGGGTTGGGCACCTGGAGTGGTTTGTTATTCCATATGGGTCATGTAGCTCCTGAGGAAGGTTAGTTTGGTTTTGGTTTATCGATTCCAATTCGTTAACTATAATTTGGGATTTGAATCATATCATAGTAACTCTTCGTCACATTCTTACCCTAACAAACTGGTTAGCTTAAGTAAATGTGATAGGAGGGTTTTACAGAGTGGTATCAGAGCATGGTTCACCCCTTGGACTAGATGGGAAGAACTAGTTTGTAATGCATACATGTTAGTTTCATATGTGTTCATTATACTTGGTGAGCCTTGGTATTGCACCAGGAGTGTTGAAAATCCCAAGGGTTACTAAACTCTAGTTATCAACCCAGGGTTCTTACAAACATAGAGGTGATAGTGCTATATGCACAGTAGATGGGATTCTACTTATGCCACCCTTAAATATGACATTAGATGAAAAGTACTCCAAGGCCATTCCTCCTACTGAAATTAGAATTAAAGCTTGCTGATGAAGTTAAAATTATAGGCTACTTCTAACTATGAAAGAAAAATACAGTTGACTTGACTTGTAAGTGCTAACTAATCAATTTAGGAAAAGCCAAAGGCTAAACTACTTGCATAAAGAAATCTATTTTATTTTGAAACATTAATCAATATACCTAATCGAATTGTAGAAAGGAAGTTAAATTCTCTTTCATAATTCATCTAGCTACCCATCAAAATTTCATATACTATCTACTTTGTGTAAGGATTCTGGACACCACATATCTCCACAACAGTATGATATTGTCCACTTTGGGCCTATGCCCTCATGGCTTTGCTTATGGGCTTTACCCCAAAAGGCCTCATACCAATGGAGATATTTGTCCATCCTTATATACCAATGATCCTCCCCACTTCTAGTCAATGTGGGACTTTGGTCGTATACCCAACAATCCTCCCCTCGAACAAAGGACCATCGAGCCTCCCCTCAAACGATTATCCATCCATCCACTCTCTACCACCCAGGGCTCTCCGCTTCAATGCATTGGAAGCACATGCCTTACATGGAGCACCACCTGCCTCGAGAGCTTGCTCTATCCCAGGTCAACTCCTCTTCACCATGTTGGGACTAGGACACGTCCATGAAGAATTCAGAGCATACCGCCTGTCTAACCGAGCTCATCCATGGATCCCATCGTGATATTACCGGGGCCCACCACCTTCGTTCAACGTTCGAGGATTCATCCACTTCGCTAACTTCGGGGCATGGCTCCGATACCACTTGTAAGGATTCTGGACACCACATATCTCCACAATGGTATGATATTGTCCACTTTGGGCCTATGCCCTCATGGCTTTGCTTATGGGCTTTACCCCAAAAGGCCTCATACCAATGGAGATATTTGTCCATCCTTATATACCAATGATGCTCCCCACTTCTAGTCAATGTGGGACTTTGGTCGTATACCCAACACTTTTTTCACACTTGCTTGTAAATCAACAATCTACTTGCATCAATTTTGTGATAACGAAACTAACACAATTGTGTTTTTGCAGTGAAGGAAAGGAAGGGTTGGAGTGGCATAGGAGCTTCCCTTGATCATGAAATCACAACTGGGGGAAAAAATTCATCTAAATTAAGTAAAATTTGTAGTGGGGATCAAAACTAGTGCAAAAAAGAGGTCCTACAGGTTTGCTACAGGTGGTTGCTACAACTACCTTGTATTACAATCGGAGGGCTTGTAATGCTACAGGAGGGTTGCTGAGAGGGTTTTGGAGTTGAAAATGGTGTCTTGAAGGCATGGAGAGGTGGATGGAGGTTGGGGTAAATGAGTGAAGGTTGGCTTAAGCCCCTAGCCAAGCTTAGATCCTTTTAAAGGCATGTATTGCACTAGGATGAGTGCTGTCGGTGTACCTAGGAAAAATGAATTTATGAAACAAAATTTCTAGGAAAGAATTTGGAGGTGACTAAAGAAGGTGAGGGAGTTCAATATGGAAGTGGTAAAGGTGCCCTTTCCTGCATATCCACACAAAAATGCAGCCATCACATGCATGCATCCAATTATCATGAAAAAATAAGATAATTGATGGTGGAAAACATGAGTTGAATTTAAAAGATATATATTTTATGCCAAAACTATGATCTAATCATTAAACCACCTTATAAACTATATAAATCAATTATAATACAAGAAAACTAACACAAATATATTTCCAAGAAATCATAAACATAATACTTTTGAACTGTGGTGGTGAATCCATCCACTCATGCTCCCACAGAAAGGTGAAGTAGAGTTTGCAACCATAGGTTTTGATGGATTATTCTCTACAGAAATGCAAGAAACTAAGAAATACTTTAATATAAGATAAATGCAAATACATAAGAGGAGCCTAATCCACTGTGGTGTGACCAAACCCAAGAGCCTCAGCCCTTTGGAACTAACTGAATGATAACTCAATAAGAAACTTCTCATTATCATCAAATAAAATTTCTAATACATCAAATGACATTCAAAATAGCAGTGCCAAGTTCATGAGCTCAATAGCTACCTAGCTGAAAACAAAACTCGAATCCTCATGAGCTCTTCTTATTGTTTATTTATACAAGAGTGTAGTTGCTAACAAGTCCCTATAAAATAGGAATTATTGTCTCCTTCAACTCGAGGATGGTGGATATTGTTCCTCATTACTCCCACTTTCCCTCATAGTGTATTGGCTTCCAATGACCTCAAGCTGATGTGAGTGAGAGAGAGTTGTGATCTTAGGCTGATTGAGGGAGTTAAGGAGGTGGAAAACCTCCTAGATTATCTCCTTGTTGTATAATTTGAGCCCCTGCCTGTAAAATATCTCAAAAAATGCTCCATTCCCTACAATTAAACCACATTAGGCTACATGATATGAAAAACACTTTTTATCCTTCTCACTAAGCATAATATAAATAAAATTGTAAATAAATGTGAGAATAAGATAGTTCTAAAGCTGGAGTATGGTAGTATGACCCTTATTATATACCTAATTATGAGCCTCATCATCACCCCTCTGTTTGAGGGAGATATAGGTGACAAGGGGTCAGCCTACATCCTATATAGGTTTCCTAGGTCCATCATTAGGTTGTGTGTCCGACAGTTCTGTTCGTCATGCCCCACAGATGAGAAAAATCGGCACCATTGTTGCTTCAATTCTAGAACATAAGCGGCCAGATGGGGGAAGTGGTTGGTATTGTTGTGGATCATTAGCAATATCCTTTTATTTTCAATTTTGAAAATATAAAAAAAAAAAATAGAAAATTGTTAAAAATATGTTAAAGTATTAAATTTCTTATACTTTAGCATAAAAATATTTCTGCTCATTGTATTAGAGTTAAAAGTTTAAATACTTTTTGACTTTATGAAAGTGGGTCCCGAATTAAAGTTTAAATTTCGATTATTTCATCAAGCGGGATGCGATGATTTATTGAACACTAAAAAAAAGGCTCAACCCGCGGGCACTACTAGCGCATGAATTAATATAAAGGGTGCCTCCACAGTTGACTATGTTAACTGCGGGAGTAAAACAGATGAGGGGTGGAGATAGATTGCGGGGGCACAAGATAAAATAATCCTTCATACTTCGAGACTCCCCGTAGTGACATAAGATGTTGAGTTGGTTACAATTGTCTTCCACATCAGGAGTGATTAACGATCTGTTGGCATGTCTTATCAACATTTAAGTTCGAAGCCACGCCACCTATTTAAATGAAATTCTCATTCTTTTCGAAATCATTTGCGATTAAGTTGATGTTTGAAATTTGTTTTTGCTACGGCCTGTTCAGTTTTCTGTCACCCTATCAAGAATTGTTTTCCCTGTAAGTCGTCCATTGTCATAACTCTGAATCATGGCTAAACGCTCATCCCTGTCAGGTTCTGCTAGTCATATCCCTCTCATGGATACCAAGAGGGATATTCAAGACACCAATTTTTCCTTGGTTCACCTTCCATTTTACCAGCAAGTCCTCTCAAATGATAAAGCTTCCCCAGTTTATACTGCCATGGCAAAGACTAGTGTGATGTCTGCATGTATCCCTAAAATCCATCTTTTTCCTAAATTTGTATATTGGTTTGTATCTATTATGTATCCTGGGAAATGTTTTGTGATGAATTTTCAAGGGGAGAATGTTTTGCAAGTGTCTTCCCAGCTAATTCACCAAGCCCTTTGTTACCCAAAGTTAGAGTCATATGTCCAATTCTCTGATGATTCTTTGGTAGCATATTATGACAGCCTTGCAGGTCAAGATTTTGACCAGTTCATTCATTTTCTAAAGCCTAACACGCGGCAATTTTAGCCTAATAGTAAAGATTTCCCTATGGAAATTTTTGATATTGAGGTTAAGCCGGTGCTGAGCAGCATTGCAAAGATTCTAGGCAAAGATGACGACATCACAGTGGATAAATAAATATTGGGGATGTTTTCCATGATGATGAAGCCAGGAATGGTGCTGGATATTCCATCCTATTGGTAAGAAGCTGTCAATTCACAACTCATGAGCTTATCATTAACATGTTCTTTCAGGTTTCCTTCATTAATTATTTACTTATTCTTGTATCAAAATGTAGAGGAATTCATGCATCTGGGTCTGAATATTATGGATATGAATAAGAAGAGGAAATCAGTAGTATTCTGGATAGATATAGTGAGAAGAGAACAAAATGAAGCTGGTCTGTTTGATTTTTCTAATTATTTCATGTCAATTGCATATAAAGTTTTGAATGGAATTCCTCCCCTCTGTTTCTTACCCAAAGCTCAGGATTTCTTACATTTAGGGGCAAATTGTAAATTTGGAGATTGGTTTGTTTTTTAGGATTATTCTGAAATTAGACTTTATGGAGCTAGCGTTGAGCCTTATAGGCTTCCAGTGTTTGTACCTATGATTTTATTTTCTTTGGAGTTTGTTCGAAAAAGTCTAAATGTTGATGAAATTCACTTTGTGCCCATGAAAAAGGGGCATATGTTCAAACTTCCCATGACTGTAGGTCCTTTCATAGTTAACATGAGACAAGCATTTGAAGAAGTTACTAGAATGCTAGATGAGATGCACTTGCTGTTAGGGGAAAAGTGGGCTTATGACCATCACAATGTTATTTATAGTAGAAGAGTTGATAATGGGTATTCATCTTTCATTCATGAAAGCAGGCCATATCTAGAGAAGATGGAAAGTAAAGGTGTTATGAGTTCAACAGGTTCAAATATTCAGACTCCTGTCATATCAGAAAAATCAAGTAAAAGAGGCAAAGAAACAGTGGTTTATTTAGAAGATGAGGAGTAGGGAGTTGAGATGATAGAAAAATTTAATGAAGAACATGCATATAGCTAACCTAGTTTTTCCTTGCAGTTGGGAGAGTAACAAAATGTTCCTGCTTCACCCAGGAGAAATGAGAGCACCCATGAACAAGTGCCTCTGATCAAATAGATGTTTGCCCAAATTGCAGAGAGAAACCAGAAGATGAATACTAGCATGGAGGCCCAAGTTGAATATAAAATTTCTCCAGACCAAACAATAATTTTAACTACAATGGATATTGAGAAATATCAATTCAAAATTTCTCTTTCTAATCCTTCTGATATGTCAATTGGTTCTTCTAAAAATTTCAATACTATGAATTTTACTGTGGATGTGAAGAAAATCCCATTGCTAGACAAGGTGAACCTACATATGCAAACAGGTCAGTTGATTGTGAATGACCTGACAAAGACTAATGCAATGGCAATGAAGGTAGAGAATATTCTTGGAAAAGTGATTAAGCAGTTAAAGTTAGAGAAATCCAACTCTAGGGCTTTAACAATCCAGAATGAGGAGTTAACGAAAATCATAGTAAAGATTGGAGTAGATCCTAATGATAGGACTGTTGTGTAGAAACTTCTGCAAAGTGCTAAAGCAAAGATATATGTATTGAAGAGAAAGTTAAAATTGCCTACAAGAGAGAATTCCTTGGCAGCATAAGTTGCAGAGGTAGAGAATGAGAAAGAAAATATTTTACAACAGCTCATGCAAAAGGAGGAAGAAGTCTCTAAGTTAAAGCAAATTGCACTGTCACTGCAAAATCATATTGACAATCATTCTTGTACTTTTGTTTTTCCAATAGCTAATGAAGACCCACTAGCACAAATTTCTCAGTTAACTACTGAATTGCAGATGGTAGAAAGAGATCGGAAAAAGGCTCAAGCAGATTTAGAGACTGCATCAAATATTATTCAAGCTGCAGAAAATGAAGCCAGTAAATACAACATGGACAGTCAAAACACTAATGCTGAGATTAAAAGTCTCAAATAAAAACTGAAAGGGAATATATCTTTAATACATGCAAAAGATATCATTTGTAATGATATCATTTCATAAATGGAATCAATTTGGAGCTTTTTGATGTTGGTTGCAGAAGAGAAAATTTTCATCAAGAATTTTGAAGCACAAGTCATGAGAGAGAAACAACAGACAATCAATAGGGCTATTTGGGCAAGAATATTCATTGACTTTATCAATTCTAAAATAGATCAAGAGTTAGAAGAAAATGAGATTAAATATAGAATCCTTTATGCAGTGGAGATTAATAAGATTATTGTCAATAATGATTACAGAAAGGCTACAGAAAAGAAGTTGATGGAAATTAAAGAAGTTGTAAGTCAGTTTGATAAGTTATTTGACAGAGTAACAGGAGTAGGTCTGCCCTCATATTGGGGACTTGGAGGAAGTCTGTTGTCATGGGATTCTTATGAAATCTTACTAGTATTAACAAAAAGTAAAGTTGAAAATACACACGAAAAGACTCAGGTGCTTAAAGGAGCAACAATAATCAACTTTCTTCAGTGACATTTTTAGCTGTTGTGGTTGGTAAAAACTCTATTTGCAGAAAGGCCATGTTTCATCTGAATTACTTCTTTCATATTGGAGCATCACAACCTGGTACATTCACCGAGAACAAAAGTAGAGATATGGAAGAAGTGAAAAGCTTGGACAAAGGATTTGCCAAAGGATCCTTTTACTTCAAAGAAAGACAAATCAGCTGATCCAGGAAATGTAGCCACATCGTCATCAATTCACATTCAGCATATAGATTAGGATGTTAATTTTTATGTTATTGTACTCTTTCTAAGATGATGTAATTGTAATAAGACGTTTTTAGGGTATGTAATAGATAGCTTACGTGGTCCTCAAAATTTGAGGTAGTTAAGATCAGTTATAGCAGTTTCAAATTGATTTTTATTGTATTTAATGTAATAATCAAGGAGAAGGAGGGTTCTGAGTTTTGAACCTTCAGACTAAAATTTTTGTACTCAAAGATTTCAAATGATTAATGAATGAAAAGCACGTTTCTAGCATCTGTTAATGTTGATATGTCTTCAAGTTTACATTCTGTGTTTTCTATCTTTGAATAAGATGAAGTAATGAGTTGCAAGTCTCTTTTTACTTATGTAAGCAAGAGTTAAAATCCTTAACTGGTGCTCCTTCGTTTTAACTATTTCCTTCATATAATTCTTCTGGGGTTTGAGGTGATATATTTTGTGTAACAACATATCAGTTTGGGCTTCTTTCTTTCATTTTATTCTGGTCATTTCATTCTACATCAAGAAATGATAACATTGTGAGACATTCATTATATTTGATATTTGAGGGTTTAATGATAAATACTTGAGGGTGGTTAAACAAAGACAAATATTTCTGTGACATAATCATATAAATGTCTTAAGCATTGATTCCTTATCAAAGATAATGGATTGTCTCTTAAAGTACAACAGGTATCATTTATTCCTGCCACGCGACAGTCGGTGCACCATAAGGCTGGACTACCTGGTCCCGCACCTTCTCTAGGATGTAATGGGCTAGGCCCTCTGGCCTACATATAATCTACCAATATAGGGCACTAAAACTTGGTGTGCCCAGACACCCTACATCTTATGCACCATACGTCTGGGCTGGATTCTTTCCCCCGTTCCTTGCACAGGTTCTAGATTTAGAGGTGCATTTCCTACAGCTGCCCTTAGATTTTTTATACCCCCAACTGAGCATCATCTCTCGGTGAAGCTTCCAACTTCATAGAAATATCCAAGGTTTTTTCTTGCGAGTCAATGGCTTGCTGACCCATAGGCCCATGCAGGTGAGGTAGTAGCATAGCGATGAACCATTCCTTGTGTCGTTTGTCATCATATAGAAATTCCCCCTCTCTGATTACCTTCTTTAGTAGTTGGTCAACCTCCCATATAGACTCAGAGGGCCCTTGTTTGAAATATTTTAGGTCATTCACTATCTGAGAGTAAGACTTAGGCTTTCAAAACTGTTGTTTTAGGGCATCCTTAACCTCTTGAATGGTTGCATTCGCATGCTGAGCTATGTATCCCATATACCAGGCCAGGGCTCTTCCTTCAAAGGTGAGGGATAGTTGCACCATTTTTACGGAATCGCTGGCAAAATTTTGCGCAGTCAATACTAACTCTATGAAAAACCTAAATTGATCCATATCTTCATCCCCTACAGCTTTGAAGGTAGGTAGCTTCATGTGCGAGGCCATATCGTCTTCTGGTGGAGGTGGTGGTATGGATGAGTTCTTACCCCTATGCTGACTTGAGGGTGGTGTAGCTGGAGGGATATGCGCAGTCGAACCCCTTACTATACTTTAGATAGATCTATCTCCCTATTGATTAGTTTGGTAGTATTTACCACTTCATGTGGTGCTCTCGCTCATATTAGGGGTCATTCACTCGGTGTGTGTAATATTCCCAAATGGGAAAATCAGCAATATAAGCACAGAAAACACATTTTTTAGAAATATGTGTTATAATAGTCAATAAAATCCCATGGATCCTTTATATCAGACATTATAACAACCAAATATACAAGGAAATCAGAAACAAATCATTATAGCCTAGTTAAACAGGCCTACCATGCCTAGAACAACCCAAAAACATTGCAACCCAAAGACTACTGCAACAAATGACATCACAATTTATTGAGGGTTTATACTTATAAATAGAGAGACAAAATAGATTTTCTGATATATTAATCAATAGAACACAAAAACGGAGATCTAGTCTCCTTTACACAAATCCAAGATGACCCAGCAAGGGTTTCTTGATAAACATGAAGTATAAGAAGTAAATGTTGCAGATCTATAGCTGAATCATGTTGTATAGCTGAAGAACTACATAAATATGGCTGATAATACAAATAAATGGCTATAGATCCTCCTACTAGATTTCTGGGAAAAAGGTTGATCCTCCTTCAGGGAAACTAGATCAAAAAGTAGGGGTTTAAACCCTTCCACTGCAACACCATGAGAAATAATGTAGTTTCTCCAAGGGATTGTGTTGTAGCTATAGGTGACTACTTGGAAAAGTTCTGGATGGTGGAAATGAAGTCCAAAATTCTCCTCCTATATTTCTTAAAC
This sequence comes from Pinus albicaulis, assembly GCA_034641835.2. NCBI lineage: Eukaryota > Viridiplantae > Streptophyta > Pinopsida > Pinales > Pinaceae > Pinus > Pinus albicaulis. The sequence goes on from CM076572.1 coordinate 538,280,484, forward strand.
AATATCTCCAATCAAGAGTGGGGAATTCCCGCATGAGAAAACCCTTGCACTAAACAGTGCAACAAACTTAGCTAAACAACTGAAGCATGAAATAAGTCTAACTAGACCAAATCATAAAATCACATTCTCCAATGATGCCCCATATGGCTGCCATTCCCTCCATTATAAATTTGATGAACTTCCTCACCATGGGTCCCACCCATTTATGAGGTTACTTTCATGCAAAGGCTCCTCCTCCAAAATTACGTTGTCTCCATGAGTTCCACTCTTTTATTTACAGCATTGTTTGATTTGGTCAACCTTGACATATTCTCCATCAATTGTCTCCTTTCACACCCAAGGTGTCTTTATTCTGACTAGATAAACTGGTCTTTTATTCACATTGAGTTGTCTTTATTGATGATCCACTCTCCCATATTAGTGATGTTGACTTGGTCAAACTTGACCTTGTCCACATGTATTAGACCTTTTTCACACATGAGGGGGCTAGATCCAATTATTAACATGATACCTTTTCAAATTAAGAGGGATTTTATGCCTACTTAGGATACTTATGGGCCTCCTCTCCCATTTATTAATCTAACTAGGTGTCAATAGAAAAATTAATATTCCAATTAGCTGCATGCTAATTTAGGAATATTAAAATCTTCCCCTCCCAAATGTTTCTTGTCCTCAAGCAACCGCAAGGATAGAATTAAAGAGCCTCCTCCCCTCCTCCTGTAGCAACCTCATATGATAAGCTCCTCCAAGGAACAAGATGTTGTCTCATCGATAAATCTCCAAGTTGCTCCTCCCAAGTATGCAAATTAGCTTTTGGTGACAATCCCAAATAACTATCATCATGAAAAACTAAAACACCCATGGAGGCAACAATGTGTTGTCTAGAGGCCTTCTTGAGGCATATAATCTGAAATATGTTGGGAATCATTATTCCCATGTGAATCTCCCATCCCCAAGCTATCATCCATACAAAATGAGCCACCTTCCAAAATGGTAACTCATGAAAATTCTCTTCCACCTTTGGCTCTTGCAATGTAGGTGGGTTGCATAACTGAAAATGGGAGAGGATTTTGTTCAACTCACACCATCTCTCTCTCCATTTATGAGATATACAAATTTTGATCTTGGGTTGCAATGATATGGTCATTAAGGAGCCAAAATGCAATTGGACTCTCATGATCCCATTCCTTAGTTCCAAGAATCACCCTTGCCGATTCCATCCTATATATAGTGAATAGAGTATATTCACCATATGGGACCAAAAATAAGAATGGAATATGTGTCATGTAGCATGTTGGATGGTGATAATAGTCCTCAAAGTGAGTCCGGCATTGTTCATATCCTTTTTGTCTCAAAACATGTTGTGATAAGTGGCCATCCAACCACTTACTTGCTGCCATAAGCTTCTCAAAAGCTTGAAAATAGTAGAGGATATTAGGTATTGGCTGAATATTATCCAAGAAAAACATGTATTTCCCAACATCCTCAATAAAGTGGTCATCCCCATCACTGAAAGTAGTCCCAAAAGGACCATGAAATCCATAAAGAGTTTTGCTCTCTTGTGGAGAAATGTGTTGCAACTGAATGGTAAAGGAGTGCACAAATATTGTTATTTGATAAATAAACATCAAAAAACAATCTTTACCATATGTTGTAGCCATGTTGGTGAAGCGGTCCATAGATAAGTCTTCCCATCTCTCCATCAAAAGTGGAATTGATTGAAACAACCTTGCAAGGTGTTTGCTCTCATCCTCATACATCAAACAAGTTACATATCTCTTGATATGTTGGTGCATATCTTCTTTGAGATCCTCCCAATACAATTCTTGCATGATGGTGTGATAAGATTCAATGGAATCTACATTTCCTAAAAAGAGTGCCTCATAAGCTACATGTATAAACTCCTTCTTGAGCTTGGAGTATTTAGTCAAGTAGATCTGATCATGGAAGTACATGACTCCATCAACCACTTTATACCTCTCATCCATCACATATCCATCAAGAACCTTACATGTGAAGAGGTTCTTCGAATATTCTACCAAGATTTGGGACTCCCAATATAGATCTAGGCTTCCCAACAATGACAACGCTATAGAAATATGAAATGAAGTACCTATCATATGATGACTCTCCTCTTTGACATGCTCAATGCCAAAGCCACATGTTGGAGTAATTTCACTCCCTATTTGCTGCCTCTCTTGCAACTGATCTTGCCCAAGACAAGATTGAAGTACATGGAAGTCAACCTCCTCTTGAAAGGTTTCTTTCTTCCAAAAATTCCGTAGTTTTTCCCATGCATGAAAGAGTGGTAATACCCTCTTGTCATATTCAGAAATATTCCTTATGTGTAAGAGTATCATTTGCTGCTCCAAATCTATGGAGTGACCATGCTCATGTCACCATATATTTCTAAGTACTCCTTTTCCAATGCTAGTATCTAAGGGGGAGATAGCAATGGCCATATCAATAAATTGCTCACCCCCCCTTGGAACCCATCAATGGTTCTTAGCGTTGTTCTAGCTTCTCCCAAGGCTCCTTCCTTAGCCAAATATGTCACTTTTGCACTAAGTTGAGATAACACTTTAGTCATCTTCCAAACAGGGGGTCTCCCTGGTGGAATGCCTCCATGCAAAGATACATCAAGGCATAGAGCAGGATGTATATGTGTGTGGAAAGATTTGTCCTTTCCCTTACTGCACAAGTCTTCCTACCTCTTGTGTGCATAAATCTTCTAAAATAGAGAGGGGTGTGTGCTCCTCATCATATGATGCTTGTCCTCCCCTTTATCTCCTTCTATCTTCAAGATCTCACAATTTGTCAATGGTGGCACATGTTGCACATGGACTGTACCATGATCTCCATATGTGAGATTCTTTGGAACTCCTTATGAACATAAAATAATTCCTCTTATTGGAGCAAGTGCTCCATCTTCCTCTTCATCAGGTGCTATATATTCTCTTGATATGACAGTGTTGTTACCTCCAACCTTCTCTTTCTCCTCATCAATATTCAAGAATGCCTCATCAACAATGAGAGACCTTAGATCTCGGTCTTCCCTTAAAGGAGGAATCTCTTCATGCAATGGGGATCTTTCCCTTGGAAAGGTATCATTCAGGTTTTCATCCCCCTCAATGGTTTTATGAAATGGAGTTTGGTTTATGGATCCTTCCAACCCATGCAAAGGTTTTGATTGTTTTGGTTTGATTAACTCCACCAAAGGTGTTTCATAAAACATTTCATCAAACCTTTCCACTACTCTCCTAATGAAATTTGCATAAGTAAATGTATTTACATTCTTTAATGAAAAGGATTCAAACAACCAGCAAGAATAATCCTTACCTTCAAAATGCAGTGCTTCTACTTTAATGTTTTCATCTTTTGAAACTTGATGTTGTTGCACATAGGTGTCTAGCTCCTCCACCCCAACCCTAGCTAGACATTTAGGTGAGCCATCAAAAGTACATAGAAATAATATACCCACACCATGTTGCTTTCCCCTTGTGCTCATTTCCTTAATCTTGAAAAACCCTTGGAATTTTAAGTGATCTTTGAACCTCTTAGATTGAGATTCATGTTCTTGCAAATAATCACCAAGAGTCTCCTTCTTTGGCACATCTCCTTTATCCATCTCACTTGTCATGAACATATGGCTGGTAGAGCGTTATAAATCTGATGGTGTGGCTAAATTCTCACACCCATAATATGAGGAACTATAGCTTTCCTAATGTACAAATCTTGTTGAGGGATATCCATGCTTTTCCCTCCTCATTTCTTTGATTACTTTGCTGATACACTAGAGAGTTTGAAGAAGAAGTTTTGAGAACTCCTTCCTTCCAGAAAATAAGGGTTTTCCTTGATCTATTTTTTAGATCCTCTCCTTCCTATGAGAAGACTCCATAATGGTTGAAGTACATAGGCTGAGCCAAGATTAGAGCTCTCATACCACTGTAATATTCACAAATGGGAAAATCAGCAATATAAGCACAAAAAACACATTTTTCAGAAATTTGTGTTAGAAAAGTTAATAACAGCCCATGGATCCTTTAGATTAGACATAATAACAAAAAAATGTACAAGTAAATCATAAAGAAATCATTATAGCCTAGCTAAACAGGCCTCCCATGCCTAGAACGACCCAAAAACACTACAGCCCCAAGACTACTGCAACACAGAAATACTACAACAAATGACAACATAGTTTATTGAGGTTTTATACTTAGAAATAGAGAGAGAAAAATAGATCTTCTAATGTATTAATCACTAGAACACAAAAACTAAGATCTAGTCTCCTTTACACAAATCCAAGATGACCCGATAAGGGTTTCTTGATAAACATGAAGTACAAGAAGTAAATGCTACAGATCTATGGCTGAATCACACTATATAGCTAAAGCACTACATAAATATGGTTGATAATACAAAGAAATGGATGTAGCTCCTCCCACTAGCTTTCCAGGAAAAAGGTTGATCCTCCTTTAGGGAAACTAGCTCAAAAAATAGGGGTTTAAACCCTTCCACTGCAACACCATGAGAAATAACAAGGTTTATCCAAGGGATTTCACTATAGTTGTAGGTGAATGCTTGGAAAAGTGCTGGATGGTGGAATGAAGTCCATAATTCTCCTCCCAGATTTCTTAAACAATATCTCCAAGTAAGAGTGGGGAATTCCCGCATGAGAAAACCCTTGCACTAAACAGTGCGGCAAACTTAGCTAAACAACTGAAGCATGAAATAAGTCTAAACAGATAAAATCATAAAATTTTATTCTCCAATCATGCCCCATATGGCTTCCATTCCCTCCATTATATAGTTTATGAGCTTCCTCACCATGGGTCCCACCCATTTATGAGGTTACTTTCATGCAAAGGCTCCTCCTCCAAAATTACGTTGTCTCTATGAGTTCCACTCTTCTATTTATAGCGCTATTTGATTTGGTCAACCTTGACATAATCTCCATGCATTTTCTCCTTTCAAACCCAAGGTGTCTTTATTCTGACTAGCTAGACTGATCCTTTATTCACATTGAGCTGTCTTTATTGATGATCCACTCCTCCCATATTAGTGTTGTTGACTTGGTCAAACTTGACCTTGTCCACATGTATTAGACCTTTTTCACACATGAGGGGGCTAGATCCAATTATTAACACTATCCCCTTTCACATTAAGAGGGATTTTATGCCTACTTAGGATACTTATGGGCCTCCTTTCCCATTTATTCATCTAACTAGGTGTCAAGAGAAAAATTAATATTCCAATTAGCTGCATGCTAATTTAGGAATATTACAGTGTGGCTACACAGAATGTCTTTTTCACATAGTAATATTTTGATTAACAAGGGCTTAACTTGGAACTTAACTTGGAACCCTTTGAAGAACCTCTATTCTTCTTCTGAATAGGATATGATTTGATCAACTGTGAATTCTGTCACAAATCCTCCCAACACACTATCCACCCAGTGACCTACCGTACAGGTGATGATATTGTCAGTTCTTTCCAACTTCTGGATCAACCTTGGATTCCACTGCGTGACCCGCTCGTCCTTCCAACACATCTGGAAATCTACAAGGCTAGCTAGCCACTCCTACAGCTTGTGTGCAAAGGTTACAAAGAAAATTTCATATACCTTAGTAAAAACGTACTTATTTTTCCACTTCTCAGCTATCAATTTTGTGCTACGGTTCTCTTTTACAGCAAATTCCTGAACTTGTCTTTCAAACCACTCTTCAATTTCCACCTTCTGAGGTCTCCAATGGCCTCGTGGCATTACCCGAACTCTCTCTCTCAAAATTCTCCCAGTCCCGGCAACAGAACCATTTGTTGGCATGAGGGGTCTTGACCCAGTTTCAGAGGTTGAAGTTTGCCAACAAACCCCTATACTACTGGTCCATAGATAATTCTTCCCATCTCTCCATCAAAAGGGGAAGCGATTGAAACAACCTTGCAAGGTGGTTTCTCTCCTCCTCATACATCAAACAAGTTACATATCTCTTGATATGTGGGTGCATATCTTCTTTGAGATCCTACCAATAGAATTACTTCATGATGGTGTGATAAGATTCAATGGAATCTACATGTCCTAAAAAGAGTGCCTCATAAGCTACATGTAGAATCTCCTTCTTGAGCTTGGAGTCTTTAGTCAAGTATATCTGATCATGGAAGTAGATGACTCCATCAACCACTTTATATCTCTCATCCATCACTTGTCCATCAAGAACCTGGCATGTGAAGAGGTTCTTGGAATATTCTACCAAGGGTTGGGACTCCCAATATAGATCTAGGCTTCCCAAAAATGACAGAGCTATAGAAATATGAAATGAAGTACCTGTCATATGATGACTCTCATCTTTGACATGCTCAATGCCAAAGCCACATGTTGGAGTAACTTCACTCCCTATTTGTTTCCTCTCTTTCAGCTGATCTTTCTCAAGACAAGATTGAAGTACATGGAATTCAACCTCCTCTTGAAAGGTCTCTTTCTTCCAAAACTTCCATAGTTTTTTCCATGCATGAAAGAGTAGTAATACCCTCTTGTCATATTCAGAAATATTCCTTATGTGTAGGAATATCATTTTCTACTCCAAAGCTATGGAGTGATCATCCTCATGTTACCATATATTTCTGAATCCTCCTTTTCCAGTGCTAGTAGCTGAGTGGGAGATAGCAATGACCATATCAAGAAATTTCTCACCCCCCCTTGGAGCCCATCAATGGTTCTCAGTGCTGTGCTAGCTTCTCCCAAGGCTCCTTCCTTAGAAAAATATGTCACTGCTGCACTAAGTTGAGAGAACATTTTATTCATATTCCAATCAGGGGGTCTCCCTAGTGGAATGCCTCCATGCAAAGAGACGTCAAGGCATAGAGCAGGATGTATATGTGTGTGGACTTATTTGTCCTTTCCCTTACTGCACAAATCTTCCTACCACTTGTGTGCATCAATCTTCTAAAATAGAGAGGGGTGTGTTCTCTTCATCATTTGATGCTTTTCCTCCCCTTTATCTCCTTATATATTCAAGATCTCACAATTTGTCAGTGATGGCACATGTTGCACATGGACTGTACCATGATCTCCATATGTGAGATTCTTTGGAACTCCTTGTGAACATACAAGAATTCCTCTTATTGGAGCAAGTGATCCATATTCCTCTTCATGAGGTGCTAGATATTCTCTTGATATGACAGTGTTGTTACCTCCAACCTTCTCTTTCTCGTCATCAATATTTGAGAATGCCTCATCAACAATGAGAGACCTTAGATCTCGGTCTTCCCTTGAAGGAGGAATCTCTTAATGCAATGGGGATATTTCCCTTGGAAAGGTATCATTCAGGTTTTCATCCCCCTCAATGGTTTTCTAAAATGGAGTTGGGTTTATAGATCCTTCCAACCCATGCAAAGGTTTTGATTGTTTTGGTTTGATTAGCTCCACCAAAGGTGTTTCATAAAAAATTTCATCAAACCTTTCCACTACTCTCCTAGTGAACTTTGCATAAGTAGATGTATTTGAATTCTTTAATGAAAAGGATTCAAACAACCAGCAAGCATAATCCTTACCTTCAAAATGCAGCGCTGCTAATTTAATGGCTTCATCTTCTGAAACTTGATGTTGCTACACATAGCTTAGCTCCTCCACCCAAACCCTCGCTAGACATTTAGGTGAGCCATCAAAAGTAGATAGAAATAATATACCCACACCATGTTTCTTGCCCCTTGTGCTCATTTCCTCGATCTTTCAAAAAACTTGAATTTTAAGTGATATTTGAACCTCTTAGATTGAGATTCATATTCTTGCAAATAATCACCAAGAGTCTCCTTCTTTGGCACATCTCCTTTTTCCATCTCACTTGTCATGAAAATATGGCTGGTAGAGCGTTATGAATCTGATGCTGTGGTTGAATGCTCACACCCATAATACGAGGAAATAGAGATTTCCTCATGTAAAAATATTGTTGAGGGATCTCCATGCTTTTCCCTCCTCATTTCTTTGATGTCTTTGCTGATACACTAGAGAGTTTGAAGAAGAAGTTTTGAGAACTCCTTCCCTCTAGAAAATACGGGTTTGCCTTGATCCCTTTTGCAGATCCTCTCCTTCCTATGAGAAGACTCCATAATGGTTGAAGTACACAGGTTGAGCCAAGATTAGAGCTTTGATACCATTGTAATATTCCCAAATGGGAAAATCAACAATATAAGCACAGAAAACACATTTTTCAGAAATTTGTGTTAGAACAGTTAATAACAGCCCATGGATCCTTTAGATCAGACATTATTACATCCAAATATACAAGGAAATCATAAAAAAATCATTATAGCCTAGCTAAACAAGCCTCCCATGCCTAGAACAACCCAAAAACACTACAACCCCAAGACTACTGCAACACAAAAATACTGCAACAAATGAAATTATATTTTATTGAGGGTTTATACTCAAAAATAGAGAGACAAAATAGATCTGCTGATATATTAATCAATAGATCACAAAAACTGAGATCTAGTCTTTTTTACACAAATCGAAGATGACCCGGTAAGGGTTTCTTAATAAACATGAAGTACAAGAAGTAAATGCTACAGATATATGGCTGAATCACACTATATAGCCAAAGAACTACATAAATATGGCTGATAATATAGATAAATGGATGTAGCTCCTCCTACTATCTTTCTGGGAAAAAGGTTTATCCTCCTTCAGGGAAACTAGTTGAAAAAGTAGGGGTTTAAACCCTTCCACTGCAACACCATGAGAAATAACGCACTTTCTCCAAGGGATTGAACTATAGATGTAGGAGAATTCTTGGCCAAGTGCCAGATGGTGGAAATGAATTCTATAATGCTCCTCCCATATTTCTTAAACAAGATCTCCAAGCAAGAGTGGGGAATCCCAACATGAGAAAACCCTTTCACTAAACAGTGCAACAAACTTTGCTAAACAACTCAAGCATGCAATAAGTCTAAACAGACCCAATCATAAAATAATATTCTCCAATAATGCCCCATATGGCTACCATTCCCTCCATTATATAGTTTATGAGCTTCCTCACCATGGGTCCCACCCATTTATGAGGTTACTTTCATGCAAAGGCTCCTCCTCCAAAATTACGTTGTCTACATGGGTTCCACTCTTCTATTTACAACGCTGTTTGATTTGGTCAACCTTGACATAGTCTCCATGCATTTTCTCCTTTCACAACCAAGGTGTCTTTATTCTGACTAGCTAAACTGATCCTTTATTCACATTGAGTTGTCTTTATTGATGATCCACTCCTCCCATATTAGTGCTATTGACTTGGTCAAAATTGACCTTGTCCACATGTATTAGACCTTGCTCACACATGAGGGGGCTAGATCCAATTATTAACATGATCCCTTTTCACATTAAGAGGGATTTTATGCCTACTTAGGATAGTTATGGGCTTCCTTTCCCATTTATTCATCTAACTAGGTGTCAAGAGCAAAATTAATATTCCAATTAGCTGCATGCTAATTTAGGAATATTACAGTGTGGCTGCACATAATGCCTTTTTCACATAGTAATATTTTGATTAACAAGGGAAGTGTTTTCAGGAACTTACCTCGAAACCCTTTGAAGAACCTCCATTCTTCTTCTGAATAGGATATGATTTGATCAGCTACGAATTCTGTCACAAATCCTCCCTACACACTATCCACCCAGTGATCTACCATATGGGTGATGATATTTTCAGTTCTTTCCAACTGTTGGATCAACTCTGGAGTCGACTACGTGACCCGCTCATCCTTCCAACATGTTTGGAAATCTACAAGCCTAGCTAGCCACTCCTATAGCTTGTGTGCAAAGGTTACAAAGAAAATTTCATATACCTTAGTAAAAACGTACTTATTTTTCCACTTCTCAACTATCAATTTTGTGCTACGATTCTCTTTTACAGCAAATTCCTGAACCTGTCTTTTGAACCACTCTTTAATTTCCACCTTCTTAGGTCTCCAATGGCCTCGTGGCATTACCTAATCTCTCTCTCTCAAAATTATCCAATGGCCTTGAGGGGTCCTGACCCAGGTTCAGAGGTTGAAGTTTGCCAACAAACCCCTATACGACAGGCCCTTTTGTCAATGACCTACTTGTGCAGGCCAAGGTATCACCTAAAGTAGTATGGGAGGGTGTTGGAACCAAGTTTCCACACCCTAAGAGAGTAGGTAATCAAGGCAGATCTATGTTCGCAACCTCTAGGATTCGCACAGACAGGTCTATTTGCAGGGTTTTTAATAGTATAATCTGCAATTAATCTTGATAGAGCTATTACCATGCACAGATCTAGTCAGTACCTTCGCATCCATGTGCGTATCAGTAGTTACTAGTACATGATATCATAAACTCATCAATAACAGATCATATATATACCTTATACCATAACACAGATACATTTGCAGCATAAACAGATAGCATAGATGTATTCACAACACCAGATAAATTTTGAAGATTTGCATCAACATTAGCACAATAAATCTAGATAATATATATATATATATATATATATATATATATACTTCAACTATACTCACATATATTAACATCCAAAAACCCAGTTACAACCCAACCACAACCTGTGCACACAGCAAGCACGGTCTGCACACAGCAGGACTAAGGATCTCCGCACACATAGCCAGTAGGAGTCCTTACCCAAAGCAACCCAAAACATATCTAACATTTTGCACGTAGCCTTAGTCAAAATTTATGCCTACCTTTTAGACTCTGAATATTCATCTATTTATATCAACTTAGCCTACGCTTTCCTGTGGTCTGCAAATCGTGGTTTGCAGACTCTAAGTCTACCCTTTGACCCATTACAATGCGTTCAGGACTTTGACCTACTGCAAAAACCCTGTGTTAGAGTAATTAATACAAAAATATACAAAATTCATAGCTTTGGGGAGCCCCGTTCCAACACCGGACCTTAGAGAAACTCCTTTTCCATTTGGTGTAGTGGCTTTGACTAGGGGCAACGTGACTAGTTTCCCAATAAGGATAATGAGGGTGTGTTTTTTTTATAACATGCAAATGGAAAATGATTTAATCTATAATATGAATTGACTAAATATCTATTCTACTATATACCCGAGAGTGTTCATTCCTTAATGAGATCTAGAAATATATCTTTCAACAATTGGTACTGAAGATTATTCAGAAGTTGAAAGAGATGAAAATTATGTAAAAATAATTATTTTGAAAAAATAGTTTGATCAAGACAATTGTGAAATATATATCACATTCATAAATTTTATCATATATGAGATAAGCAACCATAAATAAATATCATTACAGAAGTGCATTTAACACTTATGATAACAACTTTCATATATAATACAGATAAAAGATGATTGTCAATTCAAGAAGAAAAACTTAATATAATGTGTATAAATACCATATATACAAGGTTCTACTCATTCAAAATGACAGTAGTATTCTTCTCCTCTTCACGTTAAAGCAATTTAATGAGTACAACAGTGCAAATTTAGTTAAACAACTTCAATATCAAAATATAACACACTTCGTTCCATTAATTCATCAAGGCCTCCACAAACATACATAAGTGCATTCCTTTGCAAATGTTTTTTGACAAATTTCTGGACCCTTCTCTAAATGCATGAGAAGGGTTTAAATACTAAACTAACTATTTCTAAAATAGATTATTACATAAAAATTTGAGGAGGATTTCAAACAACCTTCCTCGTAATGAGTAAACTTAAAATACAATGTAGGAATAAAAATAACAACATGCTTAAGTGGGTTGATCTTATTTTTCTATTGGATATCTGAGGTGGAAAATATCTATCATCAGCTTTAGTTGAGCTGGCTGTGTGATACCAGATCTGACTTGGCATTTAAACACTGCATTTGAAAGTGTTGGCAACGATTTCTTAGTAGAATCATTTAATAATTGTAGAGTCAGGCTTAGTTAACGATTTCCAGTAATTTTCCTGATCAAACTTAGTTATCTTTTTAATAGCTTCTGCCTGTGTTTCTACACTTTCCTTCCACTGTGCTTCTAATGTTTTAAGATTTGGGAGAACTTTAGTTGTAGATTCTTTTATAAGTTCGGCATTTAGAATTTGTCCATTAACAAATTCAATGATTTCATTTGTCAGATTTGTTGCCTTTGATGTTGCCTCCTCTGCTTGTCTTAACTTCATTTCCCAATCTTTGAATACAATATCTTTGTGAAACTTATCAATTTTGGGGAGATCAACTTTATTTCTTGTATCAAACTCTTGCCATTGGATGAAATCATAAATTTTCTTTTGAACTTTTTCACATTCTAGCCTCCTGTTAGCCACTTGTTGGATCAAAATATTGCTTGTATCACAATATGAACTGGTAACCTAGATTTGATGAAAAAAATCCTCCTGCTAGTGCTTCAATTTTGCATTCAATTCAAGTGCCTCTTTAATAAATTGCTCTGTTTTGGGCTGAATTTTATTTTATCCATCGCTACTTCTATCTTTGTTTCCTTTTCTGAAATCTGTACTTGGTGCTGCAGCGTTAATCTCTCGAATTCCTTTTGGAATTTTGACATTTTCATCTCCATTTTCTTACTGGCATTGAGCTTTTCCTATTGTAGTAGTCTTTCCAATTCTTGAACTTTGTCTTCCTTTTGTTTGAGAATACGTTTCACTTCTTCTACTTTGTCAATTGTAGCAGTTGCATATGCACCAAAAAACTGTGATAGTTTAGTGAGATGTTCAGTAGGATTGGCCAAAGATTCCTTCCCTACAACATCCACTGATTCAATGTCAAGAGTAGTTACTGATTCATCAATTCTTCTTCTCTTTCTTCTCTTGACTACAACTTTGTGACCTACGCTGTAGAAGACATCTAATGGAGGTATTTCCTCAATTTTCAAAATTATTTCTTGTGTTGGGTAGGCTGGGATAATCTCTTGATCTTGATCTTCTAGTAAATGTTGTAGTGGCATTGCAGTTTCCACTATATTCTGGGTTTTCTCAAGCATTTGGAAACTTTTTGATTCTTCAGAATTAGAATTTGGTGGTGGTGGTGTCTCGAGTGCTTTAGAAAAATTTTCCCATTCTGTATTTAAATACTTTTCTTGAGGTTTAGCTGTCAGCTCAGGTGTAGTCTGAACATGGTGAACTTCTTTTGAATATGATTCAGCTCCACAATTTTCCTCCTCATTTTGCATATCAATTTCTTTAATTACTTTTTCAATTATTTTCTTAGGACCTTCATTTCTACTTTCAGATTCATTATCAGAGTGATCTAAAATTTGAGAGTGGTGTTGTGATTGTTCTTACTCTTGATTTGATTTTTCTTGAGATTCATATTTTGAAATGTCCTTAGCCTCATCATCTAGGCTAATGTTGGGAGTTGGAGTTTTGACATCTTCAATAAATAATTAGTCCAATGGGATTGTTTCTAATCTCTTTCTTCTATATGCTTGGAAAGATTTAAAGTCTGATTCACTAAAATTATTAGATGCAATTTTCAACACATCTATAAACTTCTCTACACCTTCAAATAAATCATCAAATATGTCCTTCTCATTCAGGAAAGGTTTGAGTTTAAGACTAGTAGTGAAATTCTGAACCACATCATTAGGATCATATGATATCTTTGGCATTAAAGCCAGATTCAATGAAGTGGTATTTGAAATCTCTTTAGCTGCATGACCAATGTCAAAAAGGGAAAAAGTGCCACATTGTACTGGGAAAGTAGGCCAGATGGCTTTTTTGGAATCTCCGAGTTGTTTGGTGACATCACTTACTAGAGTTTGATAAGAAATTTCTCTAGCTAAAATCTTATCAAGAAAATAGCAAGGCAAAACATGGGGGGAAGAAAAACTCCTAAAAAATCTTATATAAGTAAAATTTTCCTCAGCAAACCATCTAGCCACAGGTAGAATATCTGTGCTAGCTTCCTTGGAAATCATATGGGCTCTTTCATTAAAGATGTTCTGATGGATGGGCAACATAACTCCATTACAAATTTTATGGAAATGCAGATGAAACTCATATTCCCATAGGGATTTATGGTAAACATGAATTGGATTGGGGTCCTGGCTTATCCACTTCCATCCATGATAGGAAAGCTTGAACAGAAACATATTTCATCCATGGTGTATGCACTCATGTAGAAGGGAGGTATTTTCCTAGTGGAATAGACTCTATTTTTCCTATAATCCATAATGTTTTTAGCCATATTATTATACAAAATGGTTACCCAATTCATGATAAAGGAATTGACAATTGCGTCAATTAATGGAACCCATTCTATATAAAATATAGTGGTATCCAGTTTGGAAAATAATCTACATATCATTCCTGATGCATAACAATAAGGGGAGGGTAATTGTGCTATCGGGTACATACCAAGTTTATCTCACTTTAGCTTGCCTTGGTCTTATTTCCATCCTTTTACCACTTTCATGAGGTATTTATTCTTTCTCGTAAATCTTTGCAAAAAAGGTTTATCATAAATCTTCTGCGGCATACGTAAATGATACATTATTTGTAAATCCTTTACAGTGAATGAACCAATATTCTCTATCTTAGAATTCTTGAATGTTCCGTATGCTATGTTGAGGTTGTCAATGACCCATTTTAGCATATCACTGTATGGTAAGATTTTGGGTCTCGCCACTATTCTATGGAGAAACGAATATGCAACTTCAAAGTAAGACGACTCTGATTAAACGGTCTCATCTACTATTACTTTTTTCCTTATTTCTCTTGGTTGTTCTCCTTCAAACAGGTTGTACATTGTCTCCCATGAGGAACTCCCACAATCCTTGTTGCACATTGTGTCTGAGAATAATGGAGGCATGTCTGTGTTTTCTACAACGAATGCTTGGGCAACTGCTTTGCATTTCCTGGTCATTCTAGTTGATATTGCTTCCTTAGGTGGTTTCCTGAATTCCAAAAAAAACAAGTAAATTTAGATTTGAGATGAGGATAGATGAAGAAAAAGAATAGATTTAAATCAAAATCCGACGCTTTAAATTTAAAACACACTTCAAGTGAGATATCAATATTTTGAACCTTTTACCCATTGAATGGTTTTAATAACCCTTTAATTCATTTATCAAATCACTTACATGCTTTGCATAGTATGTCTAATATAATGATCCAAATCATTAAATTTTATAACAGATTGATTTCTTGAGTAATAAATGAATACCACAAATCACAATTTTTTACAGATGTCAATACCATATGTTTCGTCACTTTGAATATGCGAAATGTGATCTGCGCCAGTCACACATCACATTTTATTATGGTGAACTTAACTTTTCATTTGTTTTAACTTTGCGAAATGCAAAATGCGGTAAAGACACAAAGTATTGTGCTTTGTCGGATTTTATGGATGCATTTAGTTATTATTTTATTGTCTCATCGGGTCTGACTCATCGCAATTCCTTTTGAAATGTTATAATTTTTTATCTTAAAGGATGCATGATGCGATTTGTAACTTAAAGGGTTTTTTAAGCCTTTTCAACGGGAAATTTCATAACTTTCAAAAAGGTTGAATTGCTTATCGCAATTCACAAATCTTATATGTGTTTTAAATTTATTAGATTGTAAGGTATGTGATTTGCGCTAAGATTTTTGAAATAAAAGTGGACAGAAAAAGCCTTTATTCCTAAGACTTAACGCTAAAACTAAAAATGTTTCTAAAATTCTATTTATTTTTTTAAAGGGTCCCCATTTATTATTAAAATAAATGGGGGGGTGTTGTATAGTACAACACCGGACAACTGGGGTAAACATGCGACAAGAGGCTACTAAATTGAGATTCAACCTATTATATGACCTTAAGGAAGGGGAACTGATGGAAACAAGAAAAAAACACCTTAAATAGCATCAAAACCATCCTTAGGAGGTAACCCAACCATCCAAGCCCCTGAACCCTAAGGGAGACTTAAATTTTGACAAATTTGATTCTTACCTACGAGCATGCCAAGGCAGAGTAGTGGAAAAAATCCTATATCCGCTTGCATGCCAAGGAAATTAACATCCAGGGCCTAGTTTGGTCAGTTATGTGCCTGCAACTCTAGGATTTACACCACCTTTTTAGCCCCATAGCTGAGGTGACTGCCCAAAACTTCATAAAACTATAGGGATGATGAATAACATTAAAACAAAAGTACGAAAGCAATAACATCATCAGGAATTCATCTGGATCCCTCCTAGCCATGACAAGAATTTCGTCAAACATGTCACAAATATTGCATCTATAGGTGTAAACAACAGATTTAAACATAGGGGTCTCTTACTTATTTGAGAATGTAATGTTCCAAATTTTGCAATAAAGTATTTGGAACATTAATTTTGATTTTATTTTAATAAAATGAATAAAATGGGTAAGGGAGCCCATGTAGCAACTTAATAAACACTCCTAAGGTGAAAAAAGTCACTTAAGTGGCTTAAGTTAGCAGCCCGAGTGTGAAAAGGGCCAAAAGCAAGTCAGCTAAACCATGGTTGACCAAAGTCAACAATGTACCCAAGAGGGGAAGCTTGCACAACAATATTGTGTAGTTGGATGGAGGGAAATTCGAAATGGGAGAAACCCTAATGTGAGTGGGGTCCATGGCAAGGAAGCATGCCTTGTATAAAAGATGAAGGAGAGCCATTGTTGGGGATCATCTTTGGAGAAGAATTTGGAGGTTGAAGCTCTCTTCAACTTTGTGCTGCTTAGCACAAGAGGTATTCCTGTTTAGGAATGCCCTTCTCTTCCATGGGAGGCCATGGGGAGATTGTTCTTCATCTTCCTCACATATTGGCTTGAGGCCAAAGTAGTCATTTTCAGCTACTGTGTTATTCTTGTAGCAAGAGAACGCTAGAGTTTTTGGTGTCGCAGTGAGGGACCTTCATCATCTCACTTCCGGAGCTGTTTTGTAGAGGAGGAGCTATCTCTTTCTGTAGGAGATCAGAAAAGGAGATCTAGAATCTTCTATTACATATTTTGGCATTGTTCCGTATGTTTCTTCTCATGCCCAGTGCAGTCCCTTACTCCTATAGCGTTATTTTCTGAGAGGGTTTGCAGGAGGAGTTCATTTTGTGCACTAGAGGGTGCAATCTTCAGTAAGGGGATCAACTCCTTTACTTTGGAGATCATTGGAGAAGGTATCATTTTTTATGGTATCATCTAATTCCTTCTCAATTCTTGTATTATGATTTAGTTGCAGTAGCTACACTACAACTCTGACTTTTTCCAGATTTATGTATTTTAGCCAATCCCTTGGAGGATTGTTGTAATAATGTTTTCTGAGGTTGAGATCTTGCTCTACCGTATTTATTTGATCACATAATGTTATATCATCTCATATATATCAGCTTGCAGTAATTTTCCCTCATAGACTGTGCAGTGACAGAGTAGCTGGGTTTCTGCTGTAGTGTATTCTCTTGTTTATGTACATTTTCCCTTGAGGCTGATTTAAGCTCACCTTGAGAGGAATTTTCCTCAAGGAATTTGTATTATATTTTCTGCTACACATTATGTATCATATGTGTACTCTTCTTACATTATATGATGCATTCTTTCACTGTTGTTCATATTGAGGTTTTCATACTGCTGAAGATTCTCTCATTGAGCATTATTTCGGTATACTTGTTGGTGGGAGATCTGAATAACCCCCTTAGGGATATTTATTTGGGCTTATATTTTGCAAGTATTTTTTACCAGATCTACTCGAAGGCATACCAGCACTAGATTTCCTTATTTTCAGATTGGCTTCCTTATACAACGTCCTCATGGACAGTTGTTGCAGAAATTCCTTGAAGGGAAATATTAGCTCTTGAAAAATTCTATTGGCAGGGTCTTCTAGTGGGCCAGGTGGCCTTTGGATCTCATCCTTCCTTATGAAGGTGACATATCCAGTAAATTCCCCTAATAGTCGATCTCTGAAATAGTTCAGTGTTGATTGTTAATACTCCTGGAGTTGGAATATTGGAATATCTTAAGATATTCCCGATGGAGCAAAAATTTCCCCATTTGGGATATTACAGTGGTATCAGAGCTTCGAACTTGGCTCAACCTGTGAATTTTGAATTTCAGAGAAGAAGAGGCTAGAATGATGCAGAGGATGAGATTGATCTCATCAATTTTCAGATCCGGCAGCAACCTCTCCAAGGAGGTTGAGGAGATAGAAAGGGAGAAGAGGAAGGACCATGCACTTCCTATTCTCACATAGAAGTAGAGAAAAAGCATGAAGAACACTTGGAATTCTAAATTCTAAGTGAGTATCTTGCTGAATATGGAGCAAACCCTAGAGTCTTCCAAGAGACTCTATCTTTTTCACACGTGTTCAGCAAAAAGAGGAAAGGACTTGGTGGTTTAGCCATGGGAGGCATGCAAGGGTTTCTACTCTTGCTGATTTTTCTCAGATCTTGATCAGAATATTTGGTCAAAGAAGGGAGGAGCCTTCACCACCTGAGGCACATGACAATTCTGTCACATTCATGGAGGAGCAGCCTCCACCTTTAGCTATTGAGGCAGCCAACACACTTGAGGAAGGGACTCTTGCAGCAACACAAGATTCTTCCAAATATCTCCATGGTATGCATGAGTTTGCATCTGTCATGGAGGATTGTACATTATTGCATGATGATTGTCTTGAGAAGGTAACTTTCACTACGATGTGCCATTATTCTTAGACACCCTTGATGAGTCATGCACCACACATGAGGTTGGGGTTTGAGACATGGACCACCGAGGATATTGCATTTCAATGTCCCATGAAATGCAAGAGGAGAAATTTGTTTTGGGACAATGGTAGCTCTTGTGAAATAGGTACCAAGTGGCAGGATACTTAAACCAACGAGAAGAGCCTTATGGATGAAGTGTGCCCAACGGAAATTTGGAGGATCCATAACCCACAGGTCCCAAGATCATTTCACAATTGTTTCCCTTGATGGAAAAAGAGGAGAGAATGGGTGCAGCATGATGGGATGGCATCTCTCTTACTACTCATTATGTCCCCATTTAATATTGATTATGGTGGAAGTATGGAGGAGCAACAAACATTCTTGTTGCTCAAATTTTGTTTGGATGTTGCGGGAGCAAGAGGAAGCACTAGCATGGTGCAAGAGGATTTCTCTTTGATCTTGGATGCCCAAGAAGCACCTTCTTCAAGGGAGGGGCTCTACATTTGTAGTAGCATGATGGGAGGAGTATTTTTCAAGATTCATGTCAAAGAGGGGAGCTTTGAGATGACAGTGGTCCTACTCCAAAGGCCAGCAGCGCTGTCACTTGAGATCTTGGATTACTTGATGAAGTGTTCTCAAAACCACTTCACAAGTGGTGAGTTTTGGAGGCATGTAGGTGATGAACATGAAGGAGTAATGGAGGAGAGAACTCCTTACTACATTTTGACTTTCTTGGCTTGGTTGCACAAGCACAAGAAGAGGGATCTACATGCAACACTTATGGGTTCTTCTTTCATGCATTTTCATGCATATTCTTCATTGATGGAGGAGTCCACTTGGGAGAGCTTTCTAATGGATGTATATCAGCATATGTCTAGATGCATAGCCCAAGAGATGATGAGATGGTTGGCACAGCCACTCCCCTACTATGTTGCAGTAAGGGGAACTTTTCACTTGAGCCATTTCAGCTCAAAGGCCAAAGTACATGATGAGGGAGGTAACCATTTGTCTTATGATTTACACTCTCTTAATTTTATGATCATCAAGTTGCATCAAGGAATGTCTTCCTTCCTTGCACATTATATTTGGTTGCACTTATGGTTCATTGCAGCAAATACAATGGCTATTTTAGCAGTGGATTGTGGGGGACAGCCACATGGGTTTTGGTGTGCAACTTTGGCACCAAAATATGTTTTCATGATCACATCTTGCAAGATGAATGTGGCAGCAAAAAAGTGGCTGCAAAGGCACTTGTTACTTTCTATTTTGAGGTAGGCCAATGATGCCCCACGCTAGTTCCATGCATGGAACTATATTTCACCTCCTTGCTCTCATGAGTTATGCTTCCATGTTTTGCTAGTGGAACTCTGTCCAGAGGAAGCACTATTTTGAAGTGGGGGAAATAAATTGAAGATGCCCATTGGGAGTGTGATTCTCCCTACTTTGAATGTTGTATGTTTCAGGAGAAGCAATGGGCAGCCCATGATTGCCAAAATTCATCTCTTTCCTTCATGTGGGAGGAGCTATTTGGGGAGTTTGAAATTTTGGAGGAGGCACTTCATGGTTTTTATGTTTGATGGGGTGGCTTGGGTCTCTTTTGAAGACCATTTCATTTCAGCCATATATCAGTAGTAGCCCCAAATGTACCATGAGGAGGGAGAGACTCATAGGGTGGATGTGCCCTTTGGGAGAGAAGACCTCCATTCTTTTTGCAGCACATGCTCCAGGGGGAGTATGGAAGATGATATGGTCACCATGTTCAGCCATGTGTTTTTCTATGAGGTGAAACATATGATTGTTGGGATGCCATATGTTGATGAATTCCAACTCATCACATATGAGAAGATTTGGGCCAGCTTTATTTGCAGTGTTCGAGGAGAGGTCCTTGGGGATCTAGACTTCATCTTGCCTCTTGAAGGCAACAGTAATGCAACCCAAGTTTAGCTTTCACTCCACATCCATCATAAGTGGAGAATAGGACAGCGTGGGGTAGGCCATGAAGCTTACCAAGTTCATAAATTCAGCCCACCTATTTCTCATGAGCACAAGGTGGAGGAGTATTTTCAAGGGTTTCCTAGTTGGAGGGTGACTCATTTTGCTTGGTTGATTGCTTGAGGATGGAGGATATACATGAGGATATTTCAGACTCCATGCCTTGAGTGGAGGAATTTTTTCAGTTCATCCTTTCTCTTGCTTGAGGACAAGCAATTTTTGGGAGGGGAGGACTGTAATGTTCCAAAATTTTTCAATAAAGTATTTGGAACATTAATTTTGATTTTATTTTAATAAAATGAATAAAATGGGTAAGCCCATGTAGCAACTTAATAAACACTCCTAATGTGAAAAAAGTCACTTAAGTGGCTTAAGTTAGCATCCCAATTGTGAAAAGGGCCAAAAGCAAGTGAGCTAAACCATGGTTTACCAAAGTCAACAACGTACCCAAGAGGGAAAGCTTGCACAAGAAAATTGCGTAGTTGGATGGAGGGAAATTTGAAATGGGAGAAACCCTAATGTGAGTGGGGTCCATGGAAAGGAAGCATGCCTTGTATAAAAGATTAAGGAGAACCATTGTTGGGGATCATCTTTGGAGAAGAATTTGGAGGTTGAAGCTCTCTTAAACTTTGTTCTTCATCTTCCTCACATATTGGCTTGAGGCCAAAGCAGTCATTTGCAGCTATTGTGTTATTCTTGCAGCAAGAGAATGCTGGAGTTGCTGGTGTTGCAGTGAGGGACCTTCATCATCTCACTTCCGGAGCTATTTTGTAGAGGGGGAGCTATCTCTTTCTCTAGAAGATCAGAAAAGGAGATCTCGGAGCTTCTATTGTATATTTTAGCATTGGGCCATATTTTTCTTCTCATGCCCAGCGTAGTCCCTTACTCCTACAGTGTTATTTTCTGAGAGGGTTTGCAGGAGGAGTTCATTTTGTGCACTAGAGGGTGCAATCTTCAGTAAGGGGATCAACCCCTTTACTTTGGAGATCATTGGAGGAGGTATCATTATTTATGGTAGAATCTACTTCCTTCTCCATTCTTGTATTATTATTGAGTTGCAGCAGCTACACTGCAACTCCGGCATTTTCCGGTTTTATGTATTTTATCCAATCCCTTGGAGGATTGTTGTAATAATTTTTTCTGGGGTTGATATCTTGCTCCCTGTGGAGCGATAAAAAGGTGTCTTTGTAACTTCTAATTACCTCACATTAATTGTCAACCCAGGGACGACTTTTTATTTCAAGAGTGTACTCAGTCTGAGGCGGCTATTTACTCAAGAGTAATGTTTGTGAAGATGTAGTATAGAAATACAAATGCAGAAATAATAAATGCTTGAAAAGAAATCTGCTTGAAAAGAAATCTAATTACAAATGACAGAAATGTAAAGACTACACTACAACAACCTTGCTAGACATCGATTAGGGATGCAATAGTAATAACTCTTTCCCCTAGAAATCGATGTGAGATGACCAAATCTAGGGACCTGGAATGATTAGCTCTTCCCTCTACAGTTTAGAGATCTCAAAGCAAGTGAAAACAACTCAAAGGAAATGAAATCTAAAACGCAAACTGGAAAGGAACGACAATCTAAAAGCAATGAACAGGAATTGAATAGCAGCGTAAAATAAACAGTGAATTCAATTCATAACCAAGCAAACTAGATTTCTACTCTTTAATCCTGTCGACAGCCACGCAACAATCAACTACCGTAATTCATAAACAAAAGGAATAACAACTGGAATTAGATACAGAAAAACAACATTTTATAACAATTGAATCATGAATCATGCTTCTTGTAAAGAATGGAATAACAATGACTCTGTATTTGATCCAATTAGCAATAACTCAATAAATAAAAAAACTTCACACAATAGAAATAAACCAATAGAAATACAAACAGCAGATCGCTCCACCAGGGCCGGGCCCTCAACCACCGGTGAAGCGTTGCTGTGCTTTACTCCAGCGCTTGAGAAATGGAACAACAGTGAACTCTTTTATTAATCAGGCATCAATAATGTTTACAAACAGCTCACACTCTCTTAACAAGAGCCGATGCACAATTCTGCAAATTACAATAAGAAAAGTCTCTCCCTCCCCCCATACACAATACATGCTTCTCCTTTTATAATCAGAAGGTGGAGAAATTAAATAGCAAATAGGATCTCTAATAATAATATTGAATTTCTTCCAACCAATTGATCAACAATAAAATAGATTTACATCCCTCTTTTAACAACAGCAAGTCGAATTTGGCTTTGTAGCTGAGATTTGGAGGACGGCCGCAACCACAGATCTGAGAAAATCGTGCTCAAATAACCCTGCATTTCTCTCAGTACAAGCCGAATTTGGGCAAACCGTTCTTTTTTAAAGTTAATTGGGTCCGTTCTGAACAAACACCATGTTCCGGATTTCCCAGATTCGTCTTCATTTGCTCAGAATCTCAACCGCAAAATTGTCACTCCTTATTCCAGCGCATTTCTGAGTTGGCACTTTTAATGATCAAATCTTCAATCTGGAAATTATCTTGGAGGCTAAAAATGGTGAATAATGTTATAACCAACTTATTAAAACTATCATTGATAAAATAATTCATAATTATCAATTTATTAGAAATAAAGGAGAATAAATGACATTCATTCATAGAAGCATAAATCATCATAAAATGGATTTAAATAATAAATTATAATAAATGATGTGATGAAGAATGGTAGAAATGGGTGGAATAAGCATTCACAAGTGATAATAATAATGGCATATTAACGGCCCAACATACCCCCACACTCAATATGTTGCATGTCCTCATGCAACGAAAACCTGAATATATTGCATGTCCTCATGCAACCCAAAGACAAATCCCATGTGTTAACCAAGCAATAAAAAATATGTTCATCTTAGCTCATGAAATGGATAGAACAAATGAATTCTTCCTTAATTAATGAATATTCACTTTTAGTAATCTTGATGAAGGCATAACAATTTTTACATTGACATTCAACTATATGTATGAAGTTGCAGCAAAATATGATATAAGTAACAGCAAACTTCATTAACCATTTTCTCAAAAACTACAAACCAGCTTTTGTTGAAATGTTGCAAGTAAGTTTATAATATATGAATGTCTCTATGATCCAAAAATCATATCGTTTTGATGCACGGATCATGAGATATAAACAAAATGGCTGTAGGTGAGAGTGCATGATTTCCGAAATTTTATGAACCAATTTATCTTGAAATTATCTGGGTTTGTATTAATGATACGTCTGCATTTTCCAAAAATCACAAGAATTGAGTTCATAGTTTTAAAAAATATTATGGAAATCAATTTCTGCACTGAAATTGTATGCCTTAAATGAGAAAGAAAATTGAAAACATCCATCATGCGTAGCAATTCCTCCCCCTCTCTGAAAAATTAGCATGCCCTCATGCGATGCTAGAAAAAAATTGAGGTGGTTGCTACCATCTGTTGAATTCTATGCTTGGTGTAAAACAACATGGAATAATGGAGGTGTTGAGAATGAATAAGAATAACAATGGATGATAAAGAATATGGATGACATGGTCATAAGAAAGAAATGAATGAAAGGAACACTCCCCCATACTCGAAAATGATATGCAGCTGAAAAATAGGGAGTGGTATAGATGTGGACTGAAGGATGATAAATGATGCTCAAAATGGATTTTTATGAAATTCTCCTAAATTCGTAATAAATCAGAAAATTATGCTATTTTACCTCAAGTTTTACCTCCAAAAATGTGGAATGACATATATGGACTGGCAGTTGTTGAAGCTGATGTAGACAGAGTTGGTGCTGAAAGTGATGCAAAAGGTGGAATCCAGGTAAGCACATCATGTCTGAAGAATTGTTCATGTTCGCGAGTTGCTCGAGCCTCTTCTGTTAGTTGCAATACTGTAGTCATGCTGTGAATAGAATTCTGCCCATACTTGTTTTCCTGCAAACAAAGCACTATTTGGCATACAATGTTCTTGAATCCATAGTGTAAGAAATAGATAAGATGCATGCAAAAATTTCAATCAGAAAAACTTATGTATACATGCAATACTAATATTTTGGCAAATCAACAAGTGATGGTAGAGTGCAGTAATCATATCGCATGCAATCCCATAATGCATACATTCCCCCCTCCAATTGGAAAAGGAATTCCATGACCATAAAGCATATAAGAGGTGTTGTGCTGATGGCAAGGCAAGGGAATGAACAATATAGCAGTGAATGAAGCAGAGTACACATATCAATGATAGGATAGCGGGAGTTATGGTTATAATGAGAGCAGAGTGTGTAAAGATAGTTATGAATAAGAGATAGGATGCTTTGAATTGATGATAGGTGATGAAAAAGAGAAAAAGAACAACAATATGCCAAAAAGATGTTTTACTGATAGTATGCTAGCTGAAAATGATGCGATTGATCATAAAACAATTTCTCATGCATAAAGGTTCAAAACAGGGAAAAAGTTAAGGAAATAACTTCTCTGATAAAAAGAAAAAAAAAATAAGAAAAGGGTATTATAATAATAATTGACGATAAGATATAACTTCAATACCATAAGCAGAGCCTCTGCTGCCAGCAGGCGTCCATAGCCTCGGCAGGGTTGCTTTTTAACCCATATGAGCCAGAATCCTCAATTTATAACTAGAGAGTTACATTGTTGTTCTACATAAGAGATCAATGTGCTGGCGTGGTAACCAGATAACCACACTGCCATTCACTAGGATGTAGCAAAAGTGATCAGGCCGGCTCGTGATGAGACCTCCTGTTCCAAGGATAATTGGGCTATCCAATGGATCATAACCCTGGTGTGGTGGCCATAATGGGAATGTCACTTTGTTACAGCCTTATGAACATGGTAGGATGTCTCGTAATGAGACCCCCTATCCTCCATCTGCGAAAAAATTTTTGTTATTATTACACATTTTTATGATAAAAAGAGGGAGGTTCAGCACTCCTTAAGAGCAGGGATGGTGGAAGAAGTTGAACATGTCAATAGAAAAAAATATACTCATAATCTCATTTATTACAGACAGAGAAGATTATAACTAGGAAGGGTGGAACCAGCATGGTATTAAGATGATCAATCAATATCATGTTCAACAGAAAACAATGCAGTAAAGTAGTATATAAATAATTGTGTCCCTTTTGAAAATAATCTATCATAAAGGAGCTGTCCTGTTAAAGATCATAACATGAATGATATTAACTTGCTTCAATAGAATCCATAATTCTTGTCCTCATAAGTAGTGTACTTCATGCCATGAAAGGGAATCAGTAAAATGTGGTTGAGATGAACTAGGAATAATCCCACAAGAGGAAGGAAGGGTTGCTCCCAAAGTGTTGCTTCTTTGAAGGAACATCAAAAACACTCAAAAAAAGTGTTGTTCCTTGTAGGGAACAACAAAGGAAATGCACACAAAAAAGCAAAAATACACACAAAAAAAAGTGTGAAAATGAAAATGTCGTTCATTTGGAAAAAGGAACAGCAAAAACACTCAAAAAAAGTGTTGTTCCTTGTAGGGAACAATAAAGGAAATGCACACCAAAAAGAAAAAATACACACAAAAAAGTGTGAAAATGCAAATGTCGTTCCTTTGGAAAAAGGAACAAAAAAAGTGTCGTTCCTTTAGAAAAGGAACAGCAAAAACGCAAGTGCCGTTCCTTTGGAAAAGGAACAGCAAAATGAACAGTCATACAATGCAAACATGCAAAAAAACAAATTCGTTGTTCACGGTATTGATGCTGAGGATGAGTTACACTTTGAATGAAGCAATACCTGAAACACAAAATATAAGAGAAATTAGAAAAAAAACAACAAAAACAGTATGTAAATAAATAAATTAAGTTACAACAACTATGATGTTATGTAAAAAAAAATGATTTATTCGAAAAATGTTTTGGCAGCAAAGACATGACATGAATCTTCAAATGGAAATCAATTCTTCATTTGTTCTATTATGAATCCGTTGGGTAATGAGTTGGATGAAATTCCTTTGTTTTATTAAAATTTGTTTCAAGAATCACTTGTCCATAAATTGACCTTCTTTATTTTCCCAAGACCTGCAAAAAACGAGTGTCTACCTGCAAGAAAACATTAAATCATGGAGAAAGAGAGGTGCGCGGGCTCCCATAATCCAAGAATTATGCAAAAAAACTAACAAGTAGTTACTCTGTAGAACAAATCCACGGAGAAAATAACAAAGTAAAATATATTTGTTACCTGCGGGAGAGTAGTGGCCAATCATGCTAACCTGCAGTGTTTTAGTCACAACTTCTTTGTTTTTCGTCCAAATTGAGTGATTCCAAAGCCAAATGAGAGCTAATTCAAAGGTTAATCTCCAATAGCAATAGGTTTTAAAAATTCAATGATATGATATGTCAATTTTACTTAGAACAACTTGCATAACAGAGTCATTTTCGCTTACCCCACTTAGAACAACAGTGAATGTTTTAAGCATAGATTCTTCGTTTGATGTCGGATTCGAATGATTCAAATTGGAAATGAAATTAGATTCATTTATTTATCTCCAATAGAAACAGGTTTTGAATAAAATAAGAATTGATAGGTGAAATACTGTAAGGAACATCCGGAAAAACAGAGTTTTAAGGGTGCTGATTTACGATAGACAGTCAGTATTTTGATCATAACTTCCCCATACGATATCAAAAATGAGTGATTCCAATTGCATTGGAAACTATATTCATAGGGGAATCTACCATAGAAACAGGTTTTAAAAATATGGTCATTTAGGCCTCCAAAAACTGACTGTCCCAACTCTGTTCCTGAGCTGCCCGCTAGACATCCGGTCAATGTTTTGGTTCTAACTTTTTCATTTCAAATCCAAATTGACTGATTCAAATTGGGTTAGAAAGTAGACATCAAGGGCTATCTAGGGTAGAAATATGTTTTAAAAATGTGGTCATTTAGGCCTCCAAAAACTGACTGTCCCAACTCTGTTCCTGAGCTGCCCGCTAGACATCCGGTCAATGTTTTGGTTCTAACTTTTTCGTTTCAAATCCAAATTGACTGATTCAAATTGGGTTATAAATTAGACATCAAGGGCTATATAGGGTAGAAACAGGTTTTAAAAATATTCATTTTTGGTCCCTCAAAACATGACTGTCCCGACTGTTTTTCCACAAAGTTCATCAAGCCCGCAAGCCAAAAAAATGATATTCAAGAATTTTTTCAAATTGGTGATAAAAAATGAATATAAGTGTTTATAGAATTGTTATTTGCAATATAATTCATCTACATACACAAATAAATTGAAATATTTATCACCAATGTTGATTTGATAGCGTGTTGCAACAAAAAAACAACTAGTTTTACATAAAAAACAAAATGCATTTATTTATTCCCTTATTTATTTTATTTTCTACACTAACCTATTTTGATTTGAAAAATGAATATGACTACGTATAGGAGTACTTCCAATGGAACCATTTTCGAAATATGGCTTCATGTATACACATACCCAAATTTGAAAAATGCATATTAGTGAAAATTAAGGTACGAGAAGCCAACTTCCCTTGAAAAAATGGTATCAAAAATTGTTGAAGCATAGAGTGATGATGCAAACACGTGATGGAGTGAAACCAATCTTCAATATATCCGTTACTTTCTTGATTTCCCATCATACCATGAAGTTCTTGAGCTTTTAAAATGGTTTGTTGGTACAACCTAGAAGAAACCTCATTTGCTTCCATAGCTTCTACAATTTTTGAATTTGAAACATTCTGAATCTCATTGTAAGTTTTCTCTAATGGCGCATGTGAGATAGAATGGGTGGGAAGGGTGGATAAATTTGGCAGTTCAACATTGTAAGCATGTTGTACTGGTTTATTGTGGTGAGGGTGTGGAATTAGTTGAGCAGGAAATTGTGTATGGAATGGAGCATTGTGATGATGTGTTTGGTTGGGTTGAGTGGATAAATTTGATATGCAAGCAGGGTGTTGTGAAAGAGCTGGTGGAGAATATGGAGAATGTGCTTGTGCTACAAGATGAGGGAGAGTAGTCATGCAATCATAAGGTGAACCATACCAAACTTGTAGATAAGATTGGTGGTTATATTGAAATTGACATGGCTGCCCTAGAACATGAGTATTCCATAATGGATTATGCAAGTAAGAGAATGGAGAAAAAGTGTTTTGAACCATACCTGTTGACCTTGTTGTAGCTTCCTTATCTCTTTGATATGCTACTTCCATCCTAGATAAGGAAGAGTGAGTATCTATGGGCTACTCCTTTCGGTCATGAGGGAAAAACACTTCATCAAATTCTTCATTTTTATGAACCTGCAAAACGTCCAATTTTGAGCTTAGAGAGCTAATAAAATCAACTTTAAAATTTTCAAATAAATCATTGATTTCAGCTCTTATGTCTCCTATTCTTGTAGCAGATTTGGAAAAGAAAGAACAAACATCTCTAGAATTCTTACCAACCTTGGAGATTCCTCTTGAATACCTTATGCACAACTCACAAACATCATCATATAATAACTGAAAAACATCACCTTTTCCTATCAAATTTAAGAGTTCTAAAAATTCATCTTTGATTCCTTTAAGAAGGAGTGTTTTTAAGATCTCTTTCTCCAAATGCTTATATTTTGATTTTTGAAGGTTGTATTGAAATCGATCTACATAGTCCTCCAAACTTTCATCTTCCCCTTGTATCATACCGAAAATATCTTCATTGGATTTGCAATAGTCTTGGTACTTCTTCAAGAATATGTTCTTCATGTCCTCCCATGATTGGATGCAATTCCCACCTAGGCTCATGAACCATCGGAGAGCTGCTCCTTTTAGAGTAAGAGGAAACACTTTCAATCTTTGATCATTAGTACAATAATCATATCCTCTACAAAGTATTTCGAACTCAAAGAAGAATGTATCTGGATCTTCATTTGCTAAACCATGAAAATTTGGTAAAGATGGGGGAATTATGTGCATTTGTGTCACTCCTCCTAGATCTTTGATAGGGAATTCAAAAGTAGAAACGTGAGCCATTTCTTACCATAATATAAGATGTTCTTCATGTGTTTCTTCGAGGCTCCTTCTTCAAATGTTCCTGTCAATCGGTTAGTGAAATGGGTGGTGCTTACATCACCACTTGAATGAAATCATGTGATTTATTTTTCAAAATTTCTATTTTTTCCCAAGTCATTCACACAAAAATTCAAACATCTATTTCTACCAAACAAAGAAACAACAAATCTGTTAGGAAATCGTACCGTGGAGCAGGGCTTTTACATGCTCCGCACGTAGGTTCTTACCTTCAGTTTTTAAGATCCAACTCTTCCCTAGCAGGCACTCATCAGATTCACACTACTCTTTAGAAATGGCTACACTCTGCCTGGCAACGGCGCCAAAATGTGGAGCGATAAAAAGGTGTCTTTGTAACTCCTAATTACTTCACATTAATTGTCAACCCAGGGACGACTTTTTGTTTCAAGAGTGTACTCAGTCTGAGGCGGCTATTTACTCAAGAGTAATGTTTGTGAAGATGTAGTATAGAAATACAAATGCGGAAATAATAAATGCTTGAAAAGAAATCTGCTTGAAAAGAAATCTAATTACAAATGACAGAAATGTAAAGACTACACTACAGCAACCTTGCTAGACATCGATTAGGGATGCGGTAGTAATAACTCTTTCCCCTAGAAATCGATGTGAGATGACCAAATCTGGGGACCTGGAATGATTAGCTCTGCCCTCTACAGTTTAGAGATCTCAAAGCAAGTGAAAACAACTCAAAGGAAATGAAATCTAAAACGCAAACTGGAAAGGAACAACAATCTAAAAACAATGAACAGGAATTGAATAGCAGCGTAAAATAAACAGTGAATTCAATTCATAACCAAGCAAACTAGATTTATACTCTTTAATCCTGTCGACAGCCACGCAACAATCAACTATCGTAATTCATAAACAAAAGGAACAACAACTGGAATTAGATACAGAAAAACAACATTTTATAACAATTGAATCATGAATCATGCTTCTTGTAAAGAATGGAATAACAATGACTCTGTATTTGATCCAATTAGCAATAACTCAATAAATAAACGAACTTCACACAACAGAAATAAACCAATAGAAATACAAACAGCAGATCGCTCCACCAGGGCCGGGCCCTCAACCACCGGTGAAGCGTTGCTGTGCTTTACTCCAACGCTTGAGAAATGGAACAACAGTGAAATCCTTTATTAATCAGGCATTAATAATGTTTACAAACAACTCACACTCTCTTAACAAGAGCCGATGCACAATTCTGCAAATTACAATAAGAAAAGTCTCTCCATCCCCTCATACACAATACATGCTTCTCCTTTTATAATCAGAAGGTGGAGAAATTAAATAGCAAATAGGATCTCTAATAATAATATTGAATTTCTTCCAACCAATTGATCAACAATAAAATAGATTTACATCCCTCTTTTAACAACAGCAAGTCGAATTTGGCTTTGTAGCTGAGATTTGGAGGACGGCCGCAACCACAGATCTGAGAAAATCGTGCTCAAAGAACCTTGTATTTCTCTCAGTACAAGCCGAATTTGGGCAAACCGTTCTTTGATAAAGTTAATTGGGTCCGTTCTGAACAAACCCCATGTTCCGGATTTCCCAGATTCGTCTTCATTTGCTCAGAATCTCAACCGCAAAATTGTCACTCCTTATTCCAGCGCATTTCTGAGTTGGCACTTTTAATGATCAAATCTTCAATCTGGAAATTATCTTGGAGGCTAAAAATGGTGAATAATTTTATAACCAACTTATTAAAACTATCATTGATAAAATAATTCATAATCATCAATTTATTAGAAATAAAGGAGAATAAATAACATTCATTCATAGAAGCATAAATCATCATAAAATGGATTTAAATAATAAATTATAATAAATGACGTGATGAAGAATGGTAGAAATGGGTGGAATAAGCGTTCACAAGTGATAATAATAATGGCATATTAACGGCCCAACACTCCCCCACCTTTATTTGAGCACATAATGTTATATCATCTCATATATATCAGCTTGCAGTAATTTTCCCTCATAGACTATGCAGTGATAGAGTAGCTGGGTTTATGCAGCAGTGTATTCTCTTGTTTATGTACATTTTCCCTTGAGGCTGATTTAAGCTCACCTTGAGAGGAATTTTCCTCAAAGAATTTGTATTATATTTGATACTACACATTATGTATCATATTTTTACTCTTCTTACATTATATGAAGCATTCTTTCACTGCTGTTCATATTGAGGTTTTCATACTGCTAAAGATTCTCTCATTGAACATTTTTTTGGTATACTTGTTGGTGGGAGATATGAATAACCCCCTTAGGGTTATTTATTTGGGCTTATATTCTGCAGGGAGTTTGTACCAGATCTACTCGAAGGCATCCCAGCACTGGATTGCGTTATTTTCAGATTGGTTTCCTTATATAGCGTCCTCATGGACAACTGTTGTAGAAATTCCTTGAAGGAAAATATTATCTCTTGACAAGTTCTACTGGCAGAGTCTGCTAGTGGGCTAGGTAGCCTCTGGATCTCATCCTTCCTTATGAAGGTGACATATCCAGTAAATTCCCCTAACAGGTGATCTCTTAAATAGTTCAGTGTTGATTGTTAATACTCCTGGAGTTGGAATATTGGAATATATTAAGATATTCCTGATGGAGCAAAACTTTCCCCATTTGGGTTATTACAGAGAATCACTAAGGAACATTTATCCCCTACATCATAAGCTACAATACAATATATTTGACCATAGATACATTGTGTATTCATTTAAAGGTAAAAACATGGATAGATCCATACATCATCACTGATCGAATACATGCGTATAACCAACACAATAAAAACAGAAATATAACGGATATAAAAACAATAAAATACTTACATAAACTAGTAAATTTGCATACTGAACACTAGAGGAATGAGCTCTTCATTACTAAATGAAAAACCAATTGGATATGTGACTTTCATGTTCCACCTAACCATATATTGGATTAGCCAAGTCTCTCTTCAGCCAATCACCCTCGTTCCATATTCCAAGCATGAATGTGGGACTCATAACTAACCGAAAAGGAACCAAACAAGCATTGATGCTACCGAAGGTCTCCACCTACACCATGAAGAATTTTACTTCCTCCTAGTCTATTAGGATTTACTGTAACCCACAGTTTGATCCAAGGGTCACTAGGCCCTACACCAATACCATCACTCTAGGCTTTATCGTACATCCCATCCAGGGGCTACTAGTCCCAATAGATATAAATCCACCTCTTGGCTTTACCATATATCTTTTCATTCACCAACAAGGATTCCTAGGCCCATCGAGGCACATAATCTATCTTTAATACAAACCACAATCTGGCTTAGGAGTTACTAGATTAGTGGCTTTACCATGATCCTCAGTCTCGTTCGGGGACCACTAGGCCATGTGTTTTTCATTTCAAAGATCCACACCACTCAGATTCAAATCCATCCGGCAATCCAGCTCAACCAAAGTATTAGAAACCCATCTCATCAAAGCTATACAGAAATAGAAAGGATAGGCTAAAAACATTGTCACACCTGGAAAATCCCATGCCAAGATAGAAAGAAACCACATGAAATACCATGCATGCTAGATCTAGCAAGGAAATCATATATGAAAATAGATACCTCCAAAGAATCCCACTATAGTTGCTTGATCCTTCTTTTCCTTGCTTTTTTTTCCTTTCTTGCTCCAATTCCCAAGTTCTCCAAGAAAATTTTAAGTATCCAAGAGTGAGTGAGAGAGAGAGAGTAATGAGAGAGCTCAAAAAAATGCATTGATAAAAGTTTACCAACTTTTCCTCATAAACCTTTTTTCTTCATTTTCCACTATTTTCCTTTATTTTCCTGTTCACATGCAACCTATGACCTTTCACCTTCCTTTATCCTAATTTCCATTATTTTCATAAATCAAATTCCAATTAATGCCCCGTGCCTCTCCAAAGCATTTTCCATTTCATTTTCCAATTTCCTTTAGCCATAATAACTGAAATGAATACCCCCTAGGATGTTTTCCCCATCATTCATCTTGTAATACGTGTCCCACCCAGTGTGTTCTTATATATTTTTACATGAATTATTACCGGGTTTGTTACATAACCCTTCCCCTTGTGGGAACACCATCCTCGATGTTCAAGAACACCTACAAATCATCAAACCACTGAAAATGAAACATACTGCCCATGGAGCTTTATAACACAGCTCGTTGCCATCATAAGTGGAGAAGACGATAGCGTGGGGTAGGCTATGAAGCTTGCCAAGTTCATAAATTCAGCCCACCTATTTCTCATGAGCACAAGGTGGAGGAGTATTTTCAAGGGTATCCTAGTTGGAGGGTGACTCATTTTGCTTGGTTGATTTCTTGAGGATGGAGGATCTACATGAGGTATTTCAGACTCCATCCCTTGAGTGGAGGAATTTTTGCAGCTCATCCTTTCTCTTGCTTGAGGACAAGCAAGTTTTGGGAGGGGACGACTGTAATGTTCCAAATTTTGCAATAAAGTATTTGGAACATTAATTTTTATTTTATTTTAATAAAAGGAATAAAATGGGTAAGGGAGCCCATGTAGCAACTTAATAAACACTCCTAAGGTGAAAAAAGTCACTTAAGTGGCTTAAGTTAGCAACCCAAGTGTGAAAAGGGCCAAAAGCAAGTGAGCTAAACCATGGTTGACCAAAGTCAACAACGTACCCAAGAGGGGAAGCATGCACAAGAAGACTGCATAGTTGGATGGAGGGAAATTCAAAATGGGAGAAACCCTAATGTGAGTGGGGTCCATGGCAAGGAAGCATGCCTTGTATAAAAGATGAAGGAGAGCCATTGTTGGGGATCATCTTTGGAGAAGAATTTGGAGGTTGAAGCTCTCTTCAACTTTGTGCTGCTTAGCACAAGAGGGATTCCTATTTAGGAATGCCCTTCTCTTCCATGGGAGGCCATGGGGAGATTGTTCTTCATCTTCCTCACATATTGGCTTGAGACCAAAGCAGTCATTTGCAGCTACTGTGTTATTCTTGCAGCAAGAGAACAATGGAGTTGCTGGTGTTGCAGTGAGGGACCTTCATCATCTCACTTCCAGAGCTATTTTGTAGAGGAGGAGCTATATCTTTCTCTAGGAGATCAGAGAAGGAGATCTTGGAGCTTCTATTTCATATTTTGGCATTGGGCCATATGTTTCTTCTCATGCCCAACGCAGTCCCTTACTCCTACAACGTTGTTTTCTAAGAGTGTTTGCAGGAGGAGTTAATTTTTTGCACTAGAGGGTGCAATATTCAGTAAGGGATTCAGCCCCTTTACTTTGGATATCATTGGAGGAGGTATCATTGTTTATGGAAAAATCTACTTCCTTCTCCATTCTTGTATTATTATTGAGTTGCAGCAGCTACACTACAACTCCGGCATTTCCCGGTTTTATGTATTTTAGCCAATCCCTTGGAGGATTGTTGTAATAATGTTTTCTGGGGTTGAGATCTTGCTCCCCCATATTTATTTGAGCACATAATGTTATATCATCTCATATATATCAGATTTTAGTCATTTTCCCTCATAGCCTGCGCAGTGATAGAGTAGATGGGTTTATGTAGCAGTGTATTCTCTTGTTTATGTACATTTTCCCTTGAGGCTGATTTAAGCTCACCTTGAGAGGAATTTTCCTCAAATAATTTGTATTATGTTTGCTGCTACACATTATGTATCATATTTGTACTCTTCTTACATTATATGAAGCATTATTTCACAGCTATTCATATTGAGGTTTTCATACTACTGAAGATTCTCTCATTGAGCATTATTTTGGTATACTTTTTGGTGGGAGATCTGAATAAGCCCCTTAGGGTTATTTCTTTGGGCTTATATTATGCAAGTAGTTTGTACTAGATCTACTCGAAGGCATCCCAACACTGGATTGTGTTATTTTCATATTGGCTTCCTTATACAACATCCTCATGGACAGCTGTTGCAGAAATTCCTTGAAGGGAAATATTAGCTCTTGACAAGTTCCATTGGCAGAGTCTGCTAGTGGGCTAGGTAGCCTCGGGATCTCATCCTTCCTTGTGAAGGTGACATATCCAGTAAATGCACCTAACAGTAAATCTCTGAAATAGTTCAGTGTTGATTGTTAATACTTCCAGAGTTGGAATATTGGAATATCTTAAGATATTCCCGATGGAGCAAAAATTTCCCCATTTGGGATATTACAGAGAATCACTAAGGAACATTTATCCCCTACACCATAAGATACTATACAATATATTTGACCATAGATACATTGTGTATTAGTTTAAAGGTAAAAACATGGATAGAGCCAAACATCATCACTGAGCGAATACATGCGTATAACCAACACAATAAAAACAGAAATATAACGGATATAAAAACAATAAAATACTTACATAAACTAGTAAATTTTCATACCGAACACTAGAGGAATGAGCTCTTCATTACTAAATGAAAAACCAATAGGAGATGGGACTTTCACGTTCCACCTAACCATATATTAACACCCCCCTAGGATGTTTTCCCCATCATTCAGCTTGTAATATGTGTCCCACCCA
Organism: Pinus albicaulis; assembly: GCA_034641835.2. NCBI lineage: Eukaryota > Viridiplantae > Streptophyta > Pinopsida > Pinales > Pinaceae > Pinus > Pinus albicaulis. The sequence goes on from CM076572.1 coordinate 538,316,700, forward strand.
GAGTGGTCTTATATATTTTTACATGAATTATTACCGGGTTTGTTACATAACCCTTCCCCTTGTGGGAACACCATCCTCGATGTTCAAGAACACCTACAAACCATCAAACCGCTGAAAGTGAAACATACTACCCATGGAGCTTTATAACACAGCTCGTTGCCATCATAAGTGGAGAAGAGGATAGCGTGGGGTTTTCCATGAAGCTTACCAAGTTCATAAATTCAGCCCACCTATTTCTCATGAGCACAAGGTGGAGGAGTATTTTCAAGGGTTGCCTAGTTGGAGGGTGACTCATTTTGCTTGGTTGATTGCTTGAGGATGGAGGATCTACATGAGGATATTTCAGACTCCATGCCTTGAGTGGAGGAATTTTTTCAGTTCATCTTTTCTCTTGCTTGAGGACAAGCAAGTTTTGGGAGGGGAGGACTGTAATGTTCCAAATTTTGCAATAAAGTATTTGGAACAATATTTTTTCTTTTATTTTAATAAAAGGAATAAAATGGGTAAGGGAGCCCATGTAAAAAATTAATAAATAGTCCTAAGGTGAAAAAAGTCACTTAAGTGCCTTAAGTTAGCAGCCCAAGTGTGAAAAGGGCCCAAATCAAGTCAGCTAAACAATGGTTGACCAAAGTCAACAACGTACCCAAGAGGGGAAGCTTGCACAAGAAGATTGCGTAGTTGGATGGATGGAAATTCGAAATGGGAGAAACCCTAATGTGAGTGGGGTCCATGGCAAGGAGGCATGACTTGTATAAAAGATGAAGGAGAGCCATTGTTGGGGATCATCTTTGGAGAAGAATTTGGAGGTTGAAGCTCTCTTCAACTTTGTGCTGCTTAGCACAAGAGGGATTCCTGTTTAGGAATGCCCTTCTCTTCCATGGGAGGCCATGGGGAGATTTTTCTTCATCTTCCTCACATATTGGCTTGAGGCCAAAGTAGTCATTTGCAGCTACTGCGTTATTCTTGCAGCAAGAGAACGCTAGAGTTGCTGGTGTTGCAGTGAGGGACCTTCATCATCTCACTTCTGGAGCTGCTTTATAGAGGAGGAGCTATCTCTTTCTCTAGGAGAACAAAAAAGGAGATCTTGGAGATTATATTTCATATTTTGGCATTGGGCCTTATGTTTCTTCTCATGCCCAGCGCTGTCCCTTACTCCTACAGTGTTAGTTTCTGAGAGGGTTTGCAGGAGGAGTTCATTTTGTGCACTAGAGGGTGCAATCTTCAGTAAGGGGACCAGCCCCTTTACTTTGGAGATCATTGGAGGAGGTATCATTGTTTATGGTAGCATATAATTCCTTCTCCATTCTTGTATTATTATTGAGATGCAACAGCTACACTGTAACTCCGACATTTTCCGATTTTATGTATTTTAGCCAATCCCTTGGAGGATTGTTGTAATAATGTTTTCTGGGGTTGAGATATTGCTCCCCCATATTTATTTGAGCACATAATGTTATATCATCTCATATATGTCAGCTTGTAGTCATTTTCCCTCATAGACTGTGCAGTCACAGAGTAGTTGGGTTTATGCAGCAGTGTATTCTCTTGTTTATGTACATTTTCCCTTGAGGCTAATTTAAGCTCACCTTGAGAGGCATTTTCCTCAAAGAATTTGTATTATATTTTCTGTTACACATTATGTATCATATTTTTACTCTTCTTACATTATATGATGAATTCTTTAACTTCTGTTCATATTGAGGTTTTCATACTGCTAAAGATTCTCTCATTGAGCATTATTTTGGTATACTTGTTGGTTGGAGATCTGAATAACCCCCTTAGGGTTATTTCTTTGGGCTTATATTCTGCAAGGATTTTGTACCAGATCTAATCGAAGGCATCCCAGCACTGGATTGATTTATTTTCAAATTGGCTTCCTTATACAACGTCCTCATGGATAGCTATTGCAGAAATTCCTTGAAGGGAAATATTAGCTCTTGACAAGTTCTATTGGCAGAGCCTGCTAGTGGGCTAGGTAGCCTCTTGATCTCATCCTTCCTTGTGAAGGTGACATATCTAGTAAATTCCCCTAACAGTCGATCTCTGAAATAGTTTAGTGTTGATTGTTAATACTCCCGGAGTTGGAATATTGGAATATCTAAAGATATTCCCGATGGAGAAAAAATTTCCCCATTTGGGATATTACAGAGAATCACTAAGGAACGTTTCTCCCCTACATCATAAGCTACAATACAATATATTTGACCATATATACATTTTGTATTCATTTAAAGTTAAAAGCATGGATAGACCCATACATCATCACTGATCGAATAGATGCGTATAACCAACACAATAAAAATAGAAATATAACGGATATAAAAACAATAAAATACTTACATAAACTAGTAAATTTGCATACCGAACACTAGAGGAATGAGCTCTTCATTACTAAATGAAAAACTAATTGGAGATGGGACTTTCACATTCCACCTAATCATATATTGGATGAGCCAATTCTCTCTTCAGCCAATCACCCTCATTCCATATTCCAAGCATGAATGTGGGACTCATAACTAACCGAAAAGGAACCAAACAAGCATTGATGCTACTGGAGGTCTCCACCTACAACATGAGGAATTTTACTTCCTCCTAGTCTATTAGGATTTATGTAACCCACTGTTTGATCCAAGGGTCACTAGGCCCTACACTGATACCATCTCTCTAGGCTTTATCGTACATCCCATCCAAGGGCTACTAGTCTCAATAGAGATAAATCCACCTCTTTTCTTTACCATATATCTTTTCATTCACCAAAAAGGATTCCTAGGCCCACCGAGGCACACAATCTATCTTTAATACAAATCACAGTCTGGCTTAGGGGTTACTATATTAGTGGCTTTACTATGATCCACAGTCTCGTTGAGGGACCACTAGGCCATGTGTTTTTCATTTCAAAGATCCACCCCACTCAGCTTCAAATCCATTCAACAATCGAGCTCAACCAATGTATTAGAAACCCATCTCATCAAAGCTATACAGAAATGGAAAGGATAGGCTAAAAACATTGTCACACCTAGAAAATCCCATGCCAATATAGAAAGAAACCACATGCAATACCATGCATGCTAGATCTAGCAAGGAAATCAAATATGAAAATAGATACCTGCAAAGAATCCCACTATAGTTTCTTGATCCTTCTCTTCCTTGCTTTTTTTTCCTTTCTTGCTCCAATTCCCAAGTTCTCCAAGAAAATTTTAAGTATCCAAGAGTGAGTGAGAGAGAGAGAGTAATGAGAGAGGTCAAAAAAATGCATTGATAAAAGGTTACCAACTTTTCCTCATAAACCTTTTTATTAACGAGGCCTCTATTTTCTTCATTTTCGACTATTTTCCTTTCTTTTCCTCTTCACATGCAACTTATGACCTTTCACCTTCCTTTATCCTTATTTCCGTTATTTTCATAAATCAAATTCCAATTAATGCCTCGTGCCTCTCCAAAGAATTTTCCATTTCATTTTCCAATTTCCTTTAGCCATAATAACTGAAATGAACACCCCCTAGGATTTTTTCCCCATCATTCAGTTTGTAATACGTGTCCCATCCAGTGTGGTCTTATATATTTTTACATGAATTATTACTGGGTTTGTTACATAACCCTTCCCCTTGTGGGAACACCATCCTCGATGTTCAAGAACACCTACAAACCATCAAACCGCTGAAACTGAAACATACTGCCCATGGAGCTTTATAACACAGCTCGTTTCCATCATAAGTGGAGAAGAGGACAACGTGGGGTAGGCCATGAAGCTTACCAAGCTCATAAATTCAGCCCACCTATTTCCCATGAGCACAAGATGGAGGAGTATTTTCAAGGGTTGCCTAGTTGGAGGGTGACTCATTTTGCTTGGTTGATTGCTTGAGGATGGAGGATCTACATGAGGATATTTCAGACTCCATGCCTTGAGTGGAGGAATTTTTTTAGTTCATCCTTTCTCTTGCTTGAGGACAAGCAAGTTTTGGGAGGGGAGGACTGTAATGTTCCAAATTTTGCAATAAAGTATTTGGAACAATAATTTTTCTTTTATTTTAATAAAAGGAATAAAATGGGTAAGGGAGCCCATGTAGCAACTTAATAAACACTCCTAAGGTGAAAAAATTCACTTAAGTGGCTTAAGTTAGTAGCCCAAGTGTGAAAAGGGCCAAAAGCAAGTGAGCTAAACCATGGTTGGCCAAAGTCAACAACGTACACAAGAGGGGAAGCTTGCACAAGAAGATTTCGTAGTTGTATGGATGGAAATTCGAAATGGGAGAAACCCTAATGTGAGTGGGGTCCATGGCAAGGAAGCATGCCTTGTATAAAAGATGAAGGAGAGCCATTGTTGGGGATCATATTTGGAGAAGAATTTGGAGGTTGAAGCTCTCTTCAACTTTGTGCTGCTTAGCCCAAGAGGGATTCCTGTTTAGGAATGCCCTTCTCTTCCATGGGAGGCCATGGGGAGATTTTTCTTCATCTTCCTCACATCTTGGATTGAGGCCAAAGCAGTCATTTGTAGCTACTGTGTTATTCTTGCAGCAAGAGAATGTTGGAGTTGCTGGTGTTGCAGTGAGGGACCTTCATCATCTCATTTCCGAAGCTGTTTTGTAGAGGAGGAGCTATATATTTCTCTAGGAGATCAGAAAATGAGATCTCAGAGCTCCTATTGCATATTTTTGCATTGGTCCATATGTTTCTTCTCATGCCCAGCACAGTCCCTTACTCCTACAACATTATTTTATGAGAGGGTTTGCAGGAGGAGTTCATTTTGTGCACAAGAGGGTGCAATCTTCAGTAAGGGGGTCAGCCCCTTTACTTTGGAGATCATTGGAGGAGGTATCATTTTTTATGTCAGCATCTACTTCCTTATCCATTCTTGTAATATTATTGTGTTGCAGCAGCTACACTACAACTCTGGCATTTTCCGGTTTTATGTATTTTAGCCAATCCCTTGGAGGATTGTTGTAATATTTTTTTATGGGATTGAGATTGCTCCCCCATCTTTATTTGAGCACATAATGTTATATAATCTCATATATATTAGCTTGTATTCATTTTCCCTCATAGATTGCGCAGTGACAGAGTAGTTGGGTTTATGCAGCAGTGTATTCTCTTGTTTATGTACATTTTCCCTTGAGGCTGATTTAAGCTCACCTTGAGAGGAATTTTCCTCAAATAATTTGTATTATATTTTTTTCTACACATTATGTATCATATTTGTACTCTTCTTACATTATATGATGCATTATTTCACTGCTATTCATATTGAGGTTTTCATACTAGTGAAGATTCTCTCATTGAGCATTATTTTGGTATACTTGGTGGTGGGAGATCCGAATAACCCCCTTAGGGTTATTTCTTTGGGCTTATATTATGCAAGGAGTTTTTACCTGATCTACTCGAAGGCATCCCAGCACTGGATTGCCTTATTTTTAGATTGGCTTCCTTATACAGCGTCCTCATGGACAGCTGTTGCAGAAATTCCTTAAAGGGAAATATTAGCTCTTGACAAGTTCTATTGGCAGATTCTGCTAGTGGGCTAGGTAGCCTCTGGATCTCATCTGTCCTTGTGAAGCTGACATATCTAGTAAATTCCCCTAATATTCGATCTCTAAAATAGTTCAGTGTTGATTGTTAATACTCCCATAGTTGGAATATTGGAATATCTTAAGATATTACCGATGGAGAAATTTTTTTCCCATTTGGGATATTACAGAGAATCACTAAGGAACATTTCTCCCCTACATCATAAGCTACAATACAATATATTTGACCATAGATACATTGTGTATTCATTTAAAGGTAAAAACATGGATAGAGACATACATCATCATTGATCGAATACATGCATATAACCAACACAATAAAAATAGAAATATAACGGATATAAAAACAATAAAATACTTACATAAACTAGTAAATTTTCATACCGAACACTAGAGGAATGAGCTCTTCATTACTAAATAAAAAAACAATTGGAGATGGGACTTTCACGTTCCACCTAACCATATATTGGATGAGCCAAGTCTCTCTTCAGCCAATCACCCTCGTTCCATATTCCAAGCATGAATGTGGGACTCATAACTAACCGAAAAGGAACCAAACAATCATTAATGCTACCGGAGGTCTCCACCTACACCATGAGGAATTTGACTTCCTCCTCGTCTATTAGGATTTACTGTAACCCATAGTTTGATCCAAGGGTCACTAGGCCCTACACCGGTACCATCTCTCTAGGCTTTATCATACATCCCATCTGGGGGCTACTAGTCCCAATAGAGATAAATCCACCTCTTGGATTTACCATATATCTTGTCATTCACCAACAAGGATTCCTAGACCCACCGAGGCACACAATCTATCTTTAATACAAACCACAGTCTGGCTTAGGGGTTACTAGATTAGTGGCTTTACCATGATCCACAGTCTCGTTCAGGGACCACTAGGCCATGTGTTTTTCATTTCAAAGATCCACCCCACTCAGCTTCAAATCCATCCGTAAATCCAGCTCAACTAAAGTATTAGAAACCCATCTCATCAAAGCTATACAGAAATGGAAAGAATAGGCTAAAAAAATTGTCACACCTGGAAAATCCCACGCCGAGATAGAAAGAAACCACATGTAATACCATGCATGCTAGATCTAGCAAGGAAATCACATATGAAAATAGATACCTGCAAATAATCCCACTATAGTTGCTTGATCCTTCTCTTCCTTGCTTTTTTTTTCCTTTCTTACTCCAATTCCCAAGTTCTCCAGGAAAATTTTAAGTATCTAAGAGTGAGTGAGAGAGAGAGAATAATAAGAGAGCTCAAAAAAGTGCACTGATAAAAAGTTACCAAATTTTCCTCATCAACCTTTTTATTAATGAGGCTTCTGTTTTCTTCATTTTCCTCTATTTTCCTTTATTTTCCTCTTCACATGCAACCTATGACCTTTAACCTTCCTTTATCCTAATTTCCATTATTTTCATAATTCAAATTCCAATTAATGCCTTTTGCCTCTCCAAAGCATTTTCCATTTCATTTTCCAATTTCCTTTAGCCATAATAACTGAAATGAACACCCCCTAGGATGTTTTCCCCATAATTCAGCTTGTAATATGTGTCCCACCCAGTGTGATCTTTTATATTTTTACATGAATTATTACCAGGTTTGTTACATAACCCTTCCCATTGTGGGAACACCATCCTTGATGTTCAAGAACACCTACAAACCATCAAACCACGGAAAATGAAACATACTGCCCATGGAGCCTTATAACACAGCTCGTTGCAGTATTTATAATGACCACTTCTAAAAACATGAAAAACATACCATTTAATGGAGCTTTATAACACAACTCATTAAGATATTTACAATAACCACCACATTTTATTCAACCAAAAAATAATCATATTGTCTATGGAGCTTTATAAATCCAGCTCGATATAGTATTTACAATAATATACACATATACACATTTTCTCAACCATAAAATAGAAGGATATGATACTTGTATCAGAAACAAGGGAATCCAAAGGCTCACACCTCCACCCTCAAAGTAATACTAGGATTCACCTCCTTCCTTAGAAGTCCAGAATCCACTAACAAATTCAAATCTGCATCCAATGTCTAGCGCTAAAATCCTGCACCACTTTTCCTCTTAGTGAACAATTACCGACTCATTGCTCCAGGGCACACTCCCAATGTGCATATGATTCCATCTGGAAATGTTAATGTGCAGCACAAATCCAACCTCAACCTTCCCTTCTCTACTACACAGTCCCTAAGGAAATCTGGTCATCCCATTCATGTAGTCACTCACCTTCCATGTTCCACTAGCGCCCCCATCTCAGGAATTCCATCTTTTGGAAAGACTTCCTCACATCATAAGAATTAAAAACCAAGGCATATAACTGCCTCAAAACCATCATATTGGTCATAGCATTCTCATGGAAATCAGTGGACACTATTGGGTACCAGTGTCCCACAATGGTCCTGATCCTGAAGTACTTTACCTCCATACTGTTGCATGTTCCAATTCCTTTTCACTACTTATTCTAATTCTTGCAATCAGTTTCAACCACCCAACATGGCATTACATTCTTTCCAATACCAAGCACATAATTTCCATTAGATTCAAAATAAATTGAAATGATTAACATCATACCTCATTGGTAGCTCATCAATAAGGTGCACTTTCAATTCTTTTTACTTCCTGTCACACACGTCAAACTAGGTGTTTTATCAAATCATCATGTATAAAAATATCACATTTGGTGTTAGTAGGAATCTTAATCGCAAGCATACAAAAAAGGCTCACTTTAGCTGCGCATAAAAAACAACCGTAACAGGAAATATGGCTGCCAATATCTTTATATTTGAAATTAGTTGACCAAGATAAATGCTGCAAAAATCTAGATCTATGTATTAAAAGACATCAAGCAATAAATAAAAGAAAGATTTGCTCAATGCATCCAATAGACAAGACAAGATTGTTTTAAATAATTTTTGTATTTTTTGACACCTGGGAAGGGAACATAGAAAGATGTTACCAATTCCTGTCAATGTGATGGGTTCTTCTAAGTCCTCAGCACTTTAGATCTAAAATCCCTCTCTCTTGATGGTGTAGAAAACCTAGAAAAAAATGGAACTCAAAGGGAGCTCACAAGAAAAAATGGTAGCAAAATATGACAATGATGGTGGATCAAAGTCAAACCAAAAGTATAGATCCAGAGTGATCTTTAGGCAACAAAAGGTAGTGAGTGAACGGAAAAACCCTTCTGTTTATAACAAAATATTGAGTTAGTCTAGATATTGGTGCATAATTAAAATATTATTAACCAATTCTAGATCCAAATTTTATGGAATATTTTATTATATTTGTTGGAGGGAAAAAGAATTTGACTTGGGTCAAATCCCTTTATTTGTAAATAATAAACAAATGATTTATTTATTATTTTAAGGATGTGGTTGAGTAATAATCAAATAAATAATGATTTATGTAATTATTTATGAATGATTTAGTCAAATTTAACAAGGAATATTATTTAAATAAGGTTTAAATAATTATTCCTAGGAAATAATAAGATAAATAATAATTTATCTAATTAATTTTCCTGTTTTGGGTTAAATATGACCAGAAATATTAATTAAAATGTTGTTTAACTAATTATTCCTTGAAGAAAATCAAACAAATGTGGATTTATTTAATATTTCCTCATGGGGTTTCCTGTTTAGACCATAAAAAACTTAATAAATGTGGTTTACTAAGTTATTTTTCATAGTGAAATAAATTTTACTTAGGGTAAAATTGGTCTTACATGGTGTACTTAGTTCCATCTAATAGTAACAGGTTAGATGACCAAAAAATGGTGTAACAGATTGGCCCCCAGCGTGCGAGCATTAGGAGCTAATCGTATGACTGAAGTACGTTGTAAGAACTCAATCACTAGACACTGAAGGGGAATTCAGAGAGAGAGAAATATAAGGTAGACCAAAGTGCGAGAGGACTACACCCTGAGGAGGTGAGACTTACAGGTGCGACAAGTCTCTTTTATGAGTGAGTACCTATGCTATAGGCAGTGGGGGAGGCATACATATGCCCGCTAAGGAAAAGTACAAAGAATAATGTGTCCAATAAACAAGGGACTGAACAATATAGTACATGCTGGCATAAACATGAGCCGGGTAAAAACATGATAATGAATCCCACATACATATTGTGCCTGGGATAACATCCAAGAATTATATAGTAATATCTGAGTACATGAGATATAATTACAACCAAAGTTCCCCTGTAAATAGGAAAGGGCTCTGAAAATCTGACTGATACATGCAAACTAAAAGGCATTGCAAGCGGTTGAGGCCGACATTATCAAATCTATGGAGCTGCATCAAAGGCTGTAATGAAGGGGTCATCCGGGCATATGGGGGGCTACCTAAAGGGCCACCCCCTCATGAGGTTTGAAAACATCTCACACACACTCGGGAATCACCGACACAATCTACTACATCACTGAACCATTAAGTATACGGATCTCGATCATGTTGTAAGGAGCTGCAGTTGAGAAAAAATCAAGTCAAAGGGCTATAAGGAGTCCCTTTGCTTGATCTGAGGCACTGAACAATATTGGAAGCTAGAACCAAGGTACACCACCCTCTATACATGTATTTTGGAATGAATGGTCTGATGTTGATAGAAGGAGGTCTGCCATAGGTGAGGCAATAAGGGATCCTCAACTAAGGCACAAGAAAAAATAGAAGAGTGACTAACAGACTGACACTATAGATGATGATGAAATGGGGGGTACTGAGTAGCGGACGGACGACTTCCCCTATTAGAGCATAAAGGGCATGGATGACCTAGCAACGACTGAAATAATATCAAAGGGGATTGGGGATAGTAGGACTGAAGGCCATATTGTGCGACACGAGAGAGGAACCAAGAAATGGAGGATGGAGAACTATAGTGGGATACAAAGGGACTCGAGATAGACTCCATGAAGGTGATGATGACTCAACTCAAATGCTCTAAAAAAGGGCGACTCGATGATGCTGCCACATAGAAAAGGTCCAATGGGGACCATAAAGAACATGAGTACAAGATGGTTACTCATGAAGAAAATTGACACGAGCATGGAAAATTATGGAGGCAAAGTGGTGCCCCAAGTACAAGTGTTGCATGTGAAGAAAATTGATTTTGAGGAGTGGTTAAGTGATGCTTCTTGGGAAAATGTGTCTTGGTGAAGTATCAAATCACAAAAAACTAACAGATACCCATTTGAGAGCTCAGTGAGAGCTTTCTAACAGTATAGACGGTTTGTCAAACTGGGCTACGATTTGGCTGCAGTAGGCGAAAGAAAAATCTAGGTTTTCTCTTTTAATAAGGATTTTTCCCTCCAAATTCACTCATTTGGAAGTTTAGTTGTGGTGAATGCAGAGAGGAGAGAAGGCCCTAAACATTGTGGCGATCATAGCAGAAAAACCGACCGTTGGAATTGAGATCTGTCAGTTGCAGATAAGAGGCCTAATCCTATTATTTCATTTCAGTGGATTGAAAGTTCAGTTTCGGCACCCAGAGCTCATGAACAGGCCAGGTCGCACTTTTAGGGGTCTGGTCTGCGACCTGGGTAGTAGGTTCTGGGAAAAAAACTGTGACCTGTCCTAAGAAATGACCTGAAAAGTGCGACTTGTCAGAGAAAGGAGTTTCATTGTTGTTTTTGGTTGAGAGCTGGGATTTTTATGGTTGAGGGGTATAGGTGCCCCCAAGCATGTTATGTTCATGCCAAATGGATTTAGAAAAGGAGAATATAAACACATTTTTTTTATGTGGTGCGCCATTTGTTTTCATTATGGTTATGCAATTCGAGAAAGGGAATGGAGGATTACCAATCTCTTTTGGTACTGCATATATGAAGGAAATGGACTAATTTTCTGGGTTCGCATACATGGTGTCACTATCCCAAAGAGTGAATTTGGAGATAATGAACTGGTTCTCTCTTAGAAAACCCACACACTGGTAAACAATAATGTCTAGGGGATTAGGTTGCTGATGTAAGATGAAGGAATGATGAGGGGTATCATCCCTAGAGTGATATGAAGTGATATGGGACTCTAGAGATTCTTCTAAATGGGGAAGAATAAGGGTAATAGAGTCAACACGACTAGATACACTAGGATACTTGTGGAGAATTGCTTCTCCTGGTCTCTCAAATATGGGTGCCCCCTTACCCAAACATTGGGTGTCAATGTAATGGCCACAAGGTGTATGTGATTTGAATGCATGGGTTCGATGTAAGGGGGGATAATAAAGTTAGGGGTGGTGACTACTTCCATAATGTCATCATCGTAATAGAATATGAAGTGAATGGAGGAAGGGAGACCACATGACGCAGCAAAGCTACCTGATTCATCATCATGATAAGAAAGTTTCAAATGTGCATCGTCATGAGGGATGATAGAAGAACAAGCAGATAAGGGATCCACCGATGTTGAGCCCAGGGTGATCGCCGAAAAGAGGTCGAGCGAAACAAAAGGGGAAGTCTTAGAGGGACTTTCCACCAAGGGTCTCATGGATGATGATAGGTAGAGGATGGTGGTTGCAGGCTCCGTCATCTCTACATCAGGAGGGGAAATGCCAATGGGAGCAAGTAAATCCTCAAGCTAGCCTGCAACATACTGCACAAGGATGGAAGATGCGAATCGATTATGTTCAACCTCGTACTCCCAAATTACCTCTAAAGAGGCACGCTAATGCATAAGGTGGGGAAAATAGTGAGAATAATGGCCATGGAGATCACACAAATCACAAGGTTGGTTGGTGTGAATAGTCTTAGGGTTCTTGGCTGTAGTCAAGGAAGAAACAGAGGCTTCAGGGACCGTAGACTCAAGGAATACAACATTAACCATGGGCTTGATACGGTGCAACTCAGGACAGGTATGGGTGGCATGACCGATGACATCACAAAAAGCATAAGGCTTTGGAGGCGGAGGAGGTGTAGGGTCAGTCGAGGAATCTTTGTATTTTGATGCCCTCTTCTAAGATTTTCCCTTTTTACCTGAAGTTGTCGCAATAGGAGAAGGTTCCCATTGAGGTGGCTGAGGCACTATAGTAGCAGGATAAGTCAAGGGGACCAGTTGAACCGGGGTCGAAGCAAGATAAGGTTTGGGTTGACCAAGTGGGGTAGCGGTTGGGGGATCAAGGCACCAGATGGGAAACCCCAGGGTCAGGTTAGGAAGAGATAGGGTAGCCATGATAGGTACCGAGAACACTCCAGGAGGGGGAGCTAGGAACGGTATCTGACTAGAGGGGTAATGGCCCGAAAAGACTGCTCCAAGATGGTTAAGGCCCAGAGGAACCATTATAGGAGGGTAGAGAGGTTCATGGATACCAGTTGTATGTGAAAGGTCAGAAGGAGGGGGTCCAGAAGGCTAAATCGAAAGGCTAGGAGTAGGCTACAGAGGGCAAGGATGGTGACTAGCTGAAGTGGACCGCTTGAGGGAAGTTCGAGACGATTGCATCATGCAAACATTCGGTGAGCTGGGATCATAGATAGGAGGAGGAAGACCTGGGAATGTACCAAGAAAAGAGGAGTCTTTATAGACTCTGGGTGAGACACTGGTCAAGGGATCGACGGTTTTCTTATTGGCCACCGAAGATATGATGGATTCAGGGGAGGTCTAAGACTTTAGTTCATAATATGTCAACTGGTCGATGGTGACTATATTTCCATTATGGGAAAGGAAATCTTGCGGTGGACCGCAGATGGTACAACATAAATTGCATAGGTGTAGCTATGACCCAATAGAATGTTGTAATCTAAGGGGACGTCAATTACTTCTACGTCAACGCAAACAATCTTGCCCGCAAGAGTAATAGGAAAATTGCGGAACAAGCTAATGGATTGGGAGGCGTGGTTATCCCATGCTCGGAGAGTGATCGTGGAAGGGGCCAACTCAAGTGATCTGAGTTGCTTCCAAACTGAAGCTGACATCACACAAGTGGATGCCTCCTCATCAATGATACAATGGGAAACGTTGGCATTCCAGATCTTGACTAGGATTTGGAAGGCGACGGAAGCAGGAAGAGGAGGATGTTCTAACCGGTCAACATCGAAGATGATCAATCGATCATCTGAAGGATCTACAGTGCCCATGGCAAATAGTAGAGCTTTTCGTTGTGAAGGGCATGACTGGAGGAGTTCCAGTGTTGAGATGGCGGCAGGAGATTGTGCCAAATCATCTACTATGCTATACAAATGGGAAGCTTTTCCAGAAGCAAAGTTTCGACGTAATGGCCCCTTAGGGATCTTGGTATGAACCTCCACCTTAGGTTTAGGGATCTGCAAAGGGCCATTAGGTGTCGAAAGAGGCTCTGTAGAACTTGAAGAAGGGGGCTTGGGGACAGATGTAGCAGGAGGCTTGTTGTACTGACGGGACCGAGTCTGAAGGTTGAGGTCTGCGGTTATAGGTTGGTCAAAATTCATCATGAGAATCTAGTAATCGAAGGTACCAGATGAAGGAGGTTGAGTGGGCGCCTTACCTTCAGGTGGTTGGGTAGCCACGAATCCTTACTGAGGGAAAGGATTAGTAAACACAGCCAACTGACTAGGTGCAGAATGGGGAGGGACGGAAGGGGAGGCTTGTTTTCCTCACGATGTTTATTGAGTCTCCCACATTTGACACATCTGTGGTAAAAAAGGACAATCATGAGTGTAATGACCATAGACACCACTACAAGAACAAGGCTTATTCGTGCGAACGGGCCTGTCCTGCTTGGTCAGAGTGCCTTGTTGCTGATTAGCAATGTTAGGTGCATTATTTTGAGGATTAGTTCTAGGATTATCGGCATTAGATTGATTTTGAGTGCCTTCCCTCTTCTTTTTGGAAGTAGGAGGATTAGTCGCGCCCTGCTATGCATACACCTACCCCTGAGGGGGCAGTGGCGGCTGTTACGGGGGTTAAGAAGGCAAGGGAGGCAGAGGTGCTAATTCTTAAGGAGTTGGAGCACCAAGCTACGAATATGGATAATAAGGAGGTTGAGTAACATTGTGGTAGACAAGTTGGGAAAAAGGAGGAGGCATGTCGTATCCTGGATACATGCTACCGGGAGGGGGAAAAGTGTTGGAGGTGCTGGCCCCTCCCTGAGGGAAACCATATCCCATGGGAGGTTGAGCATATGGATGAGAAAGAGCTCCAATGATACCATCAGCAGCATGAGATGCCCCCAGTGCGTTGGCACCACTGGGTCTAGGAAGATCAAGCAGAATGGTATAAACACAACCCGAATGAGCGTAGATCAGGTCATATGTTAATGCAATTTGGAGAGCAGCTTCTTTAGTTTGAGGAAAATGAAATGCGACATATTTGCCTATAGCAGACAAAAGGGATCTAAGGAACCAGTCCATGTAGACATGGTCTTCAAAGGTAGGGGCTCGACATAAGATCTTTCTTCTCTGCCATTCCTGGACATGATCGGATAGGCGGGTGGCAGACGATTGACGAAAAGAAGTCAAAATTTCGGTACTAGTGTCATAATGAAGGGGAAGCTAGAAATAAGATAGAAAATCTTGAGCAAGAGTTGAAAAGGTGGTATTAGAGGATGAGGCCTGATCAACATACCACTTAGAAGCTTCGCTAGTAAGCATATGTTGGAACAACCGAAGACGGACAAAGTCATCAGTAATGGAGTTAGACGAACACCACATGTGGAAATATCGAACATGATTTGTAGGATCTTATTTAGTAAAAACTTCAAACTTAGGGATGTCGGAAGGGACCTTCGTTGGCATAGCAGGCCAACTAGCGTCATGTCATATAGGTTTATTGATCAACTGGTTAAAATCGAGAAGACTAAGGCCTGCCATATAGGGGAGCAAGGGAGCAGCTGGGGTGGTTCTTTTTGCAGTCCCACTAGTATTATTCCTAGAATTAGGGCAGGGGTTACCACCAGCGTTAGGTCCTGAACCAGAAATGGTGAAGGTGACAGGGGGAGAATCGGTGGTAGAACTAGAAGGGGAACCCAATGAACCAAAAGAGGAGTCGGAGTGTGGAATTGCTGGAGGACTAACTTGAATCCTATGCGGAGGAGTAAGTCTTCCTACTGGAAACTAAGGATGAAGGCCAAGAAGTCTCCAAGATAAACACCTTGATAGCACAATGATGAAGGCACAAACACGACACAAAGGGAAGAGATACCAACAAGGGAAAAGAGGTGCAGGATCAACTGATTACAATGTCGAAACAAGGGCAGAGAGGTGTAGGATCAATTGATTACAATGTTAAAGTCTTTGCTTGGTGGTGTAAACCAAGCTCTTCTTCACTTAGGGTGTGTGTGTTAAGTGTGTAAATTTTAATTTTTAAACCTAGACGTTTGTAGAGAAAAAGAAAAAGTGTGTTGTATAACTATAAATAAACCTATAGATAATAGTATATGAAACTGAAATAATAGAAAATAAATAGTCAATTATGCATTAATCTAAACCCAAGGAGGTGGGCCTCTTGTTGGGTCTCAATCTAGTCTCCTAAACTGAGCTCATTTAATTGTCAACCAGGATTTGTAAACTGCTGAAGTGAAGTGTACCATATGTACCTAGGTGCTTGTTTCCTAATGCGTTGTGTGTAGTGTTTTGTGATGTTTTTGGTCTTTTATGTTGATTTATGATGTTTTTGGTCTTTTGATGTTTTATGCTCACAATGAAAATTCCTAGAAAACTAATGGAAAGAAGTTGGTGGTCAAAAACAGAGTTAAGCCTAATGTATGGAATGGAAAATGCAATTGGAAACACTGAAGCAGAATCTGAACTATGACTAAATAAAAGCAAAAGCTTGATAATGACTTTTTAGGCAAATGACACAAACTAATCTTGGGAAATGATCACTAAATATGCAAATCCTCTAACTAAACAGTTAAACACTAATCTTACCATGATGCAACATTTTGTTCTAAGCTCTTCTATTCTATGACTAATTCCTAGTTCTATTCTGCAATTTAATTGAATATCACAGAACCTTTACTCAAAGAGTTATTGGTTTCTTTTTCAAATTAGTTCTTTTGAGAAAGAGCTCTATTTATAAAATGATGAGGAGATTGCAGAGAGATTTCAGACCTTATAGTGATGTTGTCTTCTGTTCCTATGGCTATGGATCAGTTGTAGTTTTTAGAACAAGAAGATGTTTGTGAATAATGCTTGTATAACAAATATTCTTCATACATTAAAGCATACACTAACACGTTTACTTCGGGAACAGCATGATACTTCTGTATTATAAAAATAGTACGTACAAAAGTAAGTGGAGAGATCACCTGATCCTTCCAAGGCCTTCGCAGACCGTCGTCCGGATCCGTCCAGCCCTTGCCTCGCTCAGACTCCTTCCAAATGAGTGCATACGAGATAACATATAAAGGGATGTGTATCTCAAGGAAACAAGGGTTTCCTGAAATGAACTGGGAAAGTGCAGGAGGCACGGGGAATCAGACTTGGATAGGGAACCAACAGAGTATAATAATAATAAGTCTCTCTCCCCCTTAGGCCATACATATGAGGTCCTTTTATAGTCCCTCCAAGTAGTTTCAGCAGTTGGAAACAGTTGGCCACGGGCTGGGGTAGTTGAACTACCTGAGTAACTATCAACCCAGCGCGAAATTAGGGATTTTTTATATATATTTTTAACCATTAAAATGGCATACGCGGAAAAGTCTAGCTGTACTAGCGTATACACGCGGAAAAACACGGGCATAGTCGCGTATGAAGGATTTTCCACTGTTTTTAAGTGAATTTGTCCAAGTCTGTAGGAATGGGTGCCCATAAAGCCATGTAGCAATCATGAATCATGTCAAGGTGAGAAATGATGCTATAACAATAAGGTTGAGTTCATATCAGTTTTGAGCTTGATTTGATCTTTGAGAATTTCATTCTCATTTTTGATGTGTCTATTCAATAATTCCAACTCATACCTATCCCTTCTTAATATATCAATTTCAGACAGTGGAGGACTGGGGGTTCTCTCTCTGCTTTCTAAAGCTGTCCTCTCTAAAATTTCCACATAGTCATAAATTTCCTGTTGAGCAGGATCAATTTCAGGGGTTCCTTCATAAAAATCCTCTTCATCATCCTCTTCAATGGGTGTTTCTTCATCTTCTATGTTGATTACCCCTGTTTGTTTGATTGGTGTTTTCTTCAGTTTTCCCTTTAATATGTGGCTTCTCCTAGGCTGAGAGGATCCCTCTCCTTTCTCTGTGGCAGATTCCTTGATTATCTTTTCTTCCTTAAGTTGCCTCTTGATTCTAGTCAACTTCTCCAAAATGATTTCCTCACTGCTCTCTTGGGCTGGTTTGTCAATTTCAACTTTTGAAGCCCTCCATTTCCTACTTCTCTTTGTAGGCTGTGGTTCAGGTGATGGTTCTTTTGCTTCTTCAAAATAATTTCTTATTAAGAAATCATCCCATGTATCATTTGTTTTAGCTAGATGATGCTCAATCAAAATTTTGACCAAACCATGATGATACAGGGTTGTCTCTAAAAATTGAATTCTTCTCTGAACACAGGAAGCCATCTTCTTCGGACTTTGAAGCAAGAAATATGGTAGGTTTAAATCTTCTCCCAGAAAATGCATCATTAGTCTAATGTGGTAGACATAAAATGTCCCATATCTACCCTCACATGTAACAAATTTTTGCAAAAGAAGTAGTATGTTTCTCCATTTGTTTTTCAATGCAGAGCTGGGAATTCGTTTTTTGAATACACTATCATCCATATTTGGTGATTTTAAAATTTGTTTCCAGGAGTCATTGTGGAATTCCCTATTTTTAAACCATCTATCTCCAGTTCTGAGCAATCCTGTAGCCTCTGCAATAAAAACTTCAGTGACAGTAAACTTGACATCCCCTACTTCAACTTCGGTTCCTTGAAATGATCTGGCAAATGTTTTAGTGACTTCCTTATGGAAGCCATTAAATTTTTCCAAAAATTGAAGCCATCCTATTTGTTGTAACATTTCTTTGCATTGTGGGTAACCTTCTAAATATTTTGAACCCACAGGCTCAGTCCTTACGATGAAACCCATGATTTTTTTTCAATATCAAATTAACACTCTTCTACCCACAAAACAATAACTTTCACTTTCGAACTGAAATGGCTTCAAGCTCTAAATGAAAATGGCTTCAATTTTGGAATGACATACCTCTGATTGATAATAACAAATGCCTTCAAAACCTCGGACTGATATGCTTCTGTTGACAATTGAATGTCGGAGTGCTATGCCTTTGTTTGATGATGAAAGCAGTTTCAAATTTCGAGCTGAAATGTCTTTGATTGAAAATGGCAGATGGCTTCAAATTTCTTTTTGTGCAATACCTCTGGCTCTTAGTAGCAAAAGACTTCAAATTCAACGCTGCAACATCTCTGTCTCTGGTAACAATAGACTTCAAACTCAACACTGCAACGTCTCTGTCTCTGGTAGCAAAAATCTTCAAACTCAATCACTACAACACCTCTGTCTCTGGTAGCAAAAGACTTCAATTTTAACACCTCTGTCTTTTGGTAACAAAAGACTTCAAACTCACACTGCTACAATTCTGAGTTTATAGTGAAAATACTTCAAACTCCGTCCACAGTGATATTTTATCTGCCCACAGAATCAAGTAGCTTCAAGTCCTCACACTGTTATACTTCCAAATTTACCCTTCTGCTCTGCTCTGCGTTTACAATGCTCAAATGTTATTCAAACTGATATCCTTTAGCTCTGCTCCTGGTGATAATAATATCTCTTTCTTCGGAATGGAATGCCGGCTACGGAATGAAGTTATGGTAGTGGTCACGGAATGGAGTAGTGGAGTGAGGTGGAGGGATTGTATTAATGATTGAGGAGACGGCGGAGGATTTTACGACGACAGAGGGAATCATCATCATTAAATGTCTTGGCTAAGAGACGTGGAAAATTCAAATGCTTTGGCCATTTCACCGCTTAAATGCTATCGGATATGAAATTTGAAATGGAAGATTTTAATCTAAAGTCTGTAGAGGGTTTGTTGGTGTTTGATCAATAAAAACAATTAAAACAACATTTTCGAATAATCCATAACTAAACTATGCTAAACTATTATGAAATGCCATTGTAATTTTAAACTTATTAACTCTGCCCTTTATTTGATTTTTTTGTAGCTTTTGTCTTCTTTGCTCATCTTTGGAGGAATCTTTCATAATTTTCTTGATGTTTTTGATTCATGAATTCACTGGGTCACTTTGTTGTAATTCTGATGTCTGCTAGTTGATGCCTTCAGGATTTGTAGCTGCGGAAAGACTAACGGGCTGCAGAAAGGCTGATCAGCTGCAGAATGTCCACTGAGCTGCAGAATGTTCCTGTAGAACACTTTAATCATGAAAATGGAATGTTTTTGGAGTATGGGTGAAATGTTATGTGGTATGAATGAAAATGGATGGTGGATTATGATATGTATGAAGTGGATAATGGAATGGAATGGATTCAGTTCATGAAATGGAATGAAGGAACATAAGGGTTGTACTGCAATTCATGACATATTTTATTCACTTACAGAAAGATATCAATTTTTTGTGTTTTGACATGAAAATGAAATGAATGGAAGATGGAGTGAGATGAATGAGATGTGGAATGGAGTGAAATATGAATGATGGATGAGATGGAGTATGGATGAATAAGTGAATGGAGTGAGATGAAATGAATCATAAGCACTATGGAATTGAACTTATGATTTTTATAACAGCTGCTTATAAAAACAAAAATGGGAAAAGTTAGAGTGTCAGAGAGACTCTGATTTTCACCCTATCTTTTCTGTATAAACATGCCAATCAATGATTGGTTTTCATGTTTATACCTTTATTTTATTTTTTTAATTAATTTATTTATTTATTTATTTATTTTTAGAAGAGAAATGCTTCAAAAAATTTAATCAAGTTGATGAAGAAGAGAGACTCTTCTTCATTAACTTCACATCATTGTCTTCTTGGAACTTCTTGACAAACTCTTCTCTTGAGAGTGGCTTGTGATATAGCTTCAGTCTATGACCATTCACAAGAAAAGTGACCTCTTCTTCATCTATAGTTCTGATTTTTACTGCCCCATTATCAAAAATTCGAACAATTTCATATGGCCCAAGCCAATGTGTCTGAAATTTCCCTTGAAAATCCTTGAATTTTGAATCAAACAAGAGAGCCCAGTCACCCTCTTTAAATTTATTCTCCTTGATGTACTTGTCATGCCATCTAGCCCTTTGTTGTTGGACTAGACTTGTTTTCTGAACTGCATCTTGTCTGATCTCATCCAATTCATTAATTTTCTCCATTCTATGCTTTTGTGCCTCCGTTAGATCAAGTCCTAGCTGAACTGCCATCTTGAATGTTTGGATTTGGAATTCTATAGGAAACAAAACTTGCTTTCCATAAACAAGCTCATAAGGAGTATGGCCTGTTGTGTTTCTCCATGTAGTTCTATAGGCCCACAAGGCTTCAGGAAGCCTATCTACCCAATCTCTTCTATGTATATGAACAGTCTTTGTTAGGATTCCTTCAATGACCTTATTAGTAGATTCCACTTGACCATTTACTTGTGGATGATAAGGAGTAGATTTTCTATGCCTGATTTTGTACCTCTCCATCATTTGTTCCACTAGCCTTGATGTAAATTGAGCTCCTTGATCTGTAACAATTTCCCTTGGGACACCAAAACGAGTAAAAATATCCTCAAAAATAAAAGTAACTACAGATGCTTCATTAGCAACAAGTAATGGTTTAGCTTCTACCCACTTAGTAACATAATCAGTGCAAACTAATATATATTTCTTTTGTCTTGATGGAGGACTAATAGGTCCTACAAAATCCAAAGCCCATTTTTCAAAAGGTTCAATGTGTACCTGAGGTTGTAATGGCATCTCACCTGAAGGAGAAGGTTTCCCTACCCTTTGGAAACTATCACACCTTTTGACATACTCCCTTGCATCTCTAAACAAAGAGGGCCAATAATATCCTAAGTTAAGGATCTTATAGGCTGTCCTCTTATCTGCAAAGTGTCCGCCACAAGGTTCATCATGACATGCCTTGAGAATTTCAGGCATCTCATCTTCACGAACACACCTTCTAATGATCAAATCTGGACCTGTCTTGTACAACTCATTAGCGACCCATGAACATCTTGCACTATCATTAATGATTTTTCTTTTATCCCTTGCATTCATAATTGAAGGAAATTTTCCTGAAACTAAATAATTGGCAATATCAGCAAACCATGGAGTTTGAGTAGAGATTGCAAAAAGATATTCATCAGGAAATTGATCTTCAACCGGAGTGTCATCTTTGGTATTTTGAATTCTAGACAGGAAATCAGCCACAGTGTTTTGTTTTCCAGGCCTATCTAGAATAGTAATGTTGAATTCTTGCAATAATAACAACCATCTTATAACTCTACCATTAGTGATTGATTTATTCATTAAATATCTAATGGCAGAATGATCAGTGTGAATAAAAGTTTCATAGCCTGTTATATAGTGTCTAAATTTGTTACTGGCATGAACAACAGCTAAAAACTCTTTTTCAGTTACAGTATAGTTTAACTCTGCAGGAGTCAAATTTTTACTGATATAATAGATGGCATAGGGAATTAAATGTTTCTGTCCCAATACTGCTCCCAGAGCTGTATCGGAAGCATCTGTCGAGATATGAAAAGGTAACTTCCAGTTAGGTCCCCTTAATATAGGTGCTTCAGAAATTTTGGTTTTCGGGGTTTCAAAAGCTAACTGGCAATCAGAAGTCCACTTAAATTCACAATCTTTGGTGAGTAATTTGAAGAGAGGAGATGCTATTTTGGTGAAGTTTTCTATAAATCTCCGATAATACCATGTAAATCCTAGAAAACTTCTAACATCTCTTTGACAACTTGGAATGGATAGGTTAGAAATAACTTCAACTTTCGCCTCATCAACTCTAATCCCATCCCCTGAAATGTGGTGCCCTAAAACAATACCTTCAGTGAACATCATAAAACATTTTTCATGACTAAGAGAAAGGTTTACTTCTTGACATCTTTTTAAGACCTTTTCCAAGTTTTCTAAAGCCTCTTCAAATGTATTCCCATAAACTGTAAAATCATCCATGTACACCTCTACACAGTCATGTATCAGATCAGAAAAAATTCCTAATACTGCCCTTTGGAATGTTGCAGGTGCATTGCATAACCCAAATGGCAATACTCGGTAGGCATAGGTACCCAAGGACAAGTAAATGTGGTTTTATCTTGGTCTTCAAGTGCTACTTGGATTTGATTGTAACCACTAAACCCATCTAGGAATGAAAAGTACTTTTTACCTGCTAATGTATCTAATACTTGATCTATGAAAGGTAAGGGAAAATGGTCTTTAAGAGTAGCTTTATTTAGTTCTCGGTAGTCAACACACACCCTCCATTTTCCATTTTTCTTTGGCACAATTACCAAAGGAGAAACCCACTGACTGTCTGAGATAGGATAGATGAAATTAACATTTAACAATTTTTGCAATTCCTCTTTAACAATTTCCCTAAGATTTGGATTCATCCGTCTTTGAGGTTGTCTGATTGGTTTGCAATTTGCCTCTATATAGATGTGATGAGTACAAGTCTTGGGGCTTATCCCTTTCATGTCGGTGTATTCCCATGCATATGCAGAAGAATGTCTCTGTAATACTTTGACTAACTCTTCTTGTTGAGATTTTTCTAGGTTCTTGTTTATGTTCAAAGTTTTGCCTGGAAAAATTTCACTTGTAGAGCTGCCAAATTTGTCCATAGAATGAAGAGACATCTGCCTAGATGACAAGAACTCAATATTGGATCCCTCTTGAAATGATTCATGTTTATGTTCTGGAGAGGATTCAAAGTTTTCTAGAGTATTCATAATTTGATTATCTTCACTAATTTCTGAAATTGTGAAGAGTGGTTGTAAATATTCTTCATCCTCTATCCATTGAGTGTCATCTAGATCTGTAATTGTCCTAGCTGGAGGATATAAAGTGAATTTATTTTTTGAACTACCATCAGAAATATACATATCACCGGACCTACAACTAATAAAAGCATCAGCTGTAGCCAACCAAGGTCTTCCTAGTATAACAGGATGGCCTCCTAGATTATTCTTGGGTGTTAGGATCATGAAATCCACAGGGTACTCCCAAGAGTCTAGGGACATTGGAATGTCTTCTATTACCCCATCTGGTCTGATCACAGATCTATCTGCTAATTGTAATAGTGTGGGTGTAAAGAGAAGATTAGGAAGTTTTAGTTTGTCCATGATTTGTCTACTCATGATATTTATTGTTGCTCCTAAGTCAATGAGTGTGTTTTGAATTTCAATTCCATTGATGTGAATTTTGACAACTGGATTTCCTGGGTCAAGATACTTTGGAATAGCAATCTTGCCCATCATAATGTCTACTATTTGTCCTACCAATTGAATTTTCTTGGTTTCTCTTATTCTTTTTCTTGTTGTTTTCATACTCAACTCCTTTATTGTTTTGGCTAAAATTGGGATTTCTTTGATGGCTTGCAATAATGGAATTTTAATGCAAACATTCCTCAATTCATCTAAGAAATCATAATTAGGCACCATTATTTGTTTTTCTATACCTTTATCAATTTGTAGTCTTTCCGGAAAGGGAGGTATAGAAGTAGATGTGGATGGTTGCTCTAATATTGGAGTTGGATTTATTGGATCTTTTTGTTTTAGTTTTTCAATGTTTTGGTCTTGAAAGGATGTATCTTCCTCAAGACTTTTATTAACCCGTAGGGAGTCTTCCTCAGAATTATCTTGTTCTTGTATGATCACAGAAGGTTTCCTCTTCTCAAGTATCCTTCCAGACCTAAGTTGAACATCAATAAGGTCTAGAGGAGTAATTAAATAAGTTGGAAATTGTTGTCCTTCTATCATGTATGTATTCTGAGGGTTCTTATTATTGGGGTTTGGTATGGGCTGAGTTGGCAATTGATTGGATTTTTGAGGGAATGGTAATGGAAGTGGTTGATTTTGATGAGATTGGTTCGGATGATGTTGTTGAGGATTTTGTTGAAGATTTTGAGGAAAATTTTGTTGGGAATTTTGAGGATAAAAATGTGGATATGGTGGATAGGATGGTGGATACTGATAATATGGAGAGTATCTTCCAAAGGGACCTTGTGATCCTTGTGCCCAAGCTTGAGATTGATTTTGAAATTGGGGCCAAGGTTGATGCCAAGAATTCCAAGGTGGAGGTTGATTATACATTTGATCATGAAATCCTTGTGTCTGAGGTCCCTGCCAAGGTCTTCTAGATACAAAGTTAAGAGATTTTGTGGAGTCTGTAGGAGTTTCTTCTTGAAAAACAGCCTTGAGACCAGGAAGAGAAGGACAACTCTTGGTCTCATGTTTCTCAGAACAAATAGCACAGGTTTCTACAACTTTTACATTTAGAGGACACTCTCTCAAGGCATGTTTCTTCCTACATTTGGGACAAAAGATTGCCAAGGCATCAGATTCAGCCTTTTGCTTGTTTTGTATCTTGAGGGTGTCTATTTTTTCACTAAGACTCCCTAAGATGTCAAATTTAAAATCATCAAGCATATGTCCTATTTCTGATCTACTTACTGTCCCAGAAGCAGATTTACTTGCCCTTGCAAGAGCAGGATCTCTTGGACCTTTGGCAGTTTTAGATTTCCCTCTGGAAAGGTTGATACATAACTCGGATATTTCAGGTAATGTGAGTTGTGATATATCCCCTTTTCCCATCATGTTAAGGATATCCAACCATTCATCCCTAATTGTTTTCAACAAAAGAGCTTTTAAAGTATCTTGATCTAGGTTTTCCATTTGTGCCCTTTTTATGTTGTATTTAAATCTTTCCAACAAATCTTCTAAGTTTTCATCTTCTTTTTGTAACATCTTGAACACTTCTTCCTTATGATTAACTGGCATACAATAATCCAAGTATCTCTCTAGAAATGCTTGTCTCATGTCTTCCCATGTTCTAATAGAACTATTGTTTAAACTCATAAACCACTTCAATGTTGTTCCCTTCAAAGTTGAGGGAAATAATTTCAGTTTTTGAGCATCTTGTAAGTAGTCATAAGTCCTACACAGCACTTCAAATTCGAATAAGAAAGTTTCAGGATCCTCAGTTTTAAGTCCATAGAAGTTCGGAAGGACGGAAGGTGAAATGTTTTTCATGGTTGTATTGGTTTCTTCATCAAGTATAGGGAACCCAAAAGAGCTTCCTATTCTACCTCTTCCTCCTTCTACACCTCTACCTCCTTCTCCTCTTCCTCCTTCTCCTCTACCTCTACCTCTACCTCCTCCAAATAATGTGTGTTCTCCATTAACAACTCCTCCTCCTCCTTCTTCTGCCATGGTTGACTCTCCTGTGGAAGTAGAAAGATTTGTGTCCCTAACAAGAGTCTTTAGATCTTCTTCTATAGCAGGTTCAGTGAATGAAGTGGAAGGTTTCTCTAATGGAATAGGTGTCCTTAGATCTTCTAGAAGTCCAGGATCAGTAAAGGATGGAAGATGGGTTTGAGTTGAAGGTGTACTAGTTCTAGGTCTAGATGAAACAAATGGTGTTCTAGAAATCAAACTTCTGCCTCTGTTGCTTATAAATCTTCCCCTTGAATCTCTCTCCCTACGCATAAAATTGTTTTTGGATGCTAAGAAACAAAGGTTACCTAGTTTTCACTTCCCCGGCAACGGCGCCAAAATGTTGGGTCTCAGTCTAGTCTCCTAAACTGAGCTCATTTAATTGTCAACCAGGATTTGTAAACTGCTGAAGTGAAGTGTACCATATGTACCTAGGTGCTTGTTTCCTAATGCGTTGTATGTAGTGTTTTGTGATGTTTTTGGTCTTTTATGTTGATTTATGATGTTTTTGGTCTTTTGATGTTTTATGCTCACAATGAAAATGCCTAGAAAACTAATGGAAAGAAGTTGGTGGTCAAAAACAGAGTTAAGCCTAATGTATGGAATGGTAAATGCAATTGGAAACAATGAAGCAGAATTTGAACTATGACTAAATAAAAGCAAAAGCTTGATAATGACTTTTTAAACAAATGACACAAACTAATCTTGAGAAATGATCACTAAATATGCAAATCCTTTAACTAAACAGTTAAACACTAATGATGCAATACTCTGTCCTAAGCTCTTTTATTCTATGATTAATTCCTAGTTCTATTCTACAATTTAATTGAATGTCACAGAACTTATACTCAAAAAGTTATTGGTTTCTTGTTCAAAATAGTTCTTTTGAGGAAGAGCTCTGTTTATAAAATGATGAGGAGATTGCAGAGAGATTTCAGATCTTATAGTGATGTTGTCTTCTGTTCCTATGGCTATGGATCAGTTGTAGTTTTTAGAACAAGAAGATGTTTGTGAATAATGAAGGCTGTCTTGTTAATCCTAACAACTAGAGTAATCTATTGTGCAATTGATGACAATTTGAATATGAGATGCAAGTGCAATGAGTTAATCTAAGAATGAACCTAAGATGCTACTAAACTAGAACAATGCTTGAACTATAAGTCATCATCAAACTTGAAATGAAGTAATTGATCATGAATTAAATGCAATGAAACTCCGGAGTATTCTAACTATACTAACATGCATTATTCTATGAAGTTACACAATCTGTTTATTCATCATTGGTGATATTTTGGAAGAGTTCCTTCTTTTGGAAGGGGTAGAACAATTCTGACTGTGTAATTGTATGCAATTGAAAGCAAATGAACTGAAAGAAAATGAAAAACTAAGTTATCACATCCATACCCTACTCGTCATTATGATGTCTTGGGCAAGCGTTTAAGAGCAAGGACAGGGATGATACTTAGTACAAACACACAACTAAATCATTCATTATCACAGTCATGTCTTGAACTTCTTAAGGATGTCTTGGAAAAGTTTCTTCTTGTGGAAGAGTGATTAGAACAAGTGTAACTTATGATAGTGAATAGCAAAAACTACAACTAACTCCTACAGTACTATAGCTATTCATCATTCATCATTATAATATGTTGGAAGAGTGTCTTCTTGTGAAAGAGCTGGAATGAATATAACTACAGTAGCTAGTTAAAACAACTATAAATTCAACTCCTAATCCTACAATACCATAGTCATAAAACATTCATCATTTTAATCTGTTGGAAGAGTGTCTTTTTGTGGAAGAGCTAGAATGAATACAACTACAGTAGCTAGTTAAAACAACTATAAATTCAACTCCTAATCCTACAATACCATAGTCATTCAACATTCATCATTTTAATCTGTTGGAAGAGTGTCTTCTTGTGGAAGAGCTAGAATGAATACGACTACAGTAGCTAAAACAAAAAAACTACCAATTCAAATGCAAAACGTAAAGGCAGCTAGGAAAACTTATCTAATTTACGCAAAAGAAATCCGTGCAAGAGGCAGGGGCCCTCTACCACTTGACGGCATTCAACTTCAAATTAAATCACGCCTTCAGAATAACTTTGTCTGCTCCATTAACGATGCAATAGTTTGAACATAACACTCTGTGTCTTCAAGGACGTAACACAGAGTTTAAACAAAATCTAGCAACAAATCTAACATAAAATCTCTAACATAGCTCTCGGTCTCCCAAGAGTTTATAAAGCAAATGCACGTAACAATAATTACAACAATTTAGGAACAATGTCTTTCCTTATTCGAATCACGTTAGAACTCTTTGAAGTGGCTGCGTGAAGAAGAAAAGACATCTGGACTGAGACAGTCCTACTAGGAGTCTTCCTTCATAAATGTGTTCCCACGTGCATAACCGTACCCGGAATCCATTTCTTCCTCCATGATGAGCAACGAACCATGTAGACACGACGTGGATCATGCCCATATGCGGTTTTTCTCAAGAGGCCACCTGGAACATACTCAAACATGAAGGCAGCTGCAGAATCGCCGGTTAGCTATGGAATGTCTGCATTCTGCAGCTAGTTCCGGTCAAAATGCTTAACAATGGAAAAAATCACAAAATTCAACAAATCAGTCATGTAAATCATTCTAGAAGTAATTTTAACTATATTTATTGATCAATTGGGTTTAAGATAGAAATGGACAAGGGAAAATGAGGTAAAATGAGGTGAAGGAAAGCACAAATTTGAGGCTCAACATACCCCCACTGTTGTCTCTTTGCATGTCCTCATGCAAATTATCCTATGAATTCAGAGGCTTCTGCAAGGACATCTAATCCCCTTCTTCTCCTTTTTCTGAAAGCTAGAGGCCTTCTGGGTTTCCTGATCACAAGTTTGAACCTGAGGTTGGTGAGTGCCCTGATTAGCTTTTTGTTCTTTGTCTTCAACTTCTCATTGGTCCTCTCCACTTTGTCTATATGCAGGGATAAGGCTGAGTTCATATCAGTTTTGAGCTTGATTTGATCTTTGAGAATTTCATTCTCATTTTTTATGTGTCTATTCAATAATTCCAACTCATACCTATCCCTTCTTAATATATCTATTTCAGACAGTGGAGGACTGGGGGTTCTCTCTCTGCTTTCTGAAGCTGTCCTCTCTAAAGTTTCCACATAGTCATAAATTTCCTGTTGAGCAGGATCAATTTGAGGGGTTCCTTCATAAAAATCCTCTTCGTCATCCTCTTCAATGGGTGTTTCTTCATCTTCTATATTGATTACCCCTGTTTGTTTGATTAGTGTTTTCTTCAGTTTTCCCTTTAATCTGTGGCTTCTCCTAGGCTGAGAGGATCCCTCTCCTTTCTCTGTGGCAGATTCCTTGATTATCTTTTCTTCCTTAAGTTGCCTCTTGATTCGAGTCAACTTCTCCAAAATGATTTCCTCACTGCTCTCTTGGGCTGGTTTGTCAATTTCAACTTTTAAAGCCTTCCATTTCCTACTTCTCTTTGTAGGCTGTGGTTCAGGTGATGGTTCTTTTGCTTCTTCAAAATGATTTATTATTAAGAAATCATCCCATGTATCATTTGTTTTAGCTAGATGATGCTCAATCAAAATTTTGACCAAACCATGATGATACAGGGTTGTCTCTAAAAATTGAATTCTTCTCTGAACACAGGAAGCCATCTTCTTCAAACTTTGAAGCAAGAAATATGGTAGGTTTAAATCTTCTCCCAGAAAATGCATCATTAGTCTAATGTGGTAGACATAAAATGTCCCATATCTACCCTCACATGTAACAATTTTTTGCAAATGGGTGACCCATGAACTGGACTGTGGGTTGTGGTAAATCTAGGTATTGTGTGCCTAGGAATCCTTGACCAATGAATTGTGGGATATACGATAAATCCTATATGTGGTTTCCCTTGATCAGGCCTAGTAATCCTTGTCGATGAATGGCAGGATATACGTTAAAGCCTGGAGGGTGGTGTCTTGATTATGGCCTAGTGATCCCTGGATCATATTGTGGATTGCGATAAATCCTAAAGACTAGGAGACAGGAAAATTCCTCATGGTGTAGGAGGAGAAGTTTGGTGGCATCCATGCTTGTTTATGGCCTAGTTATCTAGTGAGGATTGCGGTAAATCCTAGTTCTTTTGATGAGGGTGAGGTGGTTTAGTCTTGGGAAGTCATGGGTGATTCTTTTGGTTTGAGTCCCACATCCATGCTTGGAATATGGCATTGGGAAGATTGGCTAAAGAGATATTTGGCTTAGCCAATATATGGTCAGGTGGAACGTGGTAGCCCCATATCGGGTTGAATTTTGCATTCAATAATAATAGTTCCTTTCCTTAGTATTTTATGTGTAAATGTATTGGTTCATATGTGGCACTTACATTCGTTGTATTCTCGTTATTTCCGTTTTTTATATGTTGGTTAAGAATATGTTTTATGACAGTGAAAATCAATCGTTGTCATCATGTTTTGATTTGTAAATGAATGTGAAATGAATATATGACCTAATAAATGATAATACAACTAATGTGATAAGGCATCAATGCTTGTTAGCGATTCTCAGATAAGTATAAGACACCTATGCTCATATATGTTATTTAAACCTATAAAATGCATATTTGTGGCATGTTTGACATAAGGCTTGTCATGGCTAGTAGGGGTACATTCAAGTCCTTTTTCAAGTATTTGTATCTATATCATTGTTTTGATGTTACTTTTCATTCCTAGAAGTTTCATGGAGTTCTGGTAAGTGGCCTAAGTCCTGGCCCTGAAAACGTGGCATAGAATCCAGAGTCACTGGCATAAAACTACCTAGAAAATTCCCAAGTTGCATGCTTGCCTTGCTATGGGAGCGATTGGATGGTCCCAATCGCATGCATTCCCATGTCAAGGGAGATATTGAGAATTTAATGCAACAAAATCTCAAGTTGTCTCAGGGGTTGGTCACCTAGAAGGGTTCAATGGCTCCTGGGGGTTCTATTGCATGTGTGGAAGGTAATATTGGTTATGTTGTGTTGGTTCCACTTCTTGAACTGTACATGGGGAGTTGAATCAGATCATAGTAGCCTCTTGTCACATGTTTACCCCGGTTGGCCGGTTACTTGGGTAGATGTGGGAGGACAATGTTACAAACATGGTCATGGTATTGGGTAATTGGAAGATCCTTAGGCTTCTCACCAAATACCTTAGAATTATTGTTGATAATTTTTTGTAGATCCACTAGAGAAGAGGATATATACTTTTGAACATATCATGAACACAAATTTTCAAGTACACCCTGGTGTCCCTCTTTTAGAAATTTTTGCATACTATTACAACTTAGAACTTTACTAGGTTTCCCTTGGATACCTCTAAGATTAATTTCCTTTCCCTATAATAAAAATATTATGAAAACATATTGAAAATTAAGGGCCATTGTTCCCAAAGATTGTAACCGTTGGAAACCTAATAAAATATCATCACCACCCATTTGGATTGCAATCATGAGACTAACCAAAAAATTATCCCCCATATTTAGCTTAATATTATGGCATTTCCCTAAACAATCTATGGTACCTCCATATACTATAAGTACTTGAAATTATAGTGTTGGTTATAAAAAAGAATTAGTAATTTTTCCAATTTGTAATTGATGAATTTTATGGCTACTACCTAAATCAGCCAATATCATTACCTTTTTTTTATAAATCCTTCAATGTTGAGGGTTTGTGGAGTATTGATGCCAACCAATGCATGACAAGATATTGCTAGAGTAGTCTCTTCTAGTTCTAGATCTTGTGAAGTTTCCACTTCCTGATCTTCTCCATATTCACAATATATATAGAATATTTTTTTCTCACTATATTTATGATCCTTACCATATTTGTTGACATAGTTGAAACATAGTATCGTTTCTCTTCTTTCATCCATTTGTTGAGGATTCAACCTTGTCGATTTAGGAGAGGGAGCATGATTTTCTATATAGTTATTAATGACCAATTTTTTAGTGGCCATATTTTTAATTTTAACATTTCTTAGTAGAATGAAAGCATTCCCTACAGATTTAGGTTCAAAGAGATGCACCTAACGTTGGATGATTTCCTTTAAATTTCCCATAAATATGTCTAACAAATTGTCCTTTGAAATATTCTTTACTATTAGAGGTTGAATTTTAGAATTTTTTAATGTCCTCTATAACTAGAAATGTTTTTTTAAGATTTACCTATTTACTAAAGAATGTATTTCTCTTAATATACCCACTATGTCTTATCAATTCCTTTGTAAAAATGGATCGAGATAAACAAAACCATTTTTCCTCTCAAAAATCCATTAATACCATATATATTGGTATTTTCATAAGAACATGGATGCAATATTTATCTTCTGTAAGGATGTCATTTGGTGTAGATCAAGGTATTTCTCCATTAGAAATATCTATGTTACAGGATCACTACCATCAAACGTCCTCATAATTTTATTTGGAATATAGTATTTCCTTGGTGCTAAATTGAAGTCCTAATGATGTGGATCTTGGATTGAAATTCATGATTATGGTTTTTTCATTCAATATTTTTTCTCTCCAATTGTGATAGTATACTCCCCATATGAGATTGAGCCTTGTTGAACCTCAGAATTACCCTCTCTTTGACAGTTTTTCTCACCTCTTTCCCTCACTTTCTCATAATATTACAGACCCCAATCAATGATAAATTCTAGGTTTTGTCTTAAGGATGCATTAAAATGATTTCCATATTATATTTTCATGATCTTGCTATTTGGATAGATTTTTGAAATTTAGCTACAGAATCCAGCCTGTTCTGCAGGTAACTGTCGATTCCGTAGCTACTCTCATGGTTTAGCAGGTTCCAAGTTTCAACTAAAGAATTGGACCACATGGGTGTTTCTAGAATCATTCCTACATGGATTCTATCATATTCACTCGTACCAAGTCAACAGAAAAGTGAGCCTAAAATCATAGTCAAATATTGAGTCAAAGGACGTTAGCTGAAATCAATAGGACTCTTGATTTGCTCTTCATAGCAAATCAAGGATTCCAACAGTCCTATTGCAATTATAATTTGAAGTATCCACCTATATCTATTTTTACTCATAAAAAATTATGTAATTTTCCTTTAAATATCGGTTGAATAGAATTGAGAACACAGTTCAGAAATTAAGTGTTAAACTTAGGATTTTTGCTGATACTCCGTATTACGAATTCACTTTATCATAATACAAATTTTATGCAACCAATGATTTCTTGAATACGTCCTTAATCAGTTAGCATCTCAACCACATCAGTTGCAGAGGACCTCTGCATCTGAACGAGGTTTTTCATTTATGTTTTCAGCTTAATTTCATTACTCTGTTTTTCAGCAATTCTTTTTTCTAATTAGGTTTATGCTTCATTTCAGTTTTTAGCCAATAACATAGTGATAAATCACAACTATGCAACCTTTTCCCTTATAAAATATTTCGAGAATATAGATAACTCTGTTTTCCAATCGAATAAATATTGAGGAATTAAGAACACACAGTTCCTTAGTTTCCTTACTGTTTTTCATTCATTTTCTCAGAATAGGATTGTCAATTAACTATGTTCATGGATGTTTTCAAAAACCATTTCAAGATGATAATGATCCTAAATTGAATGGCTAAATATCTAATCCATACAGTAATTCAATTTACTCAGTACATTGTTATTTACTTTCTAGGAACTTAAGAACTGAGGTGTAATTGACTTCTTATACAACACGTCAAGAAGGTAGTTCTTCATATTGAATGTTGAAGAAAATTAAGTATACATTAGTTGTTTATGATTTTGCATTTTTCCTTTAGAACCTCACCTAGTTTCATCACTATTATTCCTAAATATCATTCCAAGAAGATTGATTTAGTCATACTTCATAAATTGGATGATTGAATGTTTAATGAATGCAATTAATGGGCTACCTTCTGCATGATTTATTGGATTTTCTAGATCATCAAGTGTAATTGGTTGCTTGACACCATTTCAAGAAGATCATACATTAAAAATTGAATGTTGGAGTAACTAAAGATACATTAGATGTTTTTCTATACTTACTATTTTAGGACATTAGGAGTTAAAAGTACAGAAAGTTTCTTAATACATCATTTCAAGAAGGTTAGACTTCAAAATTGAATGCTAGAGTAACTTGAAGTACATTAGTTGATTTCATTTTTTGTCTTTACTTTCAAGCACTGCAATTTCATTCTTAGACTTAAATCCATGGAGTAGGACTACTAATAAAGATCAACTAGATACTCTATTTTCCAAATTATTTTTTTAACTAGTCAATAGTTTTTGGTTTATTTTTATGAAAATTAGAATAATTTACGACACTTCCTTTTCTTTCTTCTTAGGATTTTATTAGATTCATTTAATTCTTTCCATAGTTTTAGATTAACATTCTTAGACATGAAGGAATAGAAAATCCCCAAAAAAAACATAAAATACAAACAACGAAGTAAGAAAAAGGTTAGCTAAGTACATATAGTACACCTACACTTCATCTGTATACAAACCTTGGTTGATAATTTATGCAAGAAATTTAGGACACTAAATTGACTAAAAATTTTGGCGCTATTTCCGGGGAAGTGTAATTAGGTGACCTCATTTCTTACATCCAAAAACAATGATATGCATAGAGAAAGAGACTCTAGGGGCAGATTCATAGCTAGAGGCAGGATTTTAATCCATACAACACCACTCACTCCACCAAGAACAAGAAGTGATACACCTCCATCTCAAACCCATATTCCATATTTCACTAGCCATAGACTTCCTGAATTTCTAAGGTCAAAAATCCAATTAGGAGGATCTCCTACTTCATCCACTGAGGCAGTCTTAAAGGAAGAAGATCCCAGGACTCCAACATAAGGAGTAACCTTTTTCACTTCTATAGGGGAACATATTCTAGCTGAAGAATTAGAAATCCCTAGTGGAGAGGAAGAAGAATAAACTTTATTCAATATACCATTGATAGAGGAACCAGAGGAGTAGTTAACCCTGTAGGTTGAATATCAGCTCTGAAGAATCTATAATGGCAGGAAGAGGAGAAGAAGGAGGAGAGGGAGAAGGAGAAATTTTTAATGGAGAAAATGAACTATTTGGAGGAGGTAGAGGTAGAGGAGGAGATAGAGGAAGAGGTAGAGGAAATTCAGAAGGAGGAAGAGTTAGAGGAAATAGAGGAATTGAGAGTTATTTTGGATTCCCTATAATTGACGAGGATAAAAATTCTACCATGAAAAATATCTCACCTTCTGTACCCCCAAACTTTCATGGATTGAAAAGTGAAAACCCTTAAACCTTTTTGTTTGAATTTTAAGTCTTATGTAGAACTTATGATTATTTGCAAGACTTAAAAACTCAAATTGTTTCCTTCAACATTGAAAGGAGAAACTCTAAAATGGTTCATGAGTCTAATCACTAGGTCTATTAGGACATGGAATGATATGGAGAGATCATTTCTAGAAAGGTATTTGGATTATTGCATACCTATTAATCACAAGGAGGAAGTGTTTAAAATGATACAAAGAGAGGATGAAAATTTGGAGGACTTACTTGGAATATTCAACTATAACATAAAAAGAGAAAAGATGGAAAATTTAGATCAAGACACTTTTAAAGCTCTTTTGTTGAAAAAAATTAGAGATGAGTGGATATACATACTTAACATTATGGGGAAGGGGGGCATCTCTCAACTTCCATTACCTAATATTGGGGAATTATGTATTAATCTCTCAAGAGGAAAATCAAAAACTAGGAAAGGTCCAAGAGATCCTTTGTAATATTCCTTTTTCAGGAATTTCAACAATCAGCAATCTATTCCAGAGATTTACTGAGAGGAAATTTACTAGATGTGTCACCTTCTCAAGGAAGTGTGAGATCCGGAGGCTATCTGGCCCTTTTCAGACTCTGTCTATAGAGCAGCTCGAAGAATCTCACTCAAAAGTGAGCTACAACAATATGAAAACATAAACATGAGCACATCATGAAGAGACAACATTATTCAATAAGCTGTGAGACAAGAAGATGAACATATAGCCAATAATAATGTATAGCAGTAAAATAGAGTAAAATTCTTGAGGAAACAACCTCTCAAGAAAGGCAATGCAAGCCTTAATAATACATGTACATGAATATGAAAGAACACTGCTATTTCTGCATAAACCCAAGCTATGAGGATGCAGTCTATGATAGAATACTGCTCCAAAATGATTTCAATACATGTATATGACAATATATGGCCCAAATACAATCGAGGAGAAAATCTCTAACCCTTAGAAGCAAAAATACATCAATCCTCCAAGGGATTGGCTGAAATATACAAAATGGAAAAAATGTCGGAGTTGCTAGGCAGCTGCTGCAACTCAAATATGGAACTGAATAGAGAAGTTCGAATATGATGAAAAACCTAAATTAAACCCTCTCCAATGGATCTCCAAAGTGGAAGGTTGATCCTTACACTTAAGATCTCACCCTCCAATCAATCTGCAAAACCCCGCAGCAATTGCACTATGAAAATAACGCAGTCACTGGAGAAAACTGTGCAGTAGGGGCATGAATATGAGTTGGCCTGATGCCAAGATCTGAAAATAAGCTCCAAGGCTTCCAAAATGATCCTCCAAAGGTAAGAAAGACTCTCCCTCTGAAAAACAAGCAATGGAAGAGGTTTTGTGAAGTCTCCACTGCAACACCCTACAACACGGTATTATGCTACTGCAGCAATAATGTTGTCTTGGAGGAGGAAGCTTTGGCCTTGAGCCAAGAAATGTGGAGAATGAAGAACAAAACTTCAAGAGGCCTCTCAAGAAGGTGAGGAAATCCTAAACAGGATTTTCCCGGCAATTCTTGTTAAACAGCAAAGAATGTACAATGTCTGAATAGACATGAAATCATAAACATATGCATGAATAACAATGGCTCTCCTCCTCTCCATATATAAAAAGTGAAGGTTCTCCATGGGCCCTATTTCGAATTAGGGTTTCCCTTCCTCTACAAGCTTCCCTCCAATGTTGTCCATGTAGTGCTTTCCACCTCATACCCTGCGCTGGTTGACTTGGTCAAACCTCTTTGCAAATATCTCCTTTTACACATAAGGGTGTGAAATCTAGTTCCATGGCTGATCCCTTTTCATACTAGAGGGATTTTTTTTATTTTTATTTTTTCATTGGGCCTCCTTATCCAATTATTCATCTCCTAAATTAATTTAGGAAAAAATTAATGTTCCAATTTATTGAAGAAAAATTTGGAACATTACAGTCCTCCCCTCCCAAATGTTTCTTGTCCCCAAGAAACTGCAAGGATAGAACTGAAGGATCTCCACTCAAGGCATGGATTCTGAAATATACTGAGGAACATCTCCCAAACAAAATGAGCCACCTTTCCATAAAGCAACTCCTAAAAATCTCCTTCCACCTCAAGCTCCGGAAATGAAGGTGGGATGAAACTCTAAACTTGGCAAGCATCATGGCTTACCCCATGCTATCCTTCTCCCCAATCATGACAAGTGTAGAGTGTATGTTGATCCTGGGCTGAAAAATTATTGCCCTCAAATGGAAAAATGAAGAAAAATCCTCCAAGGAGTTCTCCTCCAACAATGAAGAAAAAGCTGGCCCAAAACATATCATCCATGATGAATAGGACGTGGTCATCATAGAATATCCAAATGAGAATTTTGTTGTAGTTTTTAAATGATGATACAAGATGCAAACAATATCTCAAGAGGACACAATGCAGTTTCATCCACTGCAACTTCAGAAAATTACATGGCAAGCGATGTATAAGATCCATCACATCTACTAATGAATAGTAAATGGTTGAGTGTAACAACAATACATGATCAAATACTTGCCCATGGATGTACAATGGATGAATACCAATCTCATGGCCCACCTCAAAAGAGAACAAACATGTGGCTGTGGTGGCCATATCTCCTCCCATGCTCCCATTAGAACATGTAATACAGAAATTGTGAGAATTTTTATCACTCAAAGACACATCCAACTCATGTTCCTCTCTCATAATCATGCTTCTCATACAAATATTATCTACATCAGCAAATGAATTCATGATCAGAAATAAAATGAAGAGAATGTTGAAGGT
Organism: Pinus albicaulis; assembly: GCA_034641835.2. Taxonomy (NCBI): domain Eukaryota; kingdom Viridiplantae; phylum Streptophyta; class Pinopsida; order Pinales; family Pinaceae; genus Pinus; species Pinus albicaulis. The sequence continues at coordinate 538,354,655 of CM076572.1, forward strand.
TTCATATGGTGCAATGAGGTACCAACAACTTCCCAAACAAGTATAGCGCAGTTTTACAAGTTGTTGCTTCAGGAAAGTATAAGGAAAAATGTTTCTTTCTACATAGTTAATCATGCATGCCTTCATGTGATACATGTTATAGTGTAGAAAAATAACATACATGTGGTTTTTAAACATTTTCCCAAGGCCACAAAAGAGATGGTTGCCTCCATCATGTAGATTGGCCCAATAAAACTCATGGAGCAATATGACAAGCTTTCCCTCTTATGAAGCAATGCATTGCATAGGAATGGTAAGAGTGTGAAAATAAATGAATGTATATAAAAACTTCTCACCATATGCTAGAAGTAAGATGGTACATGGATCCATGAATGAGTCCTCCATAGTGTGTTGGCATGCTATGAATAAAAATGAACCATGTGCTGCAAGAAGATAATCCTCCTCATGCTTGGAAGTCCAAGTTAAGAAGAATATGCCATAGTGGTAGATAGCTCTATCATCATTACCTCCTCTTTGCTCATTAAGTGCAATAAATATGAAATGATCCTGGGACCTGTGGGTTATGGATCCACCACATTTCCGCTGGGCACACTTCATCCATAAATCTCTACTCCAAAGTGACAGCGCTGTGAGCTTATGCAAATAAGCCCTTGTCAATACAAAACTCTGCTCTTCGACATGCTCCTTGTCAAATATTCCTCCAATAATGCTGCAAAAAATATGGAATACTCCCCAAGATGGAAGAGCTTCCAAATAATCAAAGACTAAGGAGATAATGTCATCTCCTCCTCTTGCAACATCATACAAAGTGTGAGAGAAAATCCGTTCTTGCTCTCCCAAAAACAAGCAAAGCAACAAAATAGTTTGCTGCCTCCTCCTACTCCCATCATACAACTCATGTGAGGAAGACACAATGAATAATATGAGTATCACATCAACATCATGCATCCATACTCTATGATGCTCGATGATGCAATTATCCTGCCTCCTACACTTAGGAAGAGTGTTTTCCAAGTGATGGCCAAACTCTTTCAAGAGTAACCAATGCATCCAAGCCTCCTACTGCCCGATATCATAGATCTGCAAGTAGCCTCATAGCTCCTTGCTCATCAACCACATCCACTCAATCACTTGTGGATGCCTCCTTCTTCTTCTCATCTTGGTACTCCTCCCATGAGAGCTACCATTCTCCCAATTCAAATTCCTGTCTTTGCACTTCATGGGATTTTGAAAAGAATTTTTCTCAAGGATCAATGAGACCCTATCAAGACTCAAATATGTGGTAGGAAAAAACATTCCATCATGATGTGTGTGGCTCAAGGAATGTCCAACACAAGCATGAGAGATGTTATCCATCCTAAGATGTCCTCCATCTTCTATCTGCTCTTGTGAGAAAGGAAGAAAATCATTGCACTTCCTGATGTGTTGAAGTGCACCCTTAATGATATCTCTCCTTGAGACCTCCCTCTCATCCATAGTCTTCCAAAACTAATGAGGTCTTGGACTTGAAAGTATAAATTCCTCTTTGAGCTAAGAGGAGCTCATTGAAAAGGTGTCATCTTGTATGGATAAATGGTTTCTCACTACAAGATGTCTACTATCATCCTTCAAGGCTTCAAACCCCAAACTCCAATGTGATGTAAAATCCAACAATAACTCATGAGAGTGATGGTTTTCTTCTTCCTTGAATGTTTCCATGTTTCACAGCGCAGTGAAAACAAGTTGCTCTATGATAGCAGTGTGATTTGACCCTTGGTCATGCAAAAGTAAATCTCCACATTGATCAAAAGAAGTTGCGGTAACAATGGAATGTGGAAATATTTTCATACCTTGATGTGTGTTTGGAACTTCTTGTAGGGCTGCAAGAGTTCCTTCCTTAAAAGTGTTGGATGTCCCAGCTTTTGCTGCATGTGGCTGCTCCTCCATGAGTGTGACATCGTTATCACAAGGCTTCTCAAGTGGTGATGTGATCTTTTCTTTCTTTTCCCATTCATCATCAAAGGTTTTGATCAACCCTTGGATGAACTTTGCAAAAGTTTTCACCCCTTCATGATTCAAGTGGCTGCTCCACCAATCATAGGCCTCACCCTTCAAGTGTGGTCCTGAGATTTCAACAGCTTCCTTCTCTCCTATAGGATGTAGTAAGAAAAATGCCTCCAGCTTTCTCACCCAATTCTTTGCTGTAGATAACCCATCAAAAGTAGGAAACAGAAATATATTGCCTTTGATTTCTCTTCTGCTACATGGTCTCTTCTCTTCCTTCAGCTAGATGAAATGAGGAAAATATAGAGTCTCCTTGAAGGCTCTAGGTTGAGATCTATACTCAACAAGGTAATCACTTAGAATCTGATAATCCAAGTGTCTTCCATGCTCAATATCTTCTTCTCGATGATAATAGGAAGTGCATGGTACTTCCTCTTCTTCTTCTTCAATCTTATTGACCTCCTTGGAGAGGTATCCTCTGGATCTGAACATAGATGATAATAAACTCATCTTCTTCAACATTCTGATCTTCTTGGGCTTAGACTCACAGGCTGAGCCAAGAAAGTTGCTCTGATACCACTGTAATATTCCTTTTTCAGGAATGTCAGCAATCAGCAATCTATTCCAGAGATTGACTAAGAGGGAATTTACCGGATGTGTCACCTTCTCAAGGAAGTGTGATATCTGGAGGCTATTTGGCCCTTTTCAGACTCTGTCTATAGAGCTACTTGAAAAATCTCACTCAAAAGTGAGCTACAGTAATATGAAAACATAAACATGAGCACATCATGAAGAGATAGCGTTATTCAATAAGCTGTGAGACAAGAATATGAACATATAGCCAAGAATAATGTATAGCAGTAAAATAGAGTACAATTCTTGAGGAAACAACCTCTCAAGAAAGGCAATGCAAGCCTCAATAATACATGTACATGAATATGAGAGAACATTGTTATTTCTGCATAAACCCAGGCTATGAGGACATAGTCTATGATAGAATACTGCTACAAAATTATGTCAATACATGGATATGACAATATATTGCCCAAATACAATAGGGGAGCAAAGCTCTAACCCTTAGAAGCAAAAATACATCAATCCTCCAAGGGATTGGCTGAAATATACAAAATGGCAAAAATGCCAGAGTTGCTAGGAAGCTGCTGCAACTCAAATCTGGAACTGAATAGAGAAGGCTGAATATGATGAACAACCTGAAGTAAACCCTCTCCAATGGATCTCCAAAGTGGAAGGCTGGTCCTTACACTTGAGATCTCACCCTCTAACCAATCTGCAAAACCCCGCAGCAATTGCACTATGAAAATAACACAGTCACTGGAGAAAACTGTGCAGTAGGGGCATGAATATGAGTTGGCCTGATGCCAAGATCTACAAATAAGCTCCAAGGCTTCCAAACTTATCCTCCAAAGGCAAGAAAGAATCTCCCTCTGAAAAACAAGAAATGGAAGAGGTGTTGTGAAGTCTCCACTGCAACACCCTACAACACAGTATTATGCTGCTGTAGCAGTAACGTTGTCCTGGAGGAGGAAGCTTTGGCCTTGAGCCAAGAAATGTGGAGAATGAAGAACCAACCTTCAAGAGGTGTCTCAATAAGGTCAGTAAATCCTAAACATGAGTTTCCCGTCAATTCTTACTAAACATCAAAGAATGTATAATGTCTGAATAGACATGAAATCATAAACATATGCATGAATAAAAATGGCTCTCCTCCTCTCCATATATAGCAAGTGAAGTTTCTCCATGGGCCCTATTTCGAATTAGGGTTTCCCTTCCTCTAGAAGCTTCCATCCTATGTTGTCCATGTAGTTCTTTCCACCTCGTACCCTACGCTGGTTGACTTGGTCAAACCTCTTTGCAAATATCTCCTTTCACACATAAGGGTGTGAAATCTGGTTCCATGGCTGATCCATTTTCATACTAGAGGGATTTTATTTATGTTTTTATTGTCATTGGGCCTCCTTACCCAATTATTCATCTCCTAAATGAATTTAAGCAAAAATTAATGTTCCAATTTATTGAAGAAAAATTTGGAACATTACATCCTACTCTTGCTAGGGTAAACAAATCTGCAACTGGAACAATGAGTAGGGCAGAAATTGGAAATATGCTTGATGAATTGAAAATAGACATTTTAGGGAGTCTTAGTGAACAGATAGACACCCTTAAGTTACAAAACAAGCAGAAAGCCGAGACTGATGTTTTAGCTATCTTCTGTCCCAAATGTAGAAAGAAGCATGCTTTAAGAGAATGTCCACTTGATGCAAAAGTCATAGAAACATGTATGATTTTTTTTGAAAGCCATGAGACTAAGGGTTGTCCTTCATTTCCTGGTCTTAAGGTTTTTTTTCAAGAAGAAACAATTTCAAATCCAACATAATCTCTTTGTTTTGTCTCTAGAAGACCATGGTAGGGGCCACAAACTTAACGGTTTAACAACCAAATGTATACTCAGCCCCCACCAAACTGAAATTATTGGTAGCAACCTTAGCCTCAATTTCAATCTCAATCTCAACCTTGGGCTCAAGGAATGCAAAATCCATATGGAATATTCTCTCAGTACTATCAATATCCTCCACCATATCCAAATTATCCTCCCCAACAAATTCCTCAACAAAGTCAACAACCCCAACTCCAAAACCAAAGCCAAAATCCATAAATCTCACTACCATTCCCTCAGAGACCAAATTAGTTACCTTCCCAACCATTACCAAATCCAAACAACAAAAATCTTTAGAATACATATATGATAGAAGGAAAACAATTTCCAACCTACATGATTACTCCTCTAGATCTTAATGATGTCCAACTTAGATCTGGTAGGATATTAGAAAATAAAAAGTATTCTGTAGTCATTCAAGAATATGACAATTATGAGGAAGATTCTCTATAGCCCAATAATTTTTTTGAAGAATGAATATCTCTTCAAAACCAAAATTATGAAAAAGAACCAATAAATTCAACTCCTATCATAGAGAAACCATCGGTATCTACTTCTACATCTCCTTTTCTTGAAATATTACAAGTTTATAGAGGGGTAGAAAATCATATTATGTTGCTTAATTATGATTTTCTAGATGAATTGAACAATGTTTGCATCAAAATCCCTTTGTTACAAGCCATCAAGGAAATTCCAATTTTAGCTAAAGCAACAAAGGACTTGAGTATGAAGAAACCAGGAAGAAAAATAAAAGAAATAAAAAGAATTCAGATTTTAGGAAAAATAATAGACATAATGATGTGAAAAATTGTCATTCAAAAATATTTAGATCCAGGAAGTCAGTTGTAAAAACACATATCAATGGAGTTGAAATTCCAAATACATTGATTGATTTAGGAGCAACAATAAACATCATGAGAAAACAAACCATGGAACAGCTCAAACTTTCTAATCTTCTTTATACACCTACATTACTGTAATTAGCAGATAGATATGTAATCAAACCAGATGGTGTGTTAGAAGATATTTTAGTGTCCTTAGATTCTTGGGAGTACCATGTTGATTTTATGATATTAACCCTAAGAATAATCTAGGAGGACACCCACTCATATTAGGAAGACCTTAGTTGGCTACAATTGATGCTTTCATTAGTTGTAGATCTGGTGACATGTATATTTCTAATGGTAATTAAACCAAGAAATTCACTCTATATCCTCCAGCAAGAAAAATCATAGAGATAGATGACAAAGAATGGATTGATGATGAAGATGATATACAACCTCTCTTTACTATTTCAACCATTAGTGAAGATAGTCAAATATTAAATCTAATATAAAATTATGAATCATCTCCATAATATGAACACGATTAATTTCAAGAAAAATCCACTATTGAATATTTGTCATCTAGGAAAATGTCTCTGTATTCTATCGAAGAATTTGGTAGCTCTACAGTTGAAATATTTCCAGGGAAAACCTTGAACATAAACAATAACTTGGAAAAATTACAACAGGAAAAGCTAATTAAAACATTACAACAAAATTCTTCTGCCTATGCATGGGAATACACTGACATGAAAGGAATTAGTCCTAAGACTTGTATACCTCACATATAGAATGAGGAAAATTGTAAACCTATCAGAAAACCTTAAAGAAGGATGAATCCAAATCTTAGGGAAATTGTGAAAGAGGAGTTTCAAAAATTGTTGAATGTAAACTTCATTTACCCAATTTTAGACAGCCAGTGGGTTTCCCCCTTAGTGATTGTGCCTAAAAATAATTGTAAATGGAGGGTATGCATTGATTATCGAGAGTTTAATAAAGCCACCCTATAGATCAAGTGTTATATACATTAGCAGGTAAGAAGTATTTCTCATTCTTGGATGGTTTCAGTGGTTACAGTCAAATTCAGGTAGCACCTAAAGATCAAGATAAAACCACATTCACCTATTCATGAGGGACTTATGCCTACCGAGTACTTATTTTTGGATTGTGCAATGCACCTGCAACATTCCAAAGGGCAATACTAGGAATTTTTTCTGATCTAATAGATGATTGTGTAGAGGTTTATATGAATAACTTTACAATTTATGGGAATAAATTTGAAGAAGCTTTAGAAAACTTGGAAAAGGTTCTTAAAATATGTAAGGAAGAAAACCTTTCACTAAGCTATGAAAAATATTTTATGATGTTTACAGAAGGGATTATTTTAGGACATCACATTTCAGGAGATGGAATTGAAGTTGATAAATCTAAAGTTGAAGTCATCTCGAAATTATCAATTCCAAGTTGTCAAAAGGATGTTAGAAGTTTTATAGGATTCACAGGATACTATAGAATATTTATAGAAAATTTCACTAAACTAGCATCCCCACCCTTCAAGTTACTCACCAAATATTGTGAATTCAATTGGAATTCTTATTTCTAGTTGGCATTTGAGGCCTTAAAAGAAAAAATTTCTGAAGCACCCATCTTAAGAGGTCCAAATTGGAAACTACCTTTTCAAATTTCAACAGAGGCTTTAGATACAGCTCTGGGAGCTATATTAGGACAAAAATATTTGATTCCCTATGCCATCTATTACACAAGTAAGAATTTGACTCCCATAGAGTTAAATTACACTGTAACTAAAAAGGAATTCTTAGCTGTTGTTCATGCTATCAACAAATTCAAACATTACATAACAGGCTATGAAACCTTTTTCCATAAAGATCACTCTGCAGTTAGGTACTTAATGAATAAACCTATTACTAATGGAAGAGTTACAAGATGGTTATTGCTCCTGCAAGAATTCAACATCACTATTCTAGACAGACCTAGAAAAAAAAACACAGTTGTTGATTTCCTGTCTAGAATTCAAAATATCAAATATGATACTCGAGTTGAAGATAAATTTCCTGATGAATATCTTTTTGCAATAACTACTCAGACCCCTTGGTTTGTAGATATTGCTAATTATTTAGTCATAGGGAGATTACCTTCACATATGTTTCCTAGAGAGAAAAGAAAAATCATTCAAGAAAGTTTAAGATACTCATGGTTTACTAATGAATTGTATAAAATAGCTCTAGATCTCATTATCAGGAGATGTGTTCGAGAAGATGAAATGCTTGAAATTCTTAAGGCATGTCATGATGAACCTTGTGGAGGACACTTTGCTAACAAGAGGGCAACCTATAAAATCCTTCATTTAATATATTATTGGCCATCCATCTTCAAAGATGCCAAAGAATATGTCAAAAGGTGTGACAGTTGCCAAAAGGTAGGAAAACTTGCTCCTTCAAATGAAATGCCATTACAACCTCGGGTACTCATTGAAAATTTTGAAAAATGGGCCTTGGATTTTGTGGGACCATTCAATCCTCCATCTAAACAAAAGAAGTATATTTTGCTATGCACTGGTTATCTCACTAAATGGGTAGATGGTAAAGAATTACTTTTTGCTAATGAGAAATATGTAGTTGATTTTCTCTTTAAGGATATCTTCACTCGTTTTGGTGTTCCAAGAGAAATTGTGACAGATCAGGGAGCTCAGTTTACATCCAAGGTGGTGAAAAATCTCGTGGAATATTATAAGATCAAACACAGAAATTCTACTCCTTACCATCCACAATAAAATGGTCAAGTAGAATCTGCCAATAAGGTTATTGAAGGAATTCTCAGTAATACTGTACATCTACAAAGAAGATATTGGGCAGAAATACTTCCTGAAGCCTTATGGGCCTACAGAACTACATGGAGGAACACAGCAGGACATACTACCTATGAACTTGTTTATGGGAAGCAAGTCTTTTTCCCTATAGAGTTTCAGATCCAAACCTTCAAGATGGTAGTCCAATTGGGACTTGATTTATCAGAAGCATAGAAACATAGATTGGAGAAAATTAATGAGCTTGATGAAATCAGGCAAGATGCAGTTCAAAGAACCAGTATAGTCCAGCAGCAAAGGGCTAAATGGCATGATAAGTATATCAAGGAGAAAAAGTTTCAAGCAGGGGATTGGGCATTTTTTTCGATTAAAAGTTCAAGGATTTTCAAGGAAAGCTTAAAACTCATTGGCTTGGGCCATATCAGATTGAAAAAGTCTTTGATAATGGAGCAGTGAAAATAAGGACAATAGATGAAGAAAAGGTACCTCTTCTTGTGAATGGTCATAGGTTGAAATTATATCATAAACCACTTTCAAAAGAAGAGTTTGTCAAAAAATTTCAAAATAACATTGATATGAAGTTAGTGGAGAAGAATCCTTCTTCTTCACAAACTTAGCTTTTATTTTTCCTACATTCATAAAAAAATTATAAATAGATAAATAAATAATAATAATAATAATAATAAATTGTATAAGTATGAAAACCAATCAATGATTGGCATACTTATACGGAAAATATAGGGTGAAAATCAGAGATTTCTGACATCCTATATTTTCCATTTTCTTTTCTATAATAAGTAGTGACACAAAACTACATTCATTGCAGTTCATAATCTACAAATTCAATATACAATTTCATCACACTCCACTGTCATTTTATAGTTTCATTCCATAAGTCACTCCGCTTCCATTCCATTTTTCACACTCATTCCATTCCATAAGTCATATTCCACTTCCATTCATTCATTCCATTTTATATTCATGTTCCATATTTCATTCTTTTTTCAGAGTAAATTCTGCAGCTCATTGTATTCTACAACTCATTGTATTTTGCAGTTGATTCCATTATGCATCCAATTTGATTCTGCAGCCACTTCAGTAGTCCTGACACATGATGATTGCAAGGAATTGAATGATTATGTTTTGAATACCAACATGCTACAAAGAGTACCTAAGGATCAACACCAAAGAAAAAAGTTTAAGTTCTAAAGGTAAAGTGAAAATTTTTATTTTTATAGCAAGGTTAAAACATGAAACATGTATAATATGAACATTCATATGTTTCCTTGACAACTCATCATTTGATTTGATTGCAATCACCATCATACTACATATCAGACACATCATCCATATTAAGCCGCATAACATTCCATCATTACTTCCCTTGTTAATGACTAACGGTCATGAGCTATGACATGACATACTTGTCTATGTCTCTCCAAGAACCTACCGTCTATTTATTCCTACAAAACCTCCATAACCATCCATCAGATCCACGGCTAATTAATTTCCATACACAGAAGGGTAATTCTGAAGGTTGAAGAACACTACATAGTAGAAGGATGGGGCTCATTGTCATATCGGAACCATTTGGAGCAAAGTACATGGCAGGATACCCACAACTTAAAGAATTGTTACAGAAAGTTGGATGGTTGTGGTTCATAGAAAAATTTAATGGCTTTCATAAGGAAATTACCAAATCCTTTTCTCGGTCATTTGATGGAACCGAAGTAGAAATTGGAGATATCAAGTTTGCAGTGACTGAGTCATTCATGGCCAAGGCTACAGAACTTACAAGGCATGGTGAAAGATGGTTCAAGAACAAGGAGTTCCACAGTGAGTCATGGAAATTTATACTTAAAAACCCAGGTATGGATGTCTCTGTTTTTAGAAAAGGAACCCCAAGTTATTCTCTTAAGAGTAAATGGAGGAATATGCTCTTGATTTTACAGAAATTTATAACTTGTGAAGGAAGGTTTGGTTGCATGTATGTCTAACATATCTGTTTACTAATGAATTTCCTTGAAAATGGTGAAATCAATCTTCCTTTCTTTCTACTAAATAGTTTAAGAAGGATGGCTTAAAATGTACAAAAGAGAATACAGTTCATAGATACTGTTAGCACCCAATCTAAATCTTAGGATGAAAAGGAAAATCATGATAACAACTAAACCACGCTCAGCCTTGTAGCTAGCCCTACAAGGACAGGAGAGGGCTCTCTCCGTAGAATAGATATCCAATAAAACAATAATGAGACTGATTTTAGGCTAGGTATATAAATGGGAAAAGAGTTTGATAAATGACTGAATTTCAGGGATGTATGAGACAAAAGGACAGCCCGAGCTGAGGAATTAAATCAAGGACATAGGATATTTCATGGGGCAAGGCAGGCAGGAGGTTTAGCAATCAAGTTGAAATAAGGTGAAATGAAAAGACTGTTGAGGGGTTGAAAATGGCATAATACATGGATCCTTTTCAAACAGAAGAAAACACACATAGTATGAACAGTTTCCCAAGGCAGAGCATATAAAATGGATTCTACCTTTCTACTTGAAAATATTCAACTGGTAATGTTTATGAATGAATTGTGAAACATAACAAAATACATATGAAACATAAAGGAGAGACATATGCTAAAACTCATACCACATGAATCCCATAAATCAGAGCTGCATCACTTTATTAAATCCCTGCCAAACTGTACAAAAGCAGCGCAAATCTCACTGCCACACTATTCCCCTACTTCTGAATTTTTAGATCTCAGACTTTCCAGCCTTTTACAAATGATTAGAATTTACAATAAATAGATAGATTTGTGGGAATATAGAACGATAGAAAGAGGAGAAATCATAACTGAAGATGGAAAACCAAGAGCCCATAATATTTTCGTAAAGGAAGAGCTGCGTTACATAATTTCATTTGAAATTCTCTGATACCCAATGAGGAGGCGAAACCTGTAGCGTGGATCATCTCTGCAATTTAACCGAAAATGTGACTGTTACAATCTGGGTTCTCGGCCTCTAACTGTTCGCTTTCCATTATTTCTTTAAATAAAACTGCCTTTTCTTATATTTGCTTTGGAAAAATGAATTTACGTGTTCATGAAGGGAGGAATGTATTTAAATGGGAAAGGGAAGGGAAATGGAAGCGGGAAACTTATGAAAATCGCAATCGGGATCAGGAGCGGGCCAGAGATATGATATAACACAGTAATCGCAATCGCAATATCGGAGTGGAGCAGGAGGGGAGTGATATTACAGATATGTGATGTGATGGGAAGACGGCCTTTTGTAATAAAAAATATAACTAAAGTATTGAATTAACAAAGGGCTAGGCCTTTTCTTTATGAACGAGCGGAAGTATTGATGGTGGCACCCAAGGACAAATCGCAATCGCAAATCGGGAGGTGGGACGGAGCGGGATGGTGTATACAATCTTTCTGATGCGATGGGGAGGAAAGCCCTTTGTATTATAATTCAAAACCAAAATTTCACATTAACAAAGAACTGGGCCCTTTATATGTGAATTGGGTGGAAGTATTATGGTGGGCCCGAGGGATCAATTGCAATCGCAATATCGGAGGGGAGGAGGAGCGCAACATATGTGAAACGCCGATGCGATTGGCCCGATTGAATTTAAGCCGTCGGATCGGTGGGGAGAGATCAACGGTGGAGGGATGATTGGGAGAGGTGTTGCGATCGGGTAATCGGAGGGAGAACTTGCGATGGGTCAATCGGAGGAAGATGCAATCGGAGGATCGGAGGGGGGACTTGCGATGGGCGGATCGCATCGCATATTTAACATTTGCGATGGTGCGATCAATCGATTGGGGGATGGTGCGATCGATCGCAATCAGAGATTCGAGCGATTAGACGATCAAAACTTCCATATAAATGTTTGCGATTGCGATTTGGATAAGGTTTGCGATTGCGACTTTAAACTTTATATTATAAGGTTTATATTATATGCGCGGTGAAGTGGTTTATACAGTGGGGGGGTTATATATAACATAAATTTTTCTTATAAAGTCTATGGGTATGGAAAAAGGGGAAGTGGTTTAATTAAATCACATATGTATTTAAAGTTTTGTAATGCGATTTTATAATCGGAAAGTGGGAAAGAAGGGGTTTTTAAAGGGGTATAAAACTTTAATAGAACAAAGTTTAAAGGAAAAATGGGAAATAGGGGGTATAGGGAATTTTACTTCACTTAAGCATACAATTAAATCCAGAAGTCAGTTTCGAGAGTGTAGTATACCGTTGGAAAGCTCTTTCCGGGCTCTTTCTGATGGATCTGCTTTGAAGATGACCTGGTGCCGAACACGCTGTGGAAAACTTCTTTGAAGGCAGGGACCTCACTTTGTGGAGATAACAACTTCTGAATTGTGACTGAAAGGCAAAGCATTATGTTTTCACCTCAAAACATGGTTTTGAGGTGAAAATTACCTCAAACTGAATGAATGATATCTCTGATCCTCCTGGTGCTATAACTTTGTATTTATTGACTTCCTCATGACCCTGCTGATCTTTATTGACACTTGACTCATTTATTTTGACAGTGATGAGACCTTAGATACTAAAGAGACCCATCCTATGACCTACTGATATGATTTTGATAATGAAAGTGACTAATGACTGAAAACCATAGGGAGGAAAATCAGCAAGTACCTCATGAGAGAAAACTGATGAAATATTACTGCCATAAATGAATCCATGACCTAGTGGAATGGTGAAATTTATTGGTATGAGACACCTAATATGCAAATGCAAAAAGAGCAGTTTTGATCACTGATGGCAGTATGACTGGACTGACACTAACATTGGCTCCAATGGGGATGGTAGCTCCTTGGAGGTGCCAAGAACACCGTAGACCAAGTAGCCTTATCCATTGGGCATGGAGTAAAGAATACTGAAAGACTGACACAATGTAGACTGACACTGACTCAAGACTAAGACTGAAATAAAACCAGACCATACACCAATCACCCAAGTCTTATAGCCTTCACCTCGGGCCCCAAGCTTTAATGATTGTGTATTCTACACTCTGATAAAAATAACATGGTATATACGATGGTGATGACATAGATTCTAATCCTTTTTTTTCAACAATGGTAGTGCTTCAAAAGCCTACCATTCACTGCTCCTCCAGGAAAATCTTGGCCATCCATTTCTGAAAGTAAGAAGGCATTCTGTCCTCTGTATGATGAGATCCTGTATGGTCCTTTCCACAGGTTTTCAAACTTACCATGCTTCCCTTTGTCTTCATTTCTAGCATCCCATTTCAACACTATATCATCCAGCTGAAACCTTTCTGCTTTTTTCTTCCTGTCATAGATCTTTTTTATTTTCTCCTGCAACTGAATAGCGTTCTGTGACACTTCCTCTCTTTTTTGCTGAAGGTGGATCATCTGATTGATCCTTCGCTGATTGTCTTTGTCCTCGCTGTCAACTTCTTGCAATAATCTCATAACTGGGACTGTAAGGGATGTAGGAAAGATAGCATAAGTACCATAAACCAAATCAAATGGTGACATACGTATTGATCTTTTACTGCTAACTCTGTCTGCCCACAGTGCGTTGATGAGCTTCCGGTGCCAATTTCTTTTTTTTGCTTCCAACATTTTCTTGATTATATTCACCAGCGATTTGTTAGATGACTCAGCTAGGCCATTGCCTTGTGGATAATATGCTGTCGAATGGCCCAGTGCGATGTTGTATTTTTCACAGAAATTGATCATTTTCTTTGATCTGAACGCTGCTGCGTTGTCTGTTACGATTTTGCATGGGTAGCCAAAGCGAGATAAAATATTCGATTCTAGGAATTGAATAATTACCATGTATGTTTCTTGTCTGGTTGGGATGGCCTCGATCCATTTGGTAAAGTAATCTATCCCTGTCAATATCCATCGGTGCTGTGCTGAGGATGCTGGATGAATTTCTCCAATGAAATCGAGCCCCCACTGCTGAAAGGGTGCGTTTACTGAAACTGGTTTTAAAGGGAGTGGGAGCAATTTTTTCTTCCCTTGAAAGATTTGGCATTCATGAAATTTCATCACAGTCTTATATAAATCAGAAAATAATGTGGGCCAATAATATCCTGCTCTCAATATCTTGTTAGTTGTAGTCTTCCAAAACAAGTGACCGCCGCAGTCGCCTTTATGAAACTCGTGCATTACCTTTTGCGCTTCTTCTTCAACCAAACAATTGAGCAGAACGCCACCCGGATCTTTCCAATACAGAGCGCTGTCTAAAATGCAGTATTTTGCAGATTTTAGCTTCAGAGATCTTCCTTTACCCTTAGACATACCCGTAGGAGGTGACAAATGCTGAAGGACATAGACGATATCTTAGTACCACGGGGACTGTAGAAAAATGTTTGCAATTGGAACCAGCAAACCTTCATCTTCCTCTTCTGCCACTGCTGTTATGAGTTTTATATCTAAAGCACGCAGATTTGATTGGGCCATCAATTTCGCCAAGCCTTGGCCTTTGATCAACTTCGTGGGCTTGATCTCCAGATCGTATTCTAACATAGCCGCTATCCATTTACCTCTTTGGCCTTCTGGATCAGTTTGCATCAACACATCCTTCACTGCTATGTTTGGGACGTATGCTATAGTATGTGAATGCAGAATATATACCCTGAAATCCTTCAATTCCTTGATAAGAGCTAATGCCTGTTTTTCGATAACGTTATATCTTAAAGCAGCATCTCTGATAGTCTTACTGAAAAAGGCAATTGGTTTTTCTACCTCATCTCTCTTTTGCATTAAAACAGCGGCCAAAGTATGCTCAAAAGAAAATGAAAATATGATGAAGTCTTGAGTATAGTCGGGATTGATCAAAACTGGGGCACTGGACAACGCAAACTTTACCAGATAGAATGATTTGATGGCCTCCTCGCTCCATTTAACAGTGCTGTCTTTCTTCAGCATATTAGTAATTTCCCTCAAATGTTCGGCCAGATTGGGTATAAATCGACGTAAGAAGTTCATCTTACCATTGAATGCTTGGATCTCCTTTTTGTTTCGTGGCAGGTCTATGAGCTAAATTGCCTCCACTCTGGCTGGATCGATGTGAATACCAACTTTGGAGATGATATGCCCCAGTAGCTTGCCTTCATCCATGGCAAAGAGGCACTTCTTGGGATTGAGAGAAATTCCAAATTTTTTGCATCGTTGAAAAACAACTCTCAAATGGTGCAAATGCTCATCATCTGATCCTGAAAACACTTTCAAATCATCTAAATAAACAACCAGAAAAACATCTTTTTCATTTGCAAAAGCGATGTCCATTGCACGCTGGAAAGTAGCTCCTGCATTCTTCAGTCCATAAGGAATTTTGGCATACTGGAAGGTTCCCCAAGGTGTTGTGAAGGCAGTTTTATCTTGGTCTTTCCCATGCACCAAGATTTGGTTGTAGCCTGAGTAGCCATCAAGTAGTTACATCCTGGATGCTCCAACTACTCTCTGCAGAATGTGGTCCATTTTCGGGAGTGGATAATTGTCCTTCAAGGAGGCCTTGTTCAAGTTCCGAAAATCTATACACAACCTTATCTCTCCAATATTTTTACGCACCGGGACCAAATTCGAAATCCAGTCAGAAAATCTAATGGGGACTATGATACCAGCTTTGTACAATCTGTTTACCTCTTTCTCGATGGATGGCAGTAGCTTTGGGTTGATTCTTCTCAGCTTCTGTCTGAATGGCTTTTGATCCAGCTTGATAGGAATAGTATGCTGAATTATGTTCTTATCATACACCTTCAAATCTGAATAATCCCATGCAAAAACATCAGAAAATTCAAAAATCAACTTCACATACTTATCCTTCGCTTCAGGGGACAATGTCTTTGAAAATTTCACAAACTTGGGCTGATAAGGTGTTCCAATATTCACATCTTCAACTCCTTTCTCTGTGGGCACCAAGCTTGGCTTCTTTGCAACATCATCCTGATCAAACAGCTCCTCTAGAGGTATGAGGCCTCTAGGAATTACATTATATTTCAGCTGCAATATGTCCATCTGGTTTTCTTCCATTTCTTGATCATCGACTACATACTCACCTTCTATGGGAGTGTCCTTGAACTTTCCGTCACCTTGAAAAAATGCATTTATCTCATTATCATCCCAAAATACTTGCCAATACCTTAAATTGTCCGGAACAGCAGGCGTATGTTTTACATGGATCTCAAATTTGTTGCTGGAGTTCATCGGAACCTTCAAGTTACTTGCAGTAGTGGCAAGAGAATCAGCAATAAGATTCTGCATCCTGGGCACTGCCGTCAAAGTGTACTCTGGGAATGTCTTCAAAATGTCCAAAACTGCATTTCTATATGCCCTCAGTCTTGGGTGTTTAGCTTGGTATTCTCCTTTCACCTGCTTGATTATTAACTCAGAGTCACCGTACACAGAAATCCTTTTTTCCTTCAACTTCTTTAAGATTTTGAGGCCTGCAATCAGAGCTTCATACTCTGCTTCATTGTTAGAGAATTCAAAGGAAAACTTATAAGCACATACTCTGACATTACTAGGGACATTTTCAGGTTGAAACATAGGACTCCTTACCCATATTCCAATGCCAGCTCCATCCTTACCAACAGCTCCATCAAAATCCATACTCCACAGGCCTTCTTCTTCTTCTTGTAGATGCTGAAATTTAGTTTCTTCCTTTATTTCACCTTGGTTGATTTCTGGCTTTTCGTTATCCCTTTGCTGCTGGCAGTCAGGAGGCTCAGAAGTATTTGTTGCTTTGTCTTTTTCCTGTTTGAAGACTTCTCTGAAATTTTCTGAAATCTCAGGTATCTCCTCCACTTGTACTAACTGAACATCCTCATCATTCAGACCACCATCTGAATATAAGACAAAAGATTCTAAATCTGTATGGACCGCATTGATGGGATGATTTACTGGCTTGTCTTTGCTAGTGATCATGTATTTCATTTTCTTTTCGCTATATAACTTTCTCAACTGGCCAAATACAGGGATTGTGGCATAGAAAAAATCAAGCTGTATGGTTCCCTTAAGTTTTTCACCCTAAGACCTAGATAGAAGCATTCCAAACCGTGGTGGGACATCAACAACAACTACATCCATCAAGACATTTTTAGCTAGGATTTGATCTAGAGACACCACCAAATCTTTGATGAGACAAATACAGTGGACCCTACTTGAGTCAAAGGAATACAAATCGTGGTATTTTCTAGTAACATCAAGACCTAACTTCTCCATGAAAGCTTTGGGCATCAAGTTATGTGAGGCCCCTGAGTCCAACATGGCGTTATGCAAGATAAACTCATGCAACCTCAGACTTAGGTAAAAGGGGGGGACTTCACTTTCTTCAGACTCTTGTGTGGCTGGACCAAAAATAAGTTCGGGGTAGTCCTCCTCCACATTAACCATGTCGGAAAGAGGATCGATTTGCAAAACTTTAGACACATGAATTTTATATATACTATTCTTCACTAACTCGGTCAGGGGCACAGACACTTTCAACTTGGAAATTTCACTTTCTAAATTAAAGGAGGGAGCTTTTTCTACCTCTTTAATAGGAGGGTCTTTCCTCTCTGTTTTCTCCTTTGCTATGCTCTGTTGGCTTTTTCCATTTGTTGTATTAGTAACTACGGGCGCTTTGTTGGATGGAGGATTGACCGGCTCTTTCGCTTTCTTCTGTGCCTCGTCCTTTAGCTGGAGTTCCTTTCTCTTTTGAATGGGGATGATTGTAATGTTTCTGTTCCTTAGAGAATACTGCCTTTGCTGGGATGAAAATGCATTCATATACCCTCTCTGGTAATCATCAGATTCTTCTTCTAACATTACATCATTTTCTAGGATGAAATTCTGGTCCCCTCGGATGTCTGGAGTCGCCACTGTGTATTCTTCGTCTTCTGTGAGGAAAATGGGCTCACCATTAGCTGTGAAAAAATGATTGGTTTTAAACATGGGACCATCGTCATCTGAGTTAGTCCCTTTCATGTAGTTCTGTTGTAATGGCATTCTAATCTGCTGTTGTGGTGCCGCCTGGTCCTGTGCCCTCTGTTCTCTCTGCCTAATCCTGAATTGCGGCTGTTGCTGACCTCTAAAATTCGGATTTATTATTTGGGGTTCTGGTTTGTCTGAAATTGTTAGTCGATCAACCTTCCATCGTACGAATTAGTGTGTCCATTTTGCTGTCCGAAGGGGATGCTTCTTCTTTCACCACAAATTTCCTTTCAGCTCTGGCTCGAGCTCTTCTAGCCAGCAGATTCGCTTCGACGCTTACTGCCATCTTCTGCATTTCTTCAAGTGATGGTGGATCTCTTTCACATATTTGATATGCCATATCAGCATCAAAACCATCCGGAAACCTCAGCATAGCTGAATCGACAGGAGGTTTGAGGTTAGCCGGAATAGCATTGTATACCGTATTGAATCTAAAACAATAGTCTTGCACCGTTTCACCCGCATTTATTTTAATATTCTCATATTCAGACAGAATTTTCTGTGGATTCCTTTTCACCTCCCATCGGTCTAAGAACTGTGTGTGTAATTCCTGTAAAGTGTGAATAGAGCCTGCTGGTAAAGCTCTGAACCACTTTCTCACTTCACCTCCGAAGCTTTGAACAAACAACCTGGTAGCTACATTTTCCTCTTCCACTTCATGCAAGTCAAAAAAGTCATTCATCTTGTCAACATGCTGCTGGGCTGTAATGCCCTGAGTGGCATCAAAGATAGTAATTTTACTCTGATAGTCAGCAGGCATATCATTGAGAACCTGAGGTAAAACCAAGGGTGCATACCGGGCAGCCATATTTCTGGGAGGATTTACCACAGCGTTTGTAATGCTGGAATTTGAGGTCGGTGTTGATGGAGGAGATGAAAAATAAGAATTGATTGATGGGAATGCTGATGAATCAGGAGGATGGAATGCTGCGCATGATGATTCTGAAGGCTCAGGAATATAAGTTGCAGTGATGGACTGAGGCGAATTCAAAATGTAGTCATCAATGGAAGAATTTGCTCTCTGAACTTCAATATCTACAAGAAACTCCGGATCTAAAACCGTGTCTTCAAGTGCAGTTTTAGACTTACTTCTAAACAAATAAAGCTCAAAATTCTCATCAAAAGAAATCTCCTCTACAAAAAAACATTCATGGGGCCAAGTATGGGACCAGAAAATAGGTGTAAAACTTGGCGATCCCTCTTGTCTTCTGACTATTCTTGGGATAAGATTTGGATTTTCGAACACAGGGGGAGGATTTGGATCAGGATTAGCCCTTGTATATCTTCTTGAAGCCAGTGTGGTCAACTTACTACTATACAATATTTATATCAGCCTAGAAAGCTCTGAAATATAATTATCG
The DNA here is from genome assembly GCA_034641835.2 of Pinus albicaulis. Classification (NCBI taxonomy): domain Eukaryota; kingdom Viridiplantae; phylum Streptophyta; class Pinopsida; order Pinales; family Pinaceae; genus Pinus; species Pinus albicaulis. Next base: position 538,374,081 of record CM076572.1, read on the forward strand.
AGACTTTAGAAGAAAAATATTACTGGGGTGATAAATCTTCCATGCAAAAAGTTTGTAATTGTGTTCCCCAGTATGGTCGCCAGAGATGTTAGCACCCAATCTGAACCTCAGGCTAAAAAAGGCAAATCAGGGTAACAACTAAACCACGCTCAGCCTTGTAGCTATCCGTACAAGCACAAGAGAGGGCTCTCTCCGTAGAATAGATATTCAATAAAATGGCAATGAAATTGATTTTAGGCTAGGTATATAAATGGGAAAATGAGTTTTGATGAATGACTGAATTTCAGGGATGTATGGGACAAAAGGACAGCCTGAGCTGAGGAATTAAATCAAGGACACAGGATATTTCATGGGGCAAGGTAGGCAGGAGTTTTAGCAATCAAATTGAAATAAGGTGAAATGAAAAGACTGTTGAGGAGCTGAAAAAGGCATAATACATGGATCCTTTTCAAACAGAAGAAAACACACAGAGTATGAACGGTTTCCCAAGGCAGAGCATATAAAATGGATTCTACCTTTCTACTTGAAAACATTCAACTGGTAATGTTTATGAATTAATTGTGAAACATAACAAAATACATATGAAACATAAAGGAGAGACATATGCTAAAACTCATACCACATGAATCCCATAAATCAGAGCTGCATCACTTTATTAAATCCCTGCCAAACTGTACAAAAGGAGCGCAAAGCTCACTGCCACACTATTCCCCTACTTCTGAATTTTTAGATCTCAGACTTTCCATCCTTTTACAAATTATTAGAATTTACAATAAATAGACAGATTTGTGGGAATATAGAACGATAGAAAGAGGAGAAATCATAACTGAAGATGGAAAACCAAGATCCCATAATCTTTTCGTAAAGGAAGAGTTGCGTTACATAATTTCATTTGAAATTCTATAATACCCAATGAGGAGGCGAAACCTGTAGCGTGGATCATCTCAGCAATGTAACCGGAAATGTGACTGTTACAATCTGGGTTCTCGGCCTCTGACTGTTCGCTTTCCATTATTTCTTTAAATAAAACTGCCTTTTCTTATATTTTCTTTGGAAAAATGAATTTATGCGTTCATGAAGGGAGGAATGTATTTAAATGGGAAAGGGAAGGGAAATGGAGGCGGGAAACTTATGAAAATCGCAATTGGGATCAGGAGCGGGCCAGAGATATGATATAACACAGTAATCGCAATCGAAATATCGGAGTGGAGCGGGAGGGGAGTGATATTACAGATATGCGATGCGATGGGAAGACGGCCTTTTGTAATAAACAAATATAACCAAAGTATTGAATTAACAAAGGGCTAGGCCTTTTCTTTATGAACGAGCGAAAGTACCGATGGTGGGACCCAAGGACCAATCACAATCGCAAATCGGGGGGTGGGACGGAGTGGGATGGTGTATACAATCTTTCCGATGCGATGGGGAGGGAATCCCTTTGTATTATAATTCAAAACCAAAATTTCGCATTAACAAAGAACTGGGCCCTTTATATGTGAATTGGGCGGAAGTATTATGGTGGGCCCGAGGGATCAATCGCAATCACAATATCGGAGGGGAGGAGGAGCGCAACATATGTGAAACGCCGATGCGATTGGCCCGATTGAATTTAAGCCGTCGGATCGGTGGGGAGAGATCAACGGTGGAGGGATGATCGGGAGAGGTGTTGCGATCAGGTAATCGGAGGGAGAACTTGCGATGGGTCAATCGAAGGAAGATGCGATCGGAGGATCGGAGGGGGGACTTGCGATGGTGCGATCAATCGATCAGGGGATGGTGCGATCGATCGCAATCAGATATTCGAGCGATTAGACGATCAGATCTTCCATATAAATGTTTGCGATTGCGACTTTAAACTTTATATTATAAGGTTTATATTATATGCGTGGTGAAGTGGTTTATACGGTGGGGGGGTTATATATAACATAACTTTTTCTTATAAAGTCTACGGGTATGGAAAAAGGGGAAGTGGTTTAATTAAATCGCATATGTATTCAAAGTTTTTTAATGTGATTTTATAATCGAAAAGTGGGAAAGAAGGGGTTTTTAAAGGGGTATAAAACTTTAATAGAACAAAGTTTAAAGGAAAAATGGGAAATAGGGGGTATAGGGAATTTTACTTCACTTAAGCATACAATTCAATCCAGAAGTCAGTTTCGAGAGTGTAGTATACCGTTGGAAAGATCTTTCCAGGCTCTTTCTGATGGATCTGCTTTGAAGATGACCTGGTGCTAAAAACGCTATGGAAAACTTCTTTGAAGGCAGGGACCTCACTTTGGGGAGATAACAGCTTCTGAATTGTGACTGAAAGGCAAAGAATTATGTTTTCACCTCAAAACATGGTTTTGAGGTGAAAATTACCTCAAACTGAATGAATGATATCTCTGATCCTCCTGGTGCTATAAATTTTCACTTATTGACTTCCTCATGACCCTGCTGATCTTTATTGACACTTGACTCATTTATTTTGACAGTGATGAGACCTTAGATACTAAAGAGACCCATCCTATGACCTACTGATATGATTTTGAGAATGAAAGTGACTAATGACTGAAAACCATAGGGAGGAAAATCAGCAAGTACCTAATGAGGGAAAACTAATGAAACATTACTGCCATAAATGAATCCATGACCTAGTGGAATGGTGAAATTTATTGGTATGAGACACCTAATATGCAAATGCAAAAAGAGCAGTTTTGATCACTGATGGCAGTATGACTGGACTGACACTAACAGATACCACCATGCATCATCATGCGTTGGTAAATATTTTGATTGAGTTCCATTTAAGAAGCATATGAGATACTTGGGAGGATTTCCTTGTTAGGAATCATTTTCAAAACCACCAGAGTCACCACCCAAGGAAGATAATGTCAGGAGAAGTAGAAGAAATAAGACTGATATAAATGTTGAAGACAAACTTGAAACCTTATTGCAGAAGAAGGACGAAAATCTAATTTTTGAGGAACTGACATAAATCAGGAAACAAATCCAAAAAAGAGGAAATAGAATAAAAGAGAGTAAGATTACAAATAAGGGGAATGAAATTCCTCCAAAACTGAGAAAAATCTCTAGACTCTGAGGTACCATGAAGAAGACATTATCAAAAGGGACAAAGCTTATAAATATAGATGAGGAAACCCCAATTCCATCACATGCTAACATCTCTCCTACACACAGTCCTCAGAATTCTCATGTTTATCATCTTGAAGAAGGACCGAGTAGAAGATCTCCTGGTATAGACCCAGTCCAACAATAGATATATGATTATGTAGAATCACTGAAGAGGAGAAGTGCCTCAATGAACCCAAAACCTCCTGTCAATCCACAAGAACCTATAATTTATACTCGTAAGCAGGATATTTATGAATTAGGGGTATTGAATAGACATGTCAAACAGGAGAATGAGACCTTGAAGGAGCAAAAAAATTTGGAAAGGGAAACTCATGATAATATTGTTTTGTAGCTAGGACCGTGGTATAAGAAAAATAGGAAATTGAAGAGGAAGCAAAAGGTATTGAAAAAAGAAGTCATTAACCTCAAGTACAAGCTTCTTATGAGAAGACTCAGAATGACAGTCACTTCAAAGAAGAAAAAAAGAAGAAAATTAGATGTGCTAGCAGAGGTGTCTGAGAAAATGTAGTAGGAAGAAGAAATCATATTTTTGGAAAATTTCATGAGGACATACAATGATTTTTCAGTGGGGGTATGTTGAACCTCATAATTACCCTCTCTTTGACAGTTTTTCTCACCTCTTTCCCTCACTTTCTCATAATATTACAAACCCCAATCAATGATAAATGCTAGGTTTTGTCTTAAGGATGCATTAAAATGTTTCCATGTTATATTTTCATGCTCTTGCTATTTGGATAGATTTTTGCAATTTTGCTACAGAATGCGGCCTGTTCCGAAACTAACTGTGGATTCCATAGCTACTCTCATGGTTTAGTAGGTCCCATGTGTCAACTGAAGAATTGGTCCACATGGGTGTTTCTAGAATCATTCCTACATAGATTCTATCCTATTCACTCATACCAGGTCGACAGAAAAGTGAACCTAAAATCATGGTCAAAGATGGAGCCAAAGGACGTTAGCTAAAATCAGTAAGACTCTTGATTTTCTCTTCATAGAAAATCAAGGAGTCCAACAGTCATATTGCAATTATAATTTTAAGTAGCCACCTGTAGCTAGTTTTACTCATAAACAGTTATGTAATTTTCCATTAAATATCAGGTGCATAGAACCGGGAACTCAGTTCAGAAATTAAGTGTTAAACTCGGGCTTTTTGTTGATACTCTGTATTCCGAATTCACTTTATCATAATACGAATTTTATGTTGCCAATTATTTCTTGACTACATCATTAATCAATTAGCAACTCAACCACATCAGTTGCAGAGGGCCCCTATATCTGAAGGAGGTTTTTCATTTATGTTTTTAGCTTATTTTCATTACTCTGTTTTTCAGCAATATTTTTTTTAATTAGGTTTATGCTTCATTTTAGTTTTTAGTCAATAACATAGTGATAAATCACAACTGTGCATCCTTTTCTCTTCTAAAATATTTTGAGAAGAAAGATAACTTTGTTTTCCAATCAAATCAATATTGAGGAATTAAGAACACACAATTTCTTATTTTCCATACTATTTGTCATTCATTTTCTCATAATAGGATTGCCAATTAACTACGTTCATGGATGTTTTCAAAAACAATTTCAAGATGATAATGATCCTAAATTGAATGGCTAAATATGTAATCCATATAGTAATTGAATTTACTCAGTACATTGTTATTTACTTTCTAGGAACTTAATAATTAAGGTGTAATTGACTTCTTTTAAAACACTTCAAGAAGGTGGTTCTTCATATTGAATCTTGAAGAAAATCAAACATACGTTACTTTTTATGCTTTTACATTTTGCCTTCAGATCCTCACCTAGTTGCATCACTGATATTCCTAAAGATCATTCCAAGGAGATTGATTTAGTCATACTTCATAAATTGGATGATTGGATGTTTAATGAATGAAATTAATGAGTTACCTTCTGCATGATTTATTTGATTTTCTAGATAATCAAGTGTAATTGGTTGCTTGACACCATTTCAAGAAGATCATACTTCAAAATTGAATGTTGGAGTAACTAAAGATACATTAGATTTTTTTCTTTGCTTACTGTTTTAGGACATTAGGAGTTAAAAGTACAGAAAGTTGCTTAATACATCATTTCAAGAAGGTCAAACTTCAAAATTGAATGTTGGAGTAACTTGAAGTACATTAATTGATTTCATTTTCTGTCTTTACTTTCAAGCACTGCAATTTCATTCTTAGACTTAAATCCATGGAATAGGACTAACAATAAAGATTAACTAGATACTCTATTTTCCAAATTAAGTTTTTAACTAGTCAATAGTTTTTGGTTTATTTTTATGAAAAATAGATTAATTTAGGAACACTTCCTTTTCTTTCTTCTTAAAAGTTTATTAGATTCATTTAATTATTTCCATAGTTTTAGATTAACATTATTAGACATCAAGAAACATAAAACCCCCAAAAGCAACATAAAATACAAAAAATGAAGTAAGAAAAAGGTTAGCTAAGTACATATAGTACACCTACACTTCATCAGTATACAAACCTTGGTTGATAGTTTATGCAAACAATTTAGGACACTAAATTGACTAAACAAGCCTCACCACCATGCTTCTCCTTATGTTCATGATTTCCTTGGATATACACATCCCTTTTGGCGATATATTTTAATAGAATGTTTTGTAATTCTTTTATTTATTCCCTTATATATATTTTTATATATTCCTTTAAATTTTGCATTTCTTCCTTATTTTCCATTTTATCCATCATTTCTTTCTTATTTGCATTCCTCTTCTTTTCAATTTTATTCATTATTATAGTTTAAGTTTTTCTTGAGAACTTGATAAATCCACCTTCTTCAACATACAACCATCCATTTCATTGACTTTGTTTACTAATTCAGGAAAGCTAAATTCTAAGTCTTCACTTTATTCATAAGTTCTAGATAAGACTTCAAGATTTTTAATTGGTGTAATGGCCTTTGTATCTCTCTTTGGAGCCATGCATGAAAATAATAATAGTACTCCTCAATATCACAATTTATGTTCAGCCAAAAAACAGATATTCTAATCAAAAGTTAGGTCACTTGTAAGTTATGTACCTTTAAAACCTTAATCTGGAGAGTATTTGAATGGCTGAATTTTTTCTTCATATGTCAGTAATATTTGAAACCTTCTAAATATAAAACTTTATTCTGTAATACTCTAATATGCATTCTTTAGAATTACTCAAATTTGACTAGAATTTGATGTTCCAAGTCAAATTTATGGTAAGTTTCCCAAAACTTGTTAATTTTTGGCCACTTCCCATAATAAAACTTGTATATCATGTCAGGTGTCCAATTATTCAAGTATAATTCTAAAATTTTTATGTAACATACCTCAGCATGTCTCCTGAAATCCCTGAATATTTCAAGTATGAAACGTCCCAAATAATAAGTTATAGAAAAAATTCCAAGATGAATTATTTGAATCATATTTTGAGATCCTTCACAAATCAAAATTTCCACAAATAATGTCTTTGAAATTATAGTGGCCCATAATATTAAATTATAATATGTTCCAATATATTTCTCCTCGGTATTTTCTAAGTTTCATAGGTTGAAACTTCACAGGACAAAGGCCATAGTGAAAATCCAAACTGATTTGTTTGAAATTGATTTGAGGAGCATCTAGGAACCATAACTTCTTTAGAGAATACCTATGAAATTATAGAGAACAAATATCTAAAACTTGAACTATTTTTTCCCCAATTTTTTTCCTCAATATGATCTGAGTTCCATTAAGTGAAACCTCCTAGAAACAAGTATACTTGTTTGAAACGAAATTTAGGAGAAATCAAGAACCCTAACTTCCTTAGATAATATCTATGAAAATATAGAAAACAAAATTATAGCAAAAATTCCACAATGACCTATCTAAAGCAGTAAAACCCTAGGAACATGAGCTCTGATACCAAATTTTATGTACCTTGCACCTTAAAAGTGATAAAAAAACAATAGTTAGAGTCATTTTTTATGGAGAAACCTCCTTTTATAACAAATAAAATGTACAAGACAAGTTTTGATGCAAACTAGGCCCATATATATATATATATATATATATATATATATATATATATATATATATATATATATATATATATATACACACATATATATATATATATATATATATATGAGACAAAGGGTACAATTATAAGAGAATGGGACCATGAGGGGTTCTGGCCTATATAAAAATAGAAACGTAATAACTTAATATATATGGTTTAATAAGAGGTTTTATAGTTAACACTAGGCTTATATAGGGCTTAGCATCATCCACTATGTCATTAATAACATGTTAGACTAAATATTACACTAAGAGGGGGGGTGAATAACTGTAATGGCCAATTTAACAATTCAAAATCATTTCATCAATAACTGAATATGTAATAGTGCATCAAAAGCAATATTATTTTGAGGGAACTAGTTGTAATCCCATTAAGGGTATGTGTTTTTCCCCTCCTACATGAATCTCAAGTATAATTGTCTAAAATCCATCATAACTGGCCCTTAAGTGTCTGACCATTCTACCTTAAGTACTACATTATAACCACCCATTTCAACAATAAGCATGTGATTCTTGAGATGATATTCACCAATTTTTAGTTTCACATTTTCAAAATGGCCCCAACTTTATCATACCAATAATAGAAATAAAAAAATTGAAAATTAGATATGGAACCTACATAAAAATGGATATGTTGTGCTCCTCTCATATATATAAAATTTTAGGTGTTTCCACTATTAATTAACACAATCACATTATGCAACCAATAAATTTCAAGGTTTGGGTTTTCAATAAACCTATTGGGGCATGGGAAAAAATTTGGGATTCTCCACAAGGAGCTTGCAAAGGGCTTCATCCTCCATCGAGGGTTGTTGTCTTCCAAATTTGGTTTAGGAATATATTCAATCGAAATAAAACTTTGAGTGGTCATGTCCAAATATATCCATTGAAATAACTTATGTGTTTACATTTATGTACTTTGAAATATAACTTATTACAATTATAGAAAATATGGAATAATTGAAATTTTCCATCTCCTGCAGAGACAATTATGAATGTGAACTAGTTGTAGGTTGGATGAGCCATGATTACTTTAAACAACATGGATAGGGAAAGTGGTGAATAAAGGTATCTTGGGTTGTGAATTAATCGCTATCACAACTTCCTTAGCTCTATCACAAGATTCCAACCATGTTTGTGGGCATTACATCATGAAATGAATTGGAAATACTTCCATGATACAATTGATGAAGCGTTCTTTTAAAAATAAATTAGTTTGGCCCTTTGTGTAGATTTCCAATTACTCAAGGAAGTAATATATTATGTAATTATGCCAATTTTTTGTAATCTCCTTAGGCATCCCAAATGGTGATTGTCACGTTCAAAATGAGTATAAATTACTTTCACAAAATAGATCCAAGACATGCACACTTTTTAAGTCTTCTTATATCATTTCCACCACTACCAATGTTTGGCATCCAAATATAAGATCTTGACTAGTAGGTTATGTAGGTCATAGGTAATTCCATTGATAGAGAAATAGTGTTCCATTTGGGTTTATTATCAATATAAATAATTAACATTTAATAGTTAATAATTATTAGTATACTAAGGGGGCATGTCTCAAAAGACATGACTATTGATGAAGGGGTACCCACCTATATATATATATATATATATATATATATATATATATATATATATATAAAGACCCTCAATTGTAACCAAATCATATCCTTAAAACATACATTTTATAGATAATTATATTCTCAATGGAAATATTCATATTCCAAGTGTTCTAGAGCATTTAAATTATGTAAGTACAAACTTTGTTCGTTACATTGGTATCATAACCGCATTCTCCAATCTAGGCCTTTAGCCATCAATTATTCATCAATTTTGTTTTTGTTAGATTGAGTCTTTTAACCACAAAAGTATTTCGAGGTTCTCCATCTTGTCGTCATCCTTTGGCCTATATAAATAAAACACACATATAATTATAGAAAAATATATATTTTTTTTAAATGAAGTCTATAAAACAAAAACATAAAAATAAAAGATAAAAAAATAAAATAAAAGTGTGTGTACTAAAAAAGGAGAGTAAAAATATATATATATATATATGTATATTAATAAAATATATAAATTAAAGTAAAATAAAAAAGAGGAATAAAAAGGAGTAGTTCCCTTGGATGATCCCCATGGCAGTCGCCACTAATGTCAAAACCTGACACCATTGAAAGAAGAAAGAAAGAAAGAAAGAATTTTTGAAGTCCACGAGGCTAAAATAGCCTATGGGACAGATTGCTTCTCTATCTGACTCTTGTATTCAGCCCTTTTCCTGTGAATTTTTACAATGAACACTCCCATCTTATTGACCAACTCTTCGCTGAATAAATTATCCCAAGAATTAGCTGCCAGAATACCTGCATAGTTTTCCCTGATGTCTTTGAAGGCCTCACATTCTAGAATGAAATTTTTTTCTGTTTCCACTTTTCCGGAGGAACAAAAAATACATACTCTTTCTTCCCACATTTCTTTTGGCCTTTTCCAGTGCCCTGTTTCACAATGGAGTTGATGAGAATTAGTCCTTAATTGAGCAATAAGAATTTTAGATCTCCAAGAAATATTAGCCCCTATGTACACCTTTTGTTGATGGTTATGTGTGGGGTTAAACTCTTCAATGTAGTACTTCTTCTTTCTATCTAGCTCTTTCATCCAAGTATGTTTGTGGAATTTATCCATAACAAAAGTTTTTATCTCTTTACTGTTTGTAGGACACATGCTCAAGCAAATACCCCATTTACTAAACCATTTGTTATTTTTCCGCATCCAAGTCTTCTGTCTTTTGCACAATCTATCACTAATCAAAACCTTAGGCCATCTACCCTCTTCCATTTGCTCAATTTTTTCAGATACCTTATGACTCGTGCCATAGAAATTGCTTCAATAGGAGCAGCCCCTGTTTCACTTAGCAGGATAGCATAAGGAACTGCACTTTTAATTTTGAATTTGTTTGTAATCAAATGTTTCTGAATTTTCTCAATTTGTTTCCATTGCATCTTGGTTGTGCTGCTGGCCCACAGTTCACAACCATAGAGAATCACCGGAATCACTCAAAGCCCAAAAAGAGTTAGAGTGGTTTTCCAGTCCCACAGCTCTGCCTCTCTACCCCTGTTTTGAAGAGCATAAAATGCTTTCCAACCCCTAAAGTTATTTTCTTTCTACAACCATCCCAAATTAAATTTCTGTTGAAGTCAATTCCGAGGTATTTGTATTCTGCAACTTCTTCCAGAATGTTGCCTTCAAAATAGAACTTATGTTGGTTATGCTTTCTTTTGTTAGAGAAAACCACTACTTTCGTTTTGCTAATATTGACTTGCATCCCAACCCTTCTACAAATGCTCAAGGGAACGTAAATGCTCTTGCAAACCAAGAGCCGATTTAGCAATCAATATAAGGTCATCTGCGTACAAAAGAAGCCCGATAACGAACTTGCCCAAATGGATACCATCACCCCCTTGCGAATTTATCCACTCTTCAAGCTTGTCAATATATAACCCAAAAAGGGTAGGAGATAATGGGAAACCTTGCTTGACCCTGATATTGCTTCTAAAACTTTCAAAAATTCCAGCTGAAGTTCTGATTTTGACTTTCACCTCTTCATACAACCTATGCACAACTGCTCTCAAATGCTTGGGAACCCCGAGTTCCTCCATTCTTCCCCAAAGCTTATCCCTAGGAACCGTGTCAAAGGCTTTTCTGAAATCAACAAAGCAACAAAAAACTTCTTCCTTTTTTTCCCAAACTTTTTCGATGATGTGCCTTAAAGTTATACAATGATCAACTGTGGAATGCTTAGGTCTAAAACCCGCTTGCCCTTTAGCACGTTTATCTCTTTCTTCTGCCCACTTGCTGATTTTTTTTCTAACATGCTTCACAATAACTTTGCAAACAAGGGGTTTATCATTATGGTTCTATAGTTGGAGGGATTATTGAAGTCACCGCTCTTGAAAAGAGGTATTGCCATACTAGTTGTCCAATCTGTGGGGAACCCCTGCTGTAAGATGTTGTTGAAAATTTTTGTGATGTGAGGTGAAAGAATTTTTAAGCCCCACTTTAGATACTCTGCTTGGAGTTCATCTAAGTCTTTTGCTTTTCCAGCGCTCAACTTCTTGATACCCATCTCTACTTCTTGCACCGTGAAGAGTTTTGTGTCTGTGTTGACCAAGGGAGGCAGGTCAACCTTGGGATCCTGCTCATAAAGTTGTCTTGCATAGTCAAACCATTTAGAAGCTGTAATGTTGTTTTCAGTTTGCACCTTTTTCGATTGGAGCTCCTTCCAAAATAATTTGGGGTTATTTTTCCCGACGAAGATTAGTTCTTCTCTCCTTGAAAGCATGAAATCAGATTTTTTTTTTTTTACTGTCTACTTGTAAGCTTTGAGCTTTATGCTATCCATGCTTGATTCCTTCCACCTTCTCCTTGCCTTTTTGCATTCCTCGTCAAACCAAGCATTAACCGGAAAGAAATTTGTTTCAGACTTTTTAATTTTTTCTCTTTTGCACTCCGCAAGTGCGCTTTGAATTAAATGTGTTAATCTGTGACTATGAAGGCCATGAGATGGGATTTCCTCCTTGAAGAGCCTCTCTAGCATTATTTTGAAGGTATTACAATTCTCTGGATTCAAAATAATTCTTCCCTTTGGGGGATTTTGTTGAACACACTGATTTTTTGACCATAATTGCTTCTTTCCGGTCCAAGAGAAACTTAAATAGATTGGCTTGTGATCTGATTTTAAGTCCCAAATTTGATCTCCAATCAACACTTCCTCCATTTTCTCACACAAACTATGCGAGCAAATTACATAATCTACTACACTTGCTCCATTGTAAGTATTTCAAGTGAAATTACCGGACTTTTCCCATCTAGTCAAACCGTTACAGATGACTAAATCGAAAGCCCCACATAGCGTAAGCAGTTGTTCTCCAAAGATATTGCAGCCTTTATCCTCTGAAATTCGTTCCCACTGATGATTACTCTCTTCTGTAAGCCAGATAGGGTCACTGTCTTCTTTACAACAAAGAATGCTAGCTTGTTCACCTGCAGTTCTAGCATTGAAATCCCCCACTATAAGGACTTCACCTAGCTGAGAATATATTGCAATATCTGTTTTTAGGGCTACAAAGGAATCTTTGTGGTCAAGCCCTCTACTTTTGTAGATTTTTGAAACTTGCGGCGCAAAATAGCATGCTGCAATTCTAATGTGATTTCCATTTTCTGATATTTTAAGCCAAACAAATTGCTTATTTGGGTCTTCTTTTTCCAGCTGAATGAAACGACCTTCTTTTTCTCTTACTAATACCATGATACCCCCGTGCCCTTTTCCATTCCCTGCTGCCCTGTTCCACACTGCTATCTTCCAGTACCCTTCAAACAAAGGTGTCTTACACCCTTCATGCTCATGTGTTTCTATGAGGCAAATTATGTCTCTACCTTCCGCAATAGGCCCTAACCCAGGGCCTCGTCTCCATGGGTAACCCCTGCAGTTCCAACAAACTAATCTTAAGGAAACCTGGGTAAGACTTGATTGCTATTTGTTTTGACATGCAAGACTCACAGTGGAGTCTTTGTCCCTGTTTTCCCATAATGACCTTGCTTCCTCATTTCTTGCTAAAGAGTTTGCTGCCTCTTCTTTGTTATCATTTTGCTGTCTTGTTTTGGAAGGAGGTCCAAATTGTGCAATCACGGCTTTACCTTTATAAATCCATGCTCTTTTTCCCTCATCCCTTGCTGCCCTAACTTTTTTCATTTCATCCCTCCTTTCCTCTTGTTGTTTTACAGTTAAATCTTCTTCTAGAAAAAACCGAGAACCCCTTAAGAGTTGCTTCTTGCTTAGAATTATATCTTTATCATGCAAGTTGGGCATGATGACTTTTATGGGCCTGAATCTCTCACCGTTAAGCTTAACTACTCTCCATGCTTGACATATTTGTCCTTGCCATTGGAGCTTGTCTTTCAAGAAGTCTCTTGCAAGGTCAAGAGTACATTCATTTTTCCCATACTCTTTCACCCCTTTAACAATTATGTTTGTTGCTCTATCCAGTCTTTCCTTGCTTTCTCTATCTTGCATGTTGTTAACCTGAATGTTTGTTTCTTCTTCCCTCTTAGCAGAATTGCTAATAACTTGAGCCCAAGTTTTGGAAAGTTTTGTGGGCTCTCATTTCCTCCCTTCTCTTGATGTTTCTTCATTGTTGTCTATTTGAGCAACTACTTTCCCCTTATCCTGGGATGGCTTCGCATTCATCACCTCTATATTCTCCACTGCAAATTTCTTCATGTTTTGCACCTCCGCTTTCATGCGTTGCCATTCTGTTTTCCCTATTCGGAGAGCTTCCTGCAGTAATGCCACTTGTTCCTTCAAAACTTTGTTGCTTTCTGCTAAAGCTTGATTTTCAGCTGATATTATATGGATTGTAAAATCTCTTTCCAGCTCTTTAGCTTCTACTGCTTCCAACCTTTCTTTTACATTTAAGAGTTCTTTCACATAAAGATCAGATGACCAAGTGAGAGGTGTGGATGTGGGACTATATAAAGCATAATCATCACTAATTTTTTATTTTCCTTTGGACTTGTTGCCATGTGTTTGCGAAGAAGACTTGTTTGAGTGTTGTTTCTTGCGAACAATACTCTCCCTTTGAGACCTTTTTTTCCTTGTTTGATCCCATTTTAGACGAGCTAGTCTCCTTTTTAAAATGCCCTGATATTGTTTGGCATTGACCCAAACCCACTTCCCGGTTTTCGTTGATGAGGAAATTTTCACTTGCCCTATATCATTTGTTTCCATGGGTTCTAAAGTTTCTTGTCCCATTATCATGATGATATTAAGGGAAATCAAAATTTCTGCCCAAAACTGACCCTTTGTTTTATATTTAACTCTTCAATATCTGTTGGTCTGACCACTGAAAACTTGCTGCTCTGCCCACTGTCCACTGAAAAATAGCTGCTCTACCCTTACTACTCTGCCCACTGTCCACTATCCCTGTCCCTATCCCTGTCCACTGATAACTAGCTGCCCTGCCCTTGCTACTCTGCCCACTGAATATGATTATGTAGGAAAAGGATAATCAAACATGCACCTGTGGGATCCATGATGGAGTTGACCAATTTGAATGTAGAGTGTAAATATATCGCATTATCATTGATATGCTTGTAACTCTTGTGGAAACATATTCTTGGATGAAAAACTAGCGAATTTGACATAAGGAACTAGAGTGTCCGAACAAAAACGGTCCTACATGTCATGACAGATTTGTGGTGACATATGACATATTCTACCCAAAATTTTCGGCTGGACATCAATACGCAGCCAAATTTACCCATCACCAAAATTTCAGAACTCTTTTTGACAGAAAGCAGGGCCCAAATCGTAGACTTTTTGTAGGGCCCTCCAGTTGTAGTTACCCGCAACACCCGCCAATAGCCTATATCCACTTTTTTGCCGCCAAACTTCTGCCAATTATACAACCATCCTCCTTAGGCATCGTCTCGTTTGCTAGACACCACTGCTTCTAGAGCACATTCATTGTTCCATTCAGCCCATTCTGTTACTTGATCAATAATTTCCACTATAGCATTCATACAAAAGAATTGAATTGGGGCTCATGGAAGTGGTGAACAGTCACAACCAAGTTAAAAAAGAAAAAAAATGGATATACATAAATGATTACATTGGGTAAAATAAAATAAGGATTATAATATTTAGGTGTTTTTTTATAAGGTGCTTTGGACGTTAAAGACGAAATTACAAGGAAAAAATTTCAAGGTATTTATCAAGTCAAAAGGAAATGAATTATTATACTCTTATGGATCATAAAGAGGTATTTTGGAAAGTATATAGAAGGAATATTTTAAATTTATATTAAAATTATTTATAAAAAAGGAAGTGGGTGTTTTTAAAAAATAATAATAAATAAATAAATAAAATCAAAGTATTAATGGTGGTCATGTGAATAAACTGGTCAAAATTGAATTATAATCCATAAACGAAGAAAAGTAGATCTTCATATAATAGCCTTTCAATTGCATATTATTTACATTAAAATAAAGTATTTGTTGGAGCAGGGTCCCCTAAGGCATAAGTTTCAAAGCTCCATTTTGGGTAATATTGTATGGGCACGCTGCACAAAGACAATCAAAGGGATTTGGGGTGGTCAAAGTCCATTATTTTTGTGTAATTGAACTTGAATGTAAATTGTGGGCCTCAAACCATGATTTGAGACCATGGTATATGTGCGCTAGGTGCATATAAATAGATAGAAGATTTATAAGCTAAGTAGTCGATGATTGAGAAAGATAGTTTATGGTTTTTCTCGCAAATATTCTGTAACAGTCTCATGGGTTAGGGTTGGGTAAAAGGCTCCTATTGGATGTGTGCATGGAGACCTAGTCTTAGTTGTGTGTGGACTCCGCTGGCTCAGTGCGTGGAATGGTTTTGTAAGGGTTTGGTAAGGGTTGTTGTGTAAAGAAGATTGATGTACTGAACAATATATCTGGAGATAATATAAGGAATTTTTTTGGCGAACATCTTGTGTTATGCATCTGTGTTGGTTATTTTTATTCTTTGTTGAGACCTCACTATTCTAAGCTACTTATTATCTATTGCGAAATATATATGGATAACTTATCATTAAATGTTGATAAATAATATATCTGTTTAAGTCTTTGTTGCATTGTAACTTGGATCGGCTTCTGTTCTGTTTGTTTGTGCCAAAGTGATAACGTTTCTGTGATTAACTTATGCACATTCTCTATGCCTGAATCTGTATAAGTTGCTCAGGATATTTTTTGAGGTCTACTCATTAATTTCTCCCTCAGGGTGTGGAAACCTAGTTCCAGTACCCCACCATACAGCTTCGGGTGAGACTTTGGTCTGCGCGAGCAGATCACTGCTAAAAGGGCCAGTAGTTGGAGGGTTTGTTGGTTTATCCATAAACTCTGAACCTGGGTCAGGACCCCTCAAGCCAAAAAATGGTTTTGTTGCTGAGATAATTTTTCATATCCCCTTGCCTGTAATTTATATGGACGCTCAAAGACACCTCCAGCTCACAGGATGAGGTGATGTTCACATTAAATTTTATGTGTTAGTTGGAGCCAAATTACACTTGCTTCATTCAGTCATTGCAGATGAGCTACAATGCTGCTAAGTGATTGCGCATACACAGACCAAGTACGCCTAGGAGCAGGCTGCGCAGGACCACCAGCAACAACAATAGGCAGAAGCATCTTTTCGTGACACCGAATCCCAGCATGCAGTGCTGGAAGCCAAGATCCACCATGTCTGCTTAGCTATCCCAGATGTCTTGGCCACCGTTGTGCCCACTGAAAATTTGGAAGGATTGGCTATTGCGGTGAAATAAATGCATGATGAGGTTCACAATATCAAAACTACACATGAGAAACAGATCACAGACCTCCAAACTAACTTGCAACCTGAGACACCCCAGAGGTTCGCTCACTGTGGGCTGCGAAAGTTAAGAAGTCCAAGGATAGCATAGTTATTGCAGTTACATAGTGTGACAGTATTTTGAATGAAGATTTGAATGTGTGGTCCTCTATCTAGAATGATCCGGTTGCCCAGCAGTTGTGAGATGCTCTCAGCCAGAAGGAGCAAAATTTTGAAGAGATCACGATGGTTGCACCTACATTTGTCCTCCCGCAGCTACTTGTTCAAATAAGAGAGTGTAGAACCATCCAAATAGATATTTCTAATTTGCGTAGTAAATAAAATTTCTTGACAGAGTGCATGCAACCATTGGCCGAAGAAGCATTGCAGCTTTCACAGACGTTGAACAATACTTTGAAGGTCATCCAAAAGTCCCAACACAGCCTAGAGATGGTCGTTGAAGGGCCTACCACTGACAAAATGGTGCAACAAGCACATACTGCAATAGCATAGATTCTAGAACTAGTTCTCCCTCTCCAGACTTCTTCTAAGACGCTTCAGGCTAAGACAAAGGAGCCAATGCTTTAGTGACTCGGGACGAGTCACATGTTTGTGTTGGGGGCCCGTTGGAGCAGGGTCCCCTGAGGCACAAGTTTCAAAGCTCCATTTTGGGTAATATTCTAAGGCTGCACTGCGTAAAGAGATTCAAAGGGCTTTGGGGTGGTCAAATTCCCATACTTTTCTGTAAATGAACTTAAATGTAAACTGTGGGACTCAAACCATGGTTTACGACCATAGTATCTGTGTGCTAAGCACATATCAATAGGTATAAAATGTGTTATGTCCCTATATTACTAGTGTAGTCCCTTATTATTGTTAGTGTAGCCCCATTATTGTTATTATTGTACCCCTGTAACCCCCATATTGTTATTATTGTTCCCTTACATTATTATTGTTAGGTCGGCCAGGATTATATTGTGACCCCATGGATTCTTATATATAGAAGGAGGTTTTTCCATTTGTATCATCCAAGAATTGTTCATTTATGTAATTTAAAGGAGGTTTCCCCTTCGAAGTGGCTTATTTCTAAGGTGTTGATCTCTCTTTTCTTCTATTTTTGGAGCTGGTTCATTAAATTTGGTATCAGAGCTTGGATTCTAGGGTTTCACTGCTCCAAACAGGTCATCGTGGAATTTTCACTATATATTTTTTCTACGAAGGGTTAGAAGCTGAATTTTTTTTCACACAAAGCCAAAATCATGAGGAACTTCGTGTAAAAATTTCAGATCTTGGTTTGCAATAGTTTTGGAGATATGATCTATGGAAGTTAGGGTTTTTGCAGGCTCCCGAATTTCATCTAAAAGAGGTGACCTTGATAAAATATTCATAACTCTTTCTCCAAGCATCAGATTGGAATTATGTAAAAAGTTTTGGAAATTAAATGAACTGTAGTTTCCTGTATATAAATTTCAGAGCCGAAGGAGGAAACAGTGACATGTGGCACGATGTACAATTTCGTGCTACTGAACTAGTCCATAATTAGGTCATCGTAGTAGATTGGGCATAACTTTGTCTGGAAACATCCAAATCAGGTTAGACCTATGGCATTTGAAAGAATATTTAGAGGGCTACTACAAGACCTAATTTCAGATATTGAAGTTCTGAAATCACAGAAATAATTCAATTTCAATATCGAGCTCCTCAAAAGAAAGAAAAATGTGTGTATTTGTTTTTTCAAATTGCATAAGTCTTGTTTGAAAAATCAGTTTGAAGTGATTCTAAGGGAATATTGAAGCATAGATATCAGTATTGGGTTTTAAAATGCCCCATAAAAATAATTTAACACCAATCAAGCCCTCATAATACTCTACTATGACTCATGAAGATGAAGAAGTGCAACATGATATATTAAAATTACAAGAGCAAGTGCACCAAATTTTTCTCTCGCAAAGAGCAACAAAAAATGAAATGGAAGTTTTGAAGAAAGACGTGGAAGCTAAAATGGATGGTTTGAAGAAAGATGCGGAAGATAATATGGATGATTTTAAAGGAATGGAAGCTAAGATGGATTGTATGGAAGAAAAAATGGAAGGTTTGAAGGAAGGTTTGACAAAGTTGATACAAGAAATGTTTCCTAATGGAGAAAAGATAGTAGAGGAAACAAATGATGTAGAAAATATATAAAATATGCATGTATATATCCAGATTATCCTAATCTAACAATATTTTATCTTCTTTCTAAATACAAAATCCTTCCACTTTTAATATTTTGCGGAGATTAAAATCAATTGCAAACACATGAAGCAATAAAAATAATCGCACATAACACAATTGTTTAACGGGAAAGCCTAAAGCTGAAAACCCCAACTATCATATAGTATGTATCATGGAGATCATGTAACAATATCATACAAATATTAGTACATCAAGCTCTTAGTACAATCAATCGTCACACACTAATTAGAAATATCATACAAATATTAGTACATCAAGCTCTCAGTACAATCAATCGTCACACACTAATTAGAAGAAATCTAGAAATTCATGCACTGATTTCTTACCACCTGATAGCCTACCTCCACCGTGCAATCCCTGCTAAAGAATAGCTATGAATGAATTCAAACCTTCCTTTCTTGCACTGCGCAATCCTCATTGGCAACTCCAATGTGTGTGTGGTGCAATAAATGCATCACTATAGTCACAACAGATAGTCCATCTTGCCCTTTCACCTATCTCTCCACTTGGTCTCCACTGGAACTGACATGCACTGTAGTTAACTGTTGTATTGTTCAGTTGATTAATGAGTTATTATTTTTGAATTATTTAACTAATTAATTCACTCCACTCTCACTAGTGTATCATTCAGTTAGACTAGATACAACTAGCTCAACTGAGTTTAACTCCATTAACTGAGTTAAACTGAATAACAATTCCATGAACTACTCTTCCAACTCTGTCATAAATTTTCCACTTCAGTTCTAACTGATTCCTCCATGCATGAACCACCAGTAAACCCTAGGAATTGCATAATTACTTCAGCCCACTGATTTGACAAATCTGTATACTTAAATTAAGTGCTCCAAGAGAATAAGTTATTGTTTATTGTTGGATTATTATTCAGAGCTAATAATAATCGACACTTATATTTTTAGATCTGTTAGTGACCTATAATATAGGAATCATAATTTTGACTTGAATGTTGGTAATATTATAAATTTTTACATACTTTTCCTTCTACAAGCTGTATTCACATATTTTGTAAAAAAAAATTTAAAAATCAAAAAATCAACAAGAGGGTAAAAAGTCCTAAAAGAAAAATCAAAGGACTTAGAAAAAATAAAAGAACCCAAAAGAAAAATGAATAAAACATGAAAGTGTGCAAGCATAAATGCCACTACTTTTACCTTTTGACTATGGCAGAGTGTCAATAAATGCCATAGTCCATGATGAGTTAAACAATTTAATCTTGACTTGTCATGTTTCAATTTCACTTATTGTAGATCGAGAATAATGAATTGTCATACAATTTAATCATGACAATTCAGTAGTTAGGTATAGAAATAAAGTGAATCCAACAATTTAATTTGGATTCATGGATGAAATAATTGTAGAATTAGATAGTTTTATTTGCTTTCAGAAAGAATAAATGCTGCGAAGGTTTCTAGCTCAAATGCACCTTACTAAAAAGGAAAAAAAAAATTTAGCATGGTAAGTTGGGTAGGTAGAAGAAGGTGAGAAGTCTCAATGTAAATATCATTCATCAGGGTTGCAAAATAACTAACTTCCCCTTCCCATAGTCATGAAACATTCTAAACTATCAGTCAGAAAGGCTGAAGGCATTTCCTTGACTTTTGTTGGGACCGGACCTAAGGCTCTATGACTGATCAGTTGAAAGTGTAAAATGTCTATATTAATCCCTTAAACTCACATCATTATTCCATTTCATGCATTCATCCCCCTGAATAATCCTAAGTAAAACCTCATTTTACTTAAAGACACTATAATTTCCATTTGACTAATTTCCATCATCACATGAGAACATTAAACCCTCAAAATAACATTATAACATAAGTTAAAGTGATAAGATTAATGAAAATTGTCTTTTAAACTTCACTTTACTTGGTTATGTCTATGTATTTTGAGTATACCTTATCCCATTTTCATATTAACTTTAACTTATATATTAACTCCCTATAGATATAACCTTTTCCTATATTATATAACTCCTTTTATATAATAGCCCCAAAAAACCCATTTATTATAACTTTAGCCAAAGATATTAATCCCCACATGTTTAAATAAAATACCCACATTAAAACCCCTTTGGCTAAAATATATCTTTATATTAAATCCCTCCCCCTATGGTAGTTAAATCACTTTGATTTAATTACTATATAATAAAAATATATATGAAAAAACCCTTAAACATGTTTTAATATATGTTTAAAACAAAAAATATTGAAAACCCGAAGTTTTGTTCAAACTAAACTTCGTAACCCTTTCCCTTGTCCCTTAATCTATGGTTAAAATTATAAAACAACCCTTTTCCCCGATACACATCCCATACCCCAATTATTAACCTTGGTTAAATCCCTTTTTAATACCCCTCCCGATCAATTTTTCATTGGAAAATTCTGATTTGTATATAAAACTCAATAAAATATCTTTTCCCATCGGGCTCAATCCTAACCCTCCGATCCCCAACATCCATTTAATCTAATGGTTATTATCAAACGTGAGATGTTTATTTCATTTCCATCCCTTCCCTTATCACATAGCATGATAACTGTCAGATCCTTATTCACTTCAAGATCCAACAGCCCAAATTGAACCCGATGATGTCTTTTCCCTGCACCTTTTCTTTTGATCTAGACCCTTCACTTTTGAAATCCAAATCTAACGGCCGATATCTCATATCGTGCACATAAAGTGTCCAATCAAAGTTTTATAAAATCTACGCGATATGGGTGGTTTTCCCAAACTACCCAATGTCGACATGTCAATATATGATTGAATCACGTTTGAAAAGTGATTTACCACTTATCACTTCAAAGCCGCACGATAAACCACTTTTCCCAATCCAAAACCACTCCCACCATTATATGAAATAAATGCAATTAAACCTTGATTCGAATAAGGGTTTAATGCATTAAAACTTATGATTTTTCATTGTATTTCACCTATTCGTGCCTGTAAGCCTGTGGAAACCTTTGCTGAGCCTTTTTTCGCCATTTTCCAAACTACCAGTGAACCAGTGACCAGTTAAACGACCATTTTTCTCTGCAATTCACTCACAGAGAGCCTCCATAAACTCTGATAGCCTAATTCAGCAGAATTGAAGACTGTGAAAGAAACTGCAACCTTAATCGACTGCAATTATACCTGTAAAGGTATTTTTCTTCAATATTGTCCATAAAAACTTCAATTTCAAAGGAAAAAATATCATTTTACCAACCATTTCCTTTAATTAGCTGAATTATCCGCACAGAGAATCCAAAAAACATCCAAAATACAGGGGAAACTCTGTCAAATTTCCCCATAATCCCTCCTTTCCACTTTAGCAAGTTTTTCGCATTCCTTGATCATTTTCATTGCTGAAATTGATCAAAGCCATCTTCTAAGCATTAAAAATCCTTTTTATCATCTAGAACACAGCTCAGAGTCCTATTTTGCCAGAAAAATCATTCAAAAAACCCCTTGTTTCCAAAAGAGAACTTAGCAAACAATTTAATTTTGCTTTGTTCAGTTAAAAATGAAGAAGAAACAAGTAACCCCAAAATTAGGAGGCTCAAAACCTCAAAAGAAAGCATCTGCTAAAATCCCTTAGCCTAAACCTTCTAAACTCGATAAATCCACCCCTGCACTCACTGTCGAGTCCACTGAAGTTGTTAGGCCTGTCCAACCTCCAGTTACTTCACAAGAAAATAGTTCTCTTGTTGATCTTGATTACATAATATTTGACCCTTTAGTTGAGTTTAATTTACTTGATGTCTATAACTGGTGTTTTGGAAAGTATGTAGAGAAAAATGATAACGATATACCAGTATGGGATTCTAATTTGCCAAATTATATTGTTCCTCTTACACATTCAGTCCTTGATTTTGTCAGATTGTGTCAATCTTATTATCTTCCAGACCAGAGATGTATTGTCAATAAAGATAGGAAGGTCATATTATATATTAATGTTGAATCCATAAACTCTATGTTGCAACTAAAGCATGACCCCAATGTTGTTTCACTGTCAATAGAAGATTTAACTCAACTTTACCTGGACTTGGATTTTGCTTCCAAATTCAAAATCTTCCAGACTTTTTGCCCCACACAGGTTGATATCCCTAAGCTCAATCCTCCATTTGATACATTTGATTTTCCAAGTGAAACAAGGCATATTGTCTCCATGTTATCATTCATACTAGGATATAATAGTGATGAGTTCACTGATGTTTCTATCTTGGGTTTTCTATCTACTTTAAGTGCTGGCCAGCCTCCATCCATCGTGTACAACTTTGCCAAGTATATTGCAGAAAATATACACTACCAATTGTATAGATTACCAGAAGAAGGAGTCTTTAGATATACTTCATATCTACTTCATCTCTTTTTGTATTACCAAGTAGAAAAATTTCCCATTGAGTTTCAGAAAATAGATCCAGAAGGGAATGTACTTTCAGTTTTATTTTGGTCATCAATTTTGAGGAAATGGAATAGGGAATACACCTATGCAGACTTCAATGACTTATTTATAGTACTTGCTATGAATTTGTTGAATAAGGAAAAAACCCCTAGAATTAATGAAGAAACAAAGAGGATCTTACAACTATCTGAGAGTTGTAAAACAGGGGATTGGTACTTATATAAGAACTACACAGAGATCAGAGTATATGGTGCACTCTTGGCTCCATATAAATTGCCTAGATTTGTGACTACAAGGATTTTGGCTCTAGAATATTTGAGGCAAATTTTGAATGCAGATGAAGTCAATTTCATGGCTTCCAGGAAAAAGACTCAGTTTAAACTAAAAAATCAAGTTGGGCCATTCATTGTGAACAACAAAGAAGCAGCAAGTGAGATTAATGTCAAGTTGAAAGAATATAAATTCCCATACAGCTTTATGTGGAATTATGATTATCAGGGTGTTCTAAGCCTAATCAGATTGAAATGCAAGTTGTCTTCTTTCTTGCATTATTCCAAACCTCATATTGAAAAATAGGCTAATAAACTAGAATGGGAGGCAAATACTTTATTTGATGATGAATCACAGGGCATGCAGGGAAATAGTGGAAAGGATAAACAGGTAGATCAAACACAGGTTGTTACAGTCAAAAAATAAATTGAAATTATTCATAAAAGAAGCAGAGAGGAAGATAGTTTCACAGCTGAAACTATTCTAGATAAGAGATTCAAAATTCCCTACAGTAAGAAAATTAAATTGACTGATGAAGAAAGGTACAAAGCAATTAATATTGATGAAAAAAATGGCCATCAAACTGATGATGAGGCCACTTTAATTGTAAATGAAACACTTAAGGAGCTTCAGGATTTCCAACTTGAAACACAGCAGAAAGACACTATCATGGTTGATAAAAAAAACAAATGTTGATATTCCCTCTTCTTCCAAGGAACCCGACAACACAGATTCATATATTCAAATCGGGTTCAGAAAAATCAGAGAAAATAATGAAGAAATAAAAAGTGAAGTATATTCCAACTTCCTTAAAGAAAATCCTAGAAATAAAGATAGACTCCTCTTAGCTTTTGATTATTCTTCAAACAAATTGGTTATGTCATTTCTGAAGCCCACAGTGGCTGATCCAAAAACAATTGCAAATTATTCAAAGACAGACATGGAAGTTGATGCAGATGTTGTCCATGAATTGGACCAAATAGAATTCCACAGGAGAAATACAGAGATGCTATATTCTAAAATAGTCAACAAGACTATGAATTCTATTAAGCTTGAGAAAAAATTGATAAACCTTCATAATCAAATGAAATTAGATAAAGCCTCATTATATGCCAATGGCTTAAGAATCAAATCATTGAAAGATATAGTAATTGAAGCAGGAGCTATGTAGGTTTTAACCCTGAACAAAAAATATCTACACACGAATATTATAACAGAAAATAAACAATAGCGAGAGCATAAAACATAAAACAGAAAAACACAGAGATTTTCCCCTGGATCCCAAATCGGGACGACCAGCTTGATTTTTCATTATATTCCTTTTAGTGTTGTTAGCCACCTATAATATTTTTTTATACCAAAAGGTGGCTAAGATCTTTTTTGAGCCTCCAAGGAACAAATTTTATCACTAAAAATTGTTGGCTCTTGAAGACTCCTTGTAGGCCTCATGCCTCTGTCCAAAATCCTCATTTGCTGTCCCATTTTTTATACTCGGGAATTTCTGTTGATTCCAACTGAAAGACTGCTGAAGAAACCATCATTTTTCCCCTTTCTCTCGCTCATAACTAACCTTCATTTACTCCCCCTTTTATCCATATTATTTCCCTACTTTTCATAAGTTTCTCCTTCCATTCATGAAAATCCTCCTGACATGGTTTAAAACTTCTTTTTGAGCTGTGCCGAAACCCCCAAATCCATTTAAAACCTTGAAATTTTTTATAAAAAACAAAGTTTCATTGCTATGGACCTAAGCCCCTTGGGCTAAGCCCTAAACCACTTTCCCACCATACGCTTTGGGTCTAGAACCACTTGCTAATACGTTAAGGTGCTAATCGCATCGGAAAGAATCAAAGACACAAGTCTTTGCCATACTCCAAAAGTTCTGATTGCGATTAGCCTTGCTGCTTAAGACCCCCGATCATATTATTTTCATATAACCCTGAGCCCGCCCTCGGCGCTTAAACCTTGTGAATATTTCATTTCCGACCCATTTTTCCTTTGTAAATTACAAAAACCCTCTTTTCCAAAGTTTTGATTTAATGAGCCAAAGTCACATGTTAAATATAAAATGGTTAGATCAAAAAGACTGATCGCACAATCGCAATCGAGGAAATTTCAATGGGTTGATCGGAAAGACCAGGTCCGCAGTTCCGATTGCGATTAGGCCCTTATTATATATAAAGCCCCGAGCCTATCAATTTTCATACATCCAAAGGCCCCGCAGTCGGGCGCCTGTCCGCTTTATATATATGTTTTTCTACCCCGATCCATAAAAACCTTTGTTTATTTCAAAAGTTCGGGTTTTATATAAAATACAAGGGTTTCTCCCCGATTCCATTCTCCACCATTGATCTATTCCTTTGATCCAACGGCCTGCGCTCAATCGCATCGCAAAGTTTCAATCGCAGGTTGTTCTGTGACCCCCCCGATTGCCGATCCCCGATTCAATCCTGACCGTTGATCTAGTCCTTTGATCCAATGGCCTGCGCTCAATCGCATCGCAAACTTTCAATCGCATGCGTTTTTGTTGCGCCCCCGATTGCCGATCCCCGATTCGATCCCGACCTTCCATCTGTTTCGCGATCCGACGGCCATCGCACACCCTTGCGATCCCTCTGATTCATTCCATGCCGTCGATCTGGTCCTCAGATCAACGGCCAGCGCTCAATCGAAAAGGGCTCAATCGCAAAGTTTCAATCGCATATTGTTGTGTGACCTCCCCGATTGCGATCCTCCGATTAAATTTGGGCCATCCATTTCTCGCCTATCCAACGGTCCTTATTTCCTCCGATCACAAGTCTTGCCCCCATTTCGAAAACCCTCCGATTCACTTTCCGCCGTTGATCTGATCTGCAGATCAACGACCAACGCTTAATCGCATCGATGTGTCTCAATTGCACGCACTTACCTGCCACCCCCGATTGAGATCCTCCGATTAGATCTGGACTGTCCACGTGTCCAGATCGGACGGTCCAAAACCACCCCGCCTTATTTCTTCTCCCCGCTCTCATTTTTCTGTTTTGCGCCGATCTCCACCGTTAGATGTTTTTATCCGACGGCTACGCTCCTCCCCCGCCATCTGAAGCAGTTTAAACTTATTTTCCGCAGGATTTCTTAATTGTTTTTTGTTTGATGCAAGTGTTCTAAATGGTTTTCCATTGTATAAAGAAGAAATGCCAAGGGTTGGGAATGATGATTCTCATGCCCTCTTATCATTACGGAGAAACCATCCACAGGGCTCTATTCCATGTTTCATCAGTACTCTATGAGTATTGATGCTGTAAAGCCCAGTGCAGGTCTGCACATCGACAAGACACTGTTTTAATTCAAACACAGTTAAAGAGTATCAGTTTTGAAGACAGTTTTTATGGGGATTACGGCTAAGACAGTTATCAAAAGCCTAATCCCCAATCTAAAACATAGTTTAAAATAAAACCTAAAGTGTTTTATCAGACAGAAAGCCTCCACCGCACAGAAAGCCTCCACCGCCACATCTGAGGCAAATTGATTCCTCAGCTACCACCAAGCCACCTGTTGCCTCAAAGCATTCAAATAGAGGCCGAAGTTATTGAAGAAAATCTGATATTCGCCTCCAGCACAGCCAAGAAATTACTCCACACAGCGTATAGAGCATCAAAGTCAAATAAAGCTCCCACCGAGCTTTGATATTTATTGTAAATAGTTAATACAGTGTTCCACCTGTGAATTTCTTCATCGAGCCCCTCAAAAGGCCACGAAGTCTTGAAACTGTATTAATTATCCTGAGAGATCTTTTCTCAGATCACCTCCTCATCCTTCTATAAATACCTCAAAAGAAGATGAGAAATTGTTGGTTGCAGAACTTTGAAATACACTTGAGCTCGAGACTTCTATTTTTACATAGTGTTCACTGGCCCTTGAAGCTCTATTTGCGCTAGAGTAGTTAGGTTGAATAGTGAAGATGATTTCTGAACTGAAACATTGGACTTGAAGATTGTAACTGGTTTGACATCAATATAAAAGTTGTTTCTTGGGATCCTGGTCTTTATCACTGGTGAAGTGCTTCTTTCTTTTTTAATCGTTTTCCTTCTATGTATGCCATATTGTTCATTTTCCCTCTTTAAAGAACAGTTTAAACAGGGTTAGGATTTTCTGTATAGCAGTAACCTTCTCTGGCTGAGAAATATTTATCTTAATGTTTTCTTCAGATTTGTTTATTTAAGAATGATTCAATACAGTTTAAACAGTTAGGAATGTTGGCGTTCCCTCGTCCTTCTGTTTGCTCAAACATTGTTCTAGAATGTTATTTCCATTATTTGCTATTAAAGTTAGACTAGAGAAGATATGGTTTGCCCTGATTCCTAGATTCTTTTTCTCCAAAGGCAGATTCTGAAAGTTTCGTAAGACCTGGAAGCACACTAGGTCAACAGCACTTTATCCGATCTGGTTACACTCGTTTCTCATGCTTTTGTTTTCCGAAGGTAATTATGGGATTACCTGGATTGTTTGTCATTAAGCCGTAGCTAACAAGAACTTGCTTCCATAATCCCCATGGGTTAGCCCCGTCCTTGCTGGTTTTTTAAAACAAGCTATTTAAGAGGATTTTCTTGCTTTGACCTGGAATTACAATCCTCTGAGAAATTATTATCAGTTTCCACCCCTCCAACATTTTAATGTTTCCATTTCATCATTTTAATCTCAATAATCTTGTGGTATAGATGACTTGCCCCTTGGATCACACTTGATGTTGTTTTTCAATTAAAGCCCAGATATGACTCCATAGCCCAATGGACTAAAAACCAACGTTATATCTATCTATCTTCCAAAACTGTTCTATTTGCTTGCAACTTCTCACTTTTGAAACTTTTTTCACTTAGGACTTTCTCCTCAAGTAACATTTCATGCTCAACCATCCAAAACAAAACAAAACCCTTGGCCTTCATAACTAGCCTAATATCATTACCTTAAGCTTTTCAAAGACAATATCCATCTTTGGTATATTGGAGAGATCCCTCTCACAGTTCGGGGGAGGCTAGATCACAGTCCCAAAGTTTTAGTTGAAATGATGTTAACTCTTGTGATTGGACTCTCCCCAATCTTGCTAAATAAATTAGAACCTAAAATTCAGCGACTCCAACTGGGGACAAATACAGAGTCTTTTGAACACAAATCTTTTTCGAAGCTTTAGTTTGAGTTCTGGAGAGCACTTGCTTTATTAACGATTGAAGCCACGAACCTAACATTACGAGCTCAACGGGGACATCGAACCCGAGAATCATTTTCATTTAAAGACCAATCATATGACGTATTTGGTTCTCGCAGAGCATTTGCTTCATTAACCGGAGTAAAATTAGCCTTTTCAAGCCTTGCCTAATATGGGTAATCATGATGGAACTTGTTTGAATGGAGGTGACAAACTAGGTAAACCCTAGGTTTCTCTTAAGACTTCATCTAACCTTGAAAAATCCGGCGGCAGCCATGAAGTGGTGCCTTTGTCTCGCAACCTTAGCTAAGTTTTGAAACAAAGTTGGGATATTCTTAACAACCACAAGGCGAAAAACTGACTTAGAAAACCTAAAAATGCTTGATTGGAATTAAATAAACATGGTGGTGGACCATAAGACCTTTTACCTCTGAAAGGAGCTAAAATTTCCACTTGGTGACTCCACAATCCTAGCAGACCTTAAGACTCCCGCGGAAGAACCCTTATCATTATAAAATCATTCAAACTCGAGTTAGAGGAGCTGGGATTTAAAATTGTAAAAATGATTGGTTAACCTCTCCGAATTGCCATATCTGGTTGAACTTTTTCTTGTTTTAGGTCTAAGCAACATAGCACTTCAGTGGCTTCTAAAAATATTCACACTAGAGCCCATCCGGACCCTAGCCACGAGATGGTTGATAATCCGAAAGTATCCTTTGGAAGTCTCTAAGGTTAATTATTAATTGTTTTCGAATCCACCCTTGAGAGCTAATTAGGTCCACGAAAATCTTTCGGCTGCAACAACAAAGTGACTTAGTGAACCCATTTGGGACTAGGTAATTTGATGATATAATCCCGAGTTAGACTCTGAATCTTCACTTTCATCTCCTGAAACAAGTGAACATCCTGGTAGCCGAAACAACACCTCACGATTTACATTTCCTTCCATGATTTAGGTGTCTCCCATCCGAATCATCTCCAATAGTCTACTCCTGGTCCATCCACTTCTACTCACCCTACATCCTTTGTTCAAACCACTTCACCTCAGCCCACTTTCCCGTGTAAATCCACCTCCACCATCTATCTGTGGCGACGCATGGTATGCTCCCTTAGTCCTTCTGTGCCATTAGCAATCTTCCACGGGGACTATCGGTCCAAAATTCCATTGTATGATACTAGCAATGCTATAACGACATCTCAACATGTGGACAAGATGAATGACTGCTTTGACGAAGTAAATTGATGATGATTCGTCAAGTTGAGACTATTTCGCCAAAGTTTGGGGGGAAAACAAGAAAATGGTTTAAGAGTTTAACCCATAGTATTAACGATCTCGAAGCCTTCCATCAAACATTCTTAAACAAATGGGAAGTGAGAAAGAATCCTCAAGTCCTTGCCAACTATAGCAATCCCATAGGAACTGAGGAAAGTGTACGATCTTGTTGTGCAGTTGCTGTGACGTCTATAATGCACTTTCCACGAACTAAAACCTCTCGGAGACTCGGCTTTAAAAAAATTTCCTAAAGGGTTTGATCCGGAACTTTGACATATTCACTTAGAGAAGAGTTTTGCAACTCTTGAAGACATGCAAAAGGGGTGCTCTTTTACGGCCAGAGTAACTTGATGGAGAAAGAAAGACGAAGATCGAGAAGAGAGTATCTTTTAAGGAGATCACACCTTCTACTTCAACAAAATGGAGAGAATGATGGAAGAAATGATGAAAGAGATGAGCATAATTAAGAAACACAAGTGAATCAAATCAATCACTCCTCAAAATAGGAGCAGTCAGAATGTTAGAAGGAATAACCTACGAACGGACCCGGGAAGATGATCAACGAGATCACCCCTCCCTTTCATCAAAACTATGTAAATGAGAGTTGAAGAAACATAAGACATAATAGAGAAGAGGATATCAACATGTTTGGGGAAGAAGATGATGACTTGGAA
The DNA here is from genome assembly GCA_034641835.2 of Pinus albicaulis. Lineage (NCBI taxonomy): Eukaryota > Viridiplantae > Streptophyta > Pinopsida > Pinales > Pinaceae > Pinus > Pinus albicaulis. Next base: position 538,404,697 of record CM076572.1, read on the forward strand.
GTTCATTATGATAATAAACAAGGTCTTTACACACCTTATGGCAATAAAGAGATGATAATGAAAATGATTATCAAGACATGGAAAATATGGGTCATAGAACCTCAAAGAGAATATGACCTTCGACGAACCCGATCAACAAACACTCCAACAACAAAACCTACGACAAATCCTCTCAAAGCGGCACAGCGACCAAGCCCAAAAACAACCAAACAAAGACAAAACGATTGTTTGTTAATTAAATGGAATAAGGATAAAAACACTCAAAATTCTGAAAAACGAGTGAAGACATCAGCGATGCTTAACACTTCCAGCTAGTACTCCTTCTACAATAGTTGTGTCAAGTAAAACAAATCAGCAAAGACGTAATTGTTGATAGAGTGACAAATAAGGTTGAAACAAAGTGCTTCAAAAAGAATCAAACCCTTTCGACGCAGAACGAGGAAATCTTAAAGATCAAAATCTGCGATTCCATTAGCGAGTTGGCTGCCCAACATGTATATAGGAACCAAATTTTGAGAGGCTTTAAATATGAAGATAGAATACGGATTAATCTTAGTGACGACCTACCGAGTTGATTTTTGGCCCTAAGATTGAAGGGAAGTTTCAAGAAGGACCGGAGTTCCTCCTTTATGTGAGTTTGAACATTCACTGACAAAATTCTACACAATGCTATGCATGATTCCGGGAGCTTCTCATAATTTAATGCCTAAGTAAAGCGATGGAGAGCCTTGGTTTTAGAAGTGGAGACCCTACAAGAAGACCTATACTCCTTTAACTCAAATAGAGTAAAATGTCAGTTGATCGAAGACCTACTGTGTTAACCTAGCCCGATTCCGACCAAATGTTTACTCATGGACATTGTTGTGGCTGATGTCCCCAAAGTATGGAATGTATTATCAAGATCTCGGAGCTAAGAAATGGGGGGACTATGGGATGGACATGACATATGCGACCATCAGCCTCGGCGGACCGGAAGACTTTTACGAGGTCTCATATGCAATGGAACACAGAGTCAAGATGAACCACGAAACTCTCCTATATTAAATGTCTGGAGCCTTGATTCTTTTATCATGTTTAACAATATGAAACTCCCACAAAGTGAGCAAGTCACTTTAACGGAGGTCGGCCGATCGCAGGAAAAGAGTATAATAACTGTGAAGTGTCAGGTTTTTCACATGTGAAAACATTAGTAAACAAAGCATAGGTCTTGGTTACCGGTTATGAGTCCATTGTTTTAGGACTTAACAACCTGAAAATACCCCTAACATTTTACGGCATCATCCCTCAATCTATTGAAGAATTTGAGGAGTCAAAACAAAATTCAATGAGTCACTTCAATCATGAACGGTCGAGCACCATAGTTAAAAAGGACAATCGCCAAGCCAGAACGAAGCGAAGACGGTCCTTTATGGGTATGTATTTTGATGAGTCATGCACTCGAAATAATCTTTGGTGCGGGGGTTTGGATCCACTAACACTAAAAATAATCATACAGAATGTATCTCATGCAAATTAAACTTTCTGTGTTCCAACAACATAGCAAAATATGAATCCCTTCTCCTAGGCTTGCATCTTTTGAAAAAACTAGGTGCCAAGAGAATCGATGTTTATGGAGATTCTGAATTAATCATTAGGCAAGTTAATGGGGAGTATAATGCAAATCACCCAAGACTTAGGGCCTACAGGAATGATGTCGTGGATCTTTTGAAAAAATTTGAGGAGTCCTCTTTATCTTTTGTCCCAAGAAAAAGAAATATTACAGCCCACAATTTAGCCTTTGCTGCTAGAACCTGCCCAATGCTGTATGATGACACCTCTCAGATAAAATTCAGACCAGCTATCCCAGATAAAAAGAAATATTGGCAGGTATTTGATGGAGATAAACAAATAGAAGACTTCATGCAATTTATAAATGAGTTTGAACCCCATAGTTCAGATTCAGACTATGATACAGACTGCAGTGAAGAAAATTTTCTTGGTGAAGAAGAACCATCTCCACAGCTGGTAGATATAAACCTTCAGAATATCTCATCTAGACACCAAACAGAATTAAGTCCAAAACCTGAAACAGAAGAAATGGAAACTCTGCATTCTAATAATGATAGTCTGCCCAAGGGTTTGGCCCCTCTAGAAGAACTGTTTGATTTTGATGATGTGGCCAAAAAACCAAAACTGGAACCTGTGGAAACTGAAGTGGAGGAATGTAATATAGGCAGTGAGGAAAAACCGAGATTGATTAAACTGTCTAAAACTTTACCAGCTCACATTAAACTCAAATACTTAGAGTTGTTTAAATAATTTTCTGATGTTTTTGCATGGAGTTAAGAAGATCTTAAATCCTATGACACTGAAATAATATAGCACAAAATCCCTCTTAAAGAAAACCAAAAACCATTCAAACAAAAACTGCGCAAAATCAACCCTGTCCAGTTGCCATTGGTTAAGAAGGAAATTATGAAGATGCACGATGCTGGCATTATTGTCCCTATTAGATATTCTGAGTGGGTATCTAATCTGGTGTCAGTTAGGAAAAATACTGGAGAAATCAGGCTTTGTATAGACTTCAGGAATTTAAACAAAGCTTCATTGAAAGACAACTACCCTTTACCCAAGATGGATCATATTTTGCAAAGGGTGGTGGGGTCTAAGAGAATTTCTTTGCTGGATGGCTATTCAGGGTATAATCAAGTCCTAGTCCACCCTGATGATCAATTAAAGACAACTTTTACTACACCATGGGGCACTTTCATGTATGTGAAAATGCCTTTTGGTTTAATGAATGTTGGAGCAACCTTTCAGAGAGCCATGGACATAGCATTCTCGGAAGAATTAGGCTTCTTCATCATTATCTATCTTGATGATGTAACTGTATTTTCAAAAACAGATGAAGAACACTTAGAACATTTGAGGAAAGTTTTCGAGAAGTGCAGAAGGTTTGGGATATCTTTGAACCCCAAGAAGACTTTATTTGGCCTCCAAGAAGGTAAGCTCCTTGGACATATCATTTCCGAGCAGGGCATCAAGATAGATCCCATGAGGATTGAGGCCATATTGCAAATCTCTCATCCTCGAAATATCAAAGAGTTACAGTCTTTCATAGGGAAGATTAACTTTTTGAGAAGGTTCATCCCCAACTTGGCTGAGCTCCTTAGGAATATCACAAACATGTTGAAGAAGGAGCAAGGGGTAAAATGGACCTCAGAAGCGAATACATCCTTTGAACTGGTTAAACAAGCGTTAACCAAAACACCGGTTCTCATAAGTCCTGATTTTTCAAAGGATTTTTATATCTTCTCATTTGCATCAGAACATACTATAGCTATTGTACTTTTACAGAAAAATCCACAAGGGCAAGAGCAGCCCATTGCATTCTTTAGCAAGGCATTGAGGGATGCCCCTTTGAGGTATAACATTATGGAAAAACAGGCTTTTTCTTTGGTAAAAGCTTTAAAAGACTTCAGGGTATACATCCTTCACTCACACATCATTGCCTTTGTCCCAAATTCGGTTGTAAAAGACATTTTAACCCAGGATCCAGATGGTAAGAGAGGTAAGTGGATTGTTGTTATTCTTGAATATGATTTAGAGATTAAACCCACTAAGCTCATCAAAGGTCAGGGTCTCGCTAGGTTAATGGATGAATCAAATTGTGAAGTTCTTGATATTAATATGATTAATGCTTTGGATGACCAAGAGGAATTCTCAACTCCCATTGTTGAAGATCATTTTGCGAATTCTCCTTGGTATACTGATATTGTTTATGTTTTGCTTAATTTAAACACACCTCCTGGTTTATCCAAAACAAAGGCGAGATTCCTGAAGTTAAAAGCTGTAAACTATTGCATTATTGATAAATGTCTTTATTGGAAAAATGCTAGTGGTATATTGCTTAAATGTTTTGCCTGAGTTTGATGCAGGAAAGATTAAGCAGGAATTTCATGAAGGAGAGTGTGGAGGCCATTTGTACTGGAAGTCAACAGCCAACAAAATTTTGAGGGCTGGTTTCTATTGGCCTACTCTTTTTCCTGATGTACACAAAATGACAACCACTTGCCATAAATGCCAATTGTTCGAGGGCAAGAGAAAATTACTACCCCTTCCTCTGCATCCAATTACTGTTGAAGCCCCTTTTCAATAGTGGGGACTTGACTTCATAGGAGAAATCCACCCACCATCCTCTGCCCAACATAGGTGGATCCTTACTGCCACAGACTACTTCACTGAGTGGATAGAAGCCATTCCATGTAGACAGGCCAATGACTCAGTTATCATTAAATTCATAGAAACCAACATCCTCTCCAGATTTGGCTGTCCTACCAAGATCATTACAGATAATGCAGCAGCATTTGGATCAAAGAGAATGGTAGAATTCTGTCACAAGTACCAGATAACATTGGGACACTCCACAGCCTATTACCCTCAAGGTAATGGACTTGCAGAGTCTGCCAACAAAATCTTAGTGAACATAATAAAGAAACTGTTGGAGGACAACAAGAAGTCTTGGCACACGAATCTGATTCATGCACTTTGGGCTGACAGATTGACATTGAAGAAATCCATTGGTATGTCACCCTTCCAGCTTGTGTACGGTACAGATGCAATTTTTCCTAACAGCCTTGGTGTACCAGTTATGAAGTTAATTCAAGAGTTACAGACTGAAGAGAATGACATAACCAGAAGGATAAATCAAACCATTCATCTTCAGCAAACCAGGGAGGAAGTGTACAATAAAGCATTACAGAAAAAAGACAATATCAAAAGGATATTTGACAGAAGAACAAAGGCCAGCAATTTCAAGATTGGGGATAAAGTTTTAAAATGGGACTCCAAAAGGGAGGACAAGGGAAAGCATGGTAAATTTGACAATCTATGGCTTGGTCCTTACTCTATTCATTCAGTTGCTAGAAACAATGCATTCTTCTTACAAGAGCTGAATGGAACAGAATTGTTTGGGGGTCCTGTCAATGGCAGGATGCTTAAGCATTATCTTTCTTAAATTATTCAATGTTGTGAAGCCTTTTTACCTTTTTCCATTGTAAGTACGTCATCCATCATTGCATTCAAAATTATGAAAAGTTAAAAAATACAAAAACAAAGAAAGAAAGAAAAGAGGGCAGAAATGAAAAACAAGAAAGGCAAGGCCCCATGCCAAAAAAAGAAAAATAGATCTGAAAGTGTGCAAGCTTAAATGCCACTCCTTGAAACACACTTCTAATTGGTCAAACTGTTTAATCTTGACTAATTAGCTTTCAATTTTCTGCTGATAGGGTAGCAAATTTGATTTGCCAAACTGTTTAATCTTGGCTTATCAGTAGACAGAGTAGGGTAGAAATTAAGGTTCAAACGAGCTCAAAATCTGAACCAAAGTTTCCAAAGAGGTGACTCAAAAACTGTTCTGTTTTTCTGAGTCATAAAAGAGAAGACCTGGTTCTAATTTTCTCAAAACTTGAACCAGCCGAAAGGCAAAGAGAGCTCAAAGAAAAAGCAAGAACAGAGCTATGAAAATAAGAAAAGGCCATGATAAGAAACTTTCAAATCTTAAGCCTTCTATTTTGATTTTCAATTCTCTGCAAATAATAATCTATGTGCAACTTGTTCTTATGCCATAGATCATAGCAAGTCAAACAGCCTAATCTTGACTTGACTATTTTTAAATTTCTGTTGTAGAATTTAGAGAATGAAAGTTTGTTGGACTGTTTAATCCCAACAGACAGTAGAATAGGTAGAGAAACATCTGAGCTCAACTGATTAATCTGAGTTCAGGGAGAAATAAGGAGTAGAAATAGATTATATTTCCTGTTTTCAAAAGAATAAAATGTTGTGAATAGAGTTTGCCAATCCAAGTGCACTCTGATAAAAAACAAAAATAATAAAAAAAAATAAAAAAATAAAATGTTAGATCAGTAGGATTGGGTAGGTAGAAGTTGTATTGATGAAATTCATCTCTCTTTCATGACTGACATTATTTTGTCCAGAAGGAAGCAAAAGCAAGTAATGGGTCAGACACCAGTCAGCATCCCAGAGAAATCAAGTCTGAATTCTTGATGCCTTCAAGAAGGCACCATCCCCAAGTGGAGCCACTGTTAGCCACCTATATTTTTCTATTATATCAGCTGGTGGCTAAATATTCTTGGCAGACTTCAAGAAAAAAATTCAGGCCTAAAATTGTTGGTACTTGAAGTCTTTTGGTAAGATCCTAGACTACTGGTTGGTTCTACATACTTTTCCCCCTCTCTGCCTCTGATGTTCCATGAAAATCCTAATCAAATATTGCTGCATCCTCCTCCTTTTTCCTCTCCCCTTCTTCCATCTTTCCTTCATTTCTTCAAGTCTCCTTTCATCCATAAAAACCCCACCAAACCCTTTTATATTCCTTGCCCCTCCAATAATCTCATTTCCTAAGGTTAAAAACTCACTTTTTGACCTATCGGAACCTTTCTCCTTTTGCAAAAATCAGTTAAAAACCATAGAAAAACATACGTTTCTATGCGTTAGGTGTTAGCCCCTCAGGCTAAGCCCCTTTCCGTTTCTTCCTCCATATGCCCGGACGCCAGAACCATGTGCTAAATCCGACAGGCGCTTAACTCTTGAAACTTATTTTTGCCCGAAAAACATTGAAAAACCTTTGTAAAACGCAAAATCGGGTTTTATTTTATTTTTCATAAAGTTCTCCGCCAAAGAAATTACATTAAAACTCGACCGTCGATCTATCCCATGGATCAACGGTGCGGAGTGTACCCCATACCCTGGTGGACCCCCCCTTTTTTTCCCCGCGCTCGTTTTCAAAACTGTGGTATGTATCCCGCACTGCTTTCCGCGTTAAATGGTTTTCTCACGTCGGCCAGCGATTCCACACGCTGGCCAACATGTATCCTCCACCTCACTCCAAAACCGCTGTGCAAATTCCATCGCCCGCGCGTTAACCCTCGTCCCGTGGCCCCGCAGCGGGATTCCCCCTCACCGTCGGATCTGGGCCCTCCCATCCGACGGTTGGTAATCGCCACTTCCGCTCGATCTTTAACGAACTTACCCATTTGTTAAATCTTCCCCGGCGCATTCAAGAGTCGATCCCCACCGTCGATCTCTGTAGATCGAAGGCTCCCAGTCGTTCTCCTGATTCCGTCGCCCAGACGACCTTTTTCTCCGTTGACCGTCCAAAGCGCCCCCAACCGTTGATCGCAATACGATCAACGGCTCTGATCGCCCCATTTTCCCGCACGCCCTCCGATGCAGTCTATCCATATAATGCAGGATTTCCTCATTTTTCTTGTATTTTGCAGGTTTTAAGGTTTTTTCTTCGTATTCTATGAAAATCTAAAGGATGAGCGTGACGACTCCAGTCCTTCCGATTAATCCAGGGAATCGATCATACGGTGAAGAACAATGATATCAACAAGGTTTCATGAGCCTTGGTTGCCGCACATCCCTGTAAAGCTTGAAGAATGCCGTCGATATCAGAGCAGAGAAAGAGTATCAGATTTTGAAGACGGAGTGAACCAGAGTAGCAGTTTTATGAGTAAATTGACGGGGATTACGGCTAAGAACGGTCATCAAAAGCCTAATCCCCGGCTTCGCTCACGGATTAAAGCAAAACCTAAAAGTGTTCATCGGACAATTGCCTCCACCGCCATACTTTGAGGCAAATTGATTCCTCAACCACCACAGTGCCACCTATTGCCTCAGAACGCTCAATCAGAGGATGAATTTATTGAACAAGATCAGATATCATGCCTTGGAACAGCCAAAGAAGTTATTACTGCACCAAATTTAATGACAGAATGTTTGCAGAAGTAACCCTAATAGTACGCAGAGCCTCAAAGGTCAACAAAAGCTCCCTTCGAGCTTACTTCTCAAGTGAAAACACATTAATGCAATGTAACACTTGTAGAATTTCTTCATCGAGCCTCACGGGGTCAGGAAGACATAATTCTGCATTAATTAAATTTGAGATCTTTTGATCAGATCTCACCTCCTCATCCTTCTATAAATACTCCAGAAGAAGATGAGTGAGGGGTTGGATTAGTTGGTTTTCAATGTAATTGCTGAAGCGCTGTAGCTATTTCTGAGTGGAAAAATCTTGACTGTAAATAGTGGTTTCATGGGCCCTTGGAGCTCTGCTTGTAACAGATAGGTTAGGTTGTGAAGAGAGGTGAATTAAAACATTGGATTTGAAGATTGTAACCGGTTTGAAGCAATCAATACAAGCTGATTTATGGGATCCTGGTCTATGCCGATGGTGATGTTATTCTCACTGTAACTTGTCATTTTATTTCTGTTTTCAATTTGTTTCGTTTTCCACTATAAAGAGCAGTTTAAACAGTGTTAGAGTTTGCTGTGCATCAGTGACTTTCTCTGGCTGAAAAATCTTTATCCCAATGTTTTCTTCTTATTGTGTTATTTAGAAATGATTTAATTCGGTCTAAGCACAGAGATGTTGGCGTTCCCTCATCTTTTCGTCACTGCTGAATGTTATTTTTAAATGTTACTTTCATATATGTTGTGTAAGGAATGAATTGAGGAAATCAAAGGTTAGCCCCGAGTCCCTTTCTTGTTTGCTCAACTATTTGTCTGTTTCCCTTAGGATGTGTCAAAAGCTGACTAGTTTCAAAGTACTTATCAGATCTTGGGCCATTCTGTGTTATCTTGGTGATTGTCTTGGAAGTAACTAAGTAAAGAAGAACTAAGATGAGGAGAAAGGTGAGCCCTACCCGCTAGTTTCTGCTCCAAAGGTTGCCTTCAAGTTTCCCTTTGTTTTTAATCTGTGTTCTATCAGAAGTGTATCAAAGGCTGGATAGTTTCAAAGTACTTACCAGATCCTAGTTTGCTTCTATGTTTTCCTTAAGTGCCTGGTCAAAGGCTGGCTAGTTTCAAAGTACTTACCAGATCTTGGGCTGCTCTTTGTTCTGCATCTGTTAAGTTCCCTTTCTTTTTGTATCACCCCATTCCATAAATCAAACTTCAAAGAGATCCTTAGGCCTAGATGACTTGCCCCATAGATTACTCTTGAACCTGGTTGTTTCAATTAAATTCTCTTATGACTCCATAGCCCAATGGATTGAAAACTTGCCATCATCTTTCTTTAGAATCAAAGCTTATTTTGTTCACTTGAAACTTCTCACCTTTGAACCTATTTGCATATAGATCTTTCCGTCTTAGACAGCAACTATGTTCAACCATCTGAGAAAACCAAACAAAACCCTTGGTCTTCATAACTAGCCTAATACCATCACCCTAAACTTCAAAGACAATATCCATATTTGTACATATTGGAGAGATCCCTCTCCGGATTCAGGAGGGCTAGATCCTAGAATCCCAAAGTTGGTTGAAATGATGTTAACTCTGTGATCGTAATTTTCCAATCTTGCTTGTTACAGAGACCTAACACTCCCCATGAGAAGACTCCAAAATTCTTGGGCTCATAGGCTGAGCTAAGATTGTCTCTCCGATTCCACTGTAATATCCCAAAACCAAGATTTTCTACAACAATAAGAATACCTTAAGGTATTAAAAATTTGGAGAACTATAAGTGATAATCTGATATAATGTATTTAAAAACATAGCTTTCATAAAACAATCATAACAACAAACTATGCCTTTTTACAATGTCACCAAGTGGGGAAAAGCAGCAGTTTGGACCCCAAAACGTTATTTTTTGAATATTTGAGTTATAACAGTGAAAATAATGGTTTTTTCCCTTAGAATAGACAATATATGACATGCATGTAAAATATTTTCAGAAACAAATGCCTTTAACATAGTTAAACAGGCCTCCCATGTTCAAAACAGCTAGAAATTGCAAAAACCCCAAGACTGCAAAATGTCGGAGTTGTTGCATAAGAGACTGCATAGTATAAAGAGAAGTTAAATTAGAAAATAGAGAAATATATCTGATAATATTATTAGAATACTCAATGAGGCATAAAAACAGATATCTAATCTCTTTTATACAGATCCAAGAAGACCCGACTGTAGGTTTTAACCCTGAACAGAAATTATCTACACACGAATATTATAACAGAAAATAAACAATAACGAGAGAATAAAATATAAAACAGATAAACATAGAGATTTTCCCCTAGATCCCAAATCGGGACGACCAGCTTGATTTTTCATTATATTCCTTTTATTGTTACAACACATATATATACATATCGAAGCATACATAAACCCCAATCCATAAACCCTGGATTAGAACATAACTGTAGTTCCCTTAACCGGATCTACAAAAATACCAGGGGCCGAAAACCATCGTACCCCAAAACCATGTGAAAAACCATGCACAAAACCATGGACGCGGACTACCCACCGGAAATTAAGGACTAAAAAATTTTCGCGACAGAGGGGGCTACCGCCCCCCCTGTGACCCCAATCACCCCCCCCCCCCCCCCGCACGTGCTTAGTCATGGAAATAATATAACACATACCCAAAATTCTTCGACTTGTTGTTTTCTTTCCACAGGGGGTCACAAGAGAGCTTAGTCATTGGCCCAATTCTTCAACACCTATTGTTTCTCTACACCAATAGAAATTCTGAGTGCTCACAGACTTTGTTAATGCATCTGCAACATTCTTCAAAGTGTCCACCTTTACCAGCAACACCCTTTTAGCCTCAACCATATCTCTAACAAAGTGATATTGAACATCAATGTGCTTTGTCTTTGAATGATAAGCAGGGTTCTTAGCCAAGAAAATTGCACTTTGGTTATCACAATCTATCCTTATAGCTTGCTGTACCAACCCCATACTTGAACACAATCTCTGTAACCAAACTGCTTCCTTGCTTGCATGAGTGGCTGCTATGTATTCTGCCTCTGTAGTTGAAAGCGCCACTACAGACTGTCTTTTACTCATCCAACTGACTGCACCTCCAAATAGGCTAAACACATACCCACTTGTAGATCTTCTTTGGTCTAGATCTCCAACCCAGTCTGCATCAACAAAACCACGAATGTCCAACATTCTTTCCAATCCTGGTCTTCCCTGGTAGCACAAGCCATAATCACTAGTGCCACGTAAATATCTGAAAACCCGCTTCACTTTTGTCCAATGCTCCTTCCCTGGGTTTGACATAAACCTGCTCAATACTCCCACTGCATGTGCAATGTCTGGTCTAGTACAGACCATTGCATACATCAGGCTACCCACTGCACTTGCATATGGAACATGGGACATATACTCCTCTTCTTCTTGTGTCTTGGGGACACTGTTCAACAGACAACTTTACACCTACATGAATAGGAACATTCACCGCTTTACTATCCTGCATATTGAACCTCTGCAATATAGTCTCGACATACTTCCTCTGGTTTAACCAGAGCTTCCTCTTTGCCCGATCTCTCTTAATTTCCATGCCCAAATTATAGTTTGCAGCACCCAGATCCTTCATGTCGAATTTGGAGAACAGTTGGGTCTTCAAATCTTGGATAATTTCATTGTCATTCCCAATCAACAACATATCATCCACATACAAGACCAAATAAATAACACGGTCGCCAATTAATTTAAAATAAACACAGTGATCCTCCTTGCTTCTGGTGAAGCCAAGTCCCCATATATAGGTATCAAATTTTTGATACCACATCCTTGGTGACTTTTTTAACCCATACATAGACTTCTTCAACCTGCATACCAATTCTTTCTTACCCTTCACCATAAAGCCTTCAGGTTGCTTCATGTAGATCTCCTCTTCTAGATCCCCGTGAAGAAATGTTGTCTTCACATCCATCTGTTCTATCTCAAAATCAAATGCAGCAGCAACAGATAAAAGTAATCTAATAGAAATAACTTTGGCAACAGGAGAAAAAATATCACCAAAATCAATTCCCGGCACCTGGGAATAACCTTTCGCTACCAACCGAGCTTTGTATTTCTCCACCTTGCCTTCTACATTCATCTTCTTCTTAAACACCCATTTGCTCCCAATGGGCTTCCTTCCAGCCGGCAACTCCACCGGATCCCATGCATCGTTTTTGTGCAAGGATGCCATTTCATCAACCATGGCCTCCTTCCAAAGTTTTCCATCCTCTGAATCTACTGCCTCCCTGACAGTTCTGGGTTCATCATCAGTTATAGTTAAGGCAAAACTTGAACAGAAAGCAGATGGACTATACCTTTCTGGTTGCCTTCTTTCCCGAACTGATCTTCTCAAAGCTGGAGTTTGTGGCTCTTCATCTTCTAAGTCTTCTTCTATTGTAGAGTCTGATTCATCCTCCTTTAGCTCAAACTCTATCTTCTCAGGTTCCTTTGGTAGGACTTCATGTTTAACAACATATTTCACTTCTCTAAACACCACATCTCGGTTGTACACAACCTTCCTTGTTTCTGGGTTCCAAAGCTTGTAACCCTTTAAACCATCCTTATACCAAATAAAGATGCACCTTTTAGATTTATTATCCAACTTAGTCCTTTTCTCCTTTGGAACATGTACATATGCATCACATCCAAATACCCTTAGATGTGAAAGAGAGGGTTTCTTACCAGTCCATACCTCATGTGGGGTCTTATCCTCCAACGCTGATGAAGGTGATCTATTAACTAAGTAACATGCAGTCTCCACTGCCTCTGCCCAGAATTCTTGTCCTAACCTAGTACCACTGAGCATGCTTCTTGCCTTTTCCATCAGTGTTCTGTTCATTCTTTCTGCAACTCCATTTTGCTGAGGTGTGTATGGAGTAGTCTTTTGTCGTGCTATACCACACTTCTTACAGAACTCTTCAAATTCCTTCTTGCAGAACTCCCCACCATTATCTGTCCTCAATGCCTTTATCTTCTTCTCTGTCTGGTTTTCCACCAGAGCCTTAAATTCTTTAAACTTGTCAAAGACTTCAGATTTCTTCCTCAAGAAATATATCCATGTATTCCTTGAGAAGTCATCTATGAATGAAACATAGTACACAGACTTTCCCAATGATGGAACTGACACAGGTCCAAACACATCATTGTGCACAAGTTCTAATATCTTGTTCGCCCTCTTAGCACCAGAAGGAAAACTCACCTGATTCTGCTTCCCATATACACAATTTTCACAGAAATCGAAATCCAGAGAGAAATTAGACATACCTTCTACCATACAATTTCTATGTAGTATTCGAAGGCCTTTCTCTCCGATATGTCCAAGCCTTTGATGCCATAGCATGGTTTTTTCTCCAGAGACAACTAGGCTTTCTACTCCTCTTTCAAGAACCACAGAACTGTTACACCCATCAATAACAGTGCTACCTTGTAGCTTGTACAGAGTTCCAGTCCGAACTCCCCGCATTAATACCAGTGCTCCCCGAACCATCTTGCAGGCATCTTTCTCGAACAATGTTTTTACACCTGCATCATCCATCTTGCTTACAGAAATCAGATTTCTGGCCAATGCAGGAATATGCAGAACACCAGGAAGTGTTCTAATCCTTCCACCTTGCAGATTTAGCTTGACCTTTCCACGTCCGACGATTCTGGCCTTCCTATCATCCCCTAGGAAGACATCACCATCATATTTTTCATACTCGCAGAACCACTCCCTATGGGGAGTGAAGTGAAAGGATGCACCTAAGTCAATCAACCATGACTCATGATCTACATGTGTATTTGAAGAAGAAGCCAAATACACATCCCCACCTTCATCCGAGGTGGTTCTTACCTCTGCATAAGGAGCATCATCAGATCCCTTTCCTTTCTCAGGAGCTTTAGATCTACAATCCTTTTTGTAGTGTCCTTCCTTTCCGCATTTCCAACACACCTTGCAAAATTTCCAAGAGATTTAGATCTCCCTCTAGATTTGGATCTCCCACTCGAAACCTTATTCTTGTTTATGTTCTGGGACCTTCCTCGTACAGATAAGGCATCTCCATTTTGACCCTCCATATTTCTCCGTCTCATTTCCTCCGACAGCAAGGCTGAGACAATGTCATCAAAATTCAAAGTAGTTGTATTGCTACCTATTGCAATAACCAGACTATCCCACGAGTCTGGTAGAGAACACAACAAACTGATGCACTTATCTTCATCTGAGATTTTAATATCAACAAATGACAGCTGACTTACCACAGTATTGAAGGCGTTCAGATGCTCTGTCACCGAGTCTCCATCCTTCATCCTCAGGTTATACAGCTTTTTCCGCAGGAACAACTTATTCACCAGAGACTTATATTGGTACAAAGTCCCAAGTTTTTCCCACAAATTCTTCGTCGTAGCTTCCCTAGATACATTCAACAACACTGAATCTAAGACACACAACCGTATTGTGCTCTTATCCTTTCGATCTAGTTTCTTCCAGTCTTCATCTGAAACTCCCATTGGTTTAGTACTTGGATCTACCGCAATCCACTTATCTTTATCCACCAGTAGATCCTCCATCTTGAGCTTCCACAACTCAAAACTCTGACCATTAAATTTATCGATCTCTATTTTTCCGCCGCCCGCCATCTTCTTTCACCGCTAGAATCGATCCCGCAGATCTCCCACTGAACAGGGTCTACCACAGGCCTGAGCAAAAAACCCTCAGTAGCAAAAGCATCCCCTTGAAGCTGAAATAGCTCTGATACCAAATGTAGGTTTTAACCCTGGACAAAAATTATCTACACACGAATATTATAACAGAAAATAAACAATAGCGAGAGCATAAAAAATAAAACAGATAAAACAGAGATTTTCCCCTGGATCCCAAATCGGGACGACCAGCTTGATTTTTCATTATATTCCTTTTAGTGTTACAACACATATATTTACATGCCGAAGCATACATAAACCCCAATCCATAAACCCTGGATTAGAACATAACCGTAGTTCCCTTAACCGGATATACAAAAATACCAGGGGCCAAAAACCATAATACCCCAAAACCATGTGCAAAACCATGCACAAAACCATGGACGCGGACTACCCACCGGAAATTAAGGACCAAGGGTTTCTTGACAGAAAATATGTACAAGAGAAAGCTGCTACAAATATGTTGCTGAAAAACACTGTATGGATGAAGCTCTGCATAATATGGCTGAAAAAGCAAATAAATGGATGTATGTACTTCCCCTAGCTTTCCCAAAGAAAGGTTGATCCTCCTCTTGGGAAACTAGCTCCTCAAAATGGGGTTTTCACCCCTTCCACTGCACACCTTAAGAAATAACGCAGTTTTCTGAAGGGACTACATTTTTTATGAAGGTAGGTGCTTGGCCCAAAACCAAGTAGTGGGAAATTCAGATCATAAACCTCCTCTTATATTTCTCAAGCAAGATCTCCAAGAAAGAGTATGGAATCCCCACCCAGGCAAACCCTTGCACTAAGAAGTGCAACAACTTAGCTAAATAGCTAAGTATGCAAGAAGTCTAAGCAGAACTCATGAAAATATAATCTCCAATATTTCCATATTCTTTCCATCTCCTTCATTATATAATTGATGAGCTTCCTCACCAAGGGTCGCACCCACTATGAGGTTGCTTCCATGCAAAGGCTCTTCCACAAAAACTGCGTTTTCCAACAAGATGGTGCAATGTATCTAGAAAACTTTGCTGACTTGGTCAACCCTGAATGATTCTTCATGCCCTTTCCCTTTTTACACTCAAGGTGCCTTCATTTTATCTAGCTGGATTGATCTCTATTCACATTGAGCTAGCTTTATTTAGAATCCACTCCTTTGAGAATAAATCATGTTGACTTGGTGAAACTTGACCTTGTCCACATAGTTTTAGATCTTGTTCACACATGTGGATGCTTGAATTGGTTATTTCATGATCCCCTTTCACATTAGGAAGGATTTTTATTCATGCTTGAGAAAATTAGGAGCCTCCTTGCTCAATTATTCATGCATCTAGATTACAAAAGAAAAATATAATATTCCTATTAGCTGAAGCTAAATTAGGAATATTACAAAACATCACACACCCTTTTCTACAACTATGCTTAGCTTGCATGGTTGTGACCATCCTCAATGATATAGGCTTCTTCTTTCCCTAAAATATTGTCTTCCTCCATTATCATCTAGGAACTCAATAGCATTGTCATAGAAATCTACTTTGGTCTTGTGAAGATACAACCAGTCCATACCCAAAAGCATACTATATGATCGCAATGTGAATACATTCAAATGTGTTTTTATAGGCATACCATTCAACTCAAAGGCACAAACTCTTACCCAATGATGAACTCTCTTCTTCATACCTGTAGCCAACTTCACCAACCAAGACTCTACATGCACTTCTTTTCTTAAGCCACACTTATCCACTAGGTCAGGATTAACATAACTATAATTATATCTAGGATCAAGCAAAATAGAAATAACTTAATTACAAAGCTTACCGTACATCTCAATGATAGATGCCTAGTGATACACCTGCCTATTCTCCACAATCGTATAAATGCAAGGAATACTATTACCAACATCCCCAACGGTTTGTGCCTCATGAGCACTATAGATCTGAGGCCTACCTCCCTGGTACAAATGAAAATATTTCTTAGGATGATCTTTGCCACATATCCAACACTTCAGCGGTGATTTACCATCATGTCTAGTTTGTTTCTCTCTAGTTTGTGACACATGTAAGGAGAAATTTTTTCTTTCTCACCTGCATCTTGAGGTCTTCCCCTCCTCGATGGTCATTTACCTTTTACTTTCTCATTTCCCTTCAATTCATGTTGTTAGTTTGAATCTTAATCGCAAGTGTACGAAAAAGGCTCACTTTAGCCCTGCATAAAAACATCCCTAACAACAAATATGGTTGCCAATATCTTTAGATCTATAATTAGTTGACCAAGATAAATGCTGCAAAATCTAGATCTATGCATTAAAATACATTAAGCAGTAAATAAAAGCAAGATTTTCTCCATGCATCCAATAGACAAGACAAGATTGTTTTAAAGAATTTTTTTAATTTTTGACACTTGGGAAGGGAACATAGAAATGTGTTACCAGTCCCCCTCAATGGGATGGGTTCTTGTAATTCATTAGCATTTCAGATCTAAAATCTCTCTCTCTTGATGGTGTAGAAAACCCAGAAAAAAATGGAACTCAAAGGGAGCTCAGAAAAAATGGTAGCAAAATATGACAATGATGGTGGATCAAAGTCAGACCAAAAGTATAGATCCAAAATGATCTTTAGGCAACAAAAGGTAGTGAGTGAATGGAAAAACCATTCTATTTATAACAAAATATTGAGTTAGTCTAGATATTGGTGCATAATTAAAATATTATTTACCAATTCTAGATCCAAATTTTACAGAATATTTTATTATATTTGTTGGAGGGAAAAAGAATTTAACTTTGGTCAAATCCCTTTATTTATAAATAATAAATAAATAAATGATTTATTTATCATTTTAATGATGTGGTTGAGTAATAATCAAATAAATAATGATTTATTCAATTATATATACATGATTTAGTCAAATTTAACAAGGAATAATATTCAAATAAGGTTTAAATAATTATTCCTAGAAACTAATAAGTTAAATAATGATTTATCTAATTAATTTTCCTGTTTTGGGTTAAATATGACCAGGAATATTAATTAAACTATTGTTTAACTAATTATTCCTTGAGGAAAATCAAACAAATGTGGATTTATTCAATATTTCCTCATGGGGTTTCCTGTTTAGACCATAAACAACTTAATAAATATGGTTTACTAAGCTAATTTTTATAGTGAAAGCAATTTTACTTAGGGTAAAATCGGTCTTACATGGTGTACTTTGGTCCATCCAATAGTAATAGGTTAAATGACCAAAAAATGGTGTAACAAATTTCCACCTAGCATGCGAGCGTTAGGAGCTAATCATATGACCGAAGTACATTGTAAAAACTCAATCACTAGACACCGAAGGGAAGTCAGAGAGAGAGAAATATAAGGTAGAACAAAGCACTAAAGGACTAGACACTGAGGAGGCGAGACTTACAGGTGCGACAATTCTCTTTTATGAGTGAGTACCTGTGATATAGGTAGCGAGGAAGGCATACCTATGCTCACCAAGACAAAGTTCAAAGAATAACGCGTCCAGTAAACAAGGGACTGAACTATATAGTACATTATGGCATAAACATGAGCCAGATAAAAAAATGATAATGGATCCCACATACATATTGTGCCTGGGATCACATCCAGGACTTATAAAATAATATCTGAGTACATGAGATATAAATACAACCAAAGTGCCCTTGTAAACAAGAAAGGGCTCTAAAAATTTGACTGATACATGTAAACTAAAAGGCGCTACAAGCGGATGAGGCCAAAATCATCAAATCTATGGAGCTACATCAAAGGCTATAATGAAGAGGTCATCTAGGCATGTGTGGGGCTACCTGAATGGTGATCCCCTCATGAGGTCTGAAAAATTTCACACACACCCGAGAATCACTAGTACAATCTACTACATCTTTGAACCATCAAGTATACGGATCTTGATCATGTTGTAAGGAGCTGGAGCTAAGAAACAATCAATTCAAAGGGTAATAAGGAGTCCCTTTTCTAGATATAAGGCACCGAACAAGAGTGGAAGCTGGAACCAAGGTACACCGCCCTCTAGACCTGTCTTCTGGAATGAATGATCTAATGTCGACAGAAGGAGGTCTGCCATAGGTGAGGCAATAAGGGATCCTTAACTAAGGCATGAGAGAAAATAGTAGAGCGACTGATAGACTGACACAAGGATGATGATGAAATGGGGGTACTAAGTAGTGGACAAATGGCTTCCCTTGTTAGAACATAAAGGGCATGGATGACCTGGTGGCGACTGACACAATATCAAATGGGATAAGGGATAGTAGGACTGAAGGCCATACTATGCAACACGAGAGAGGGACTAAGCAATGAAGGATGGAGGACTATAGCGGGATACAAAGGGACTCAGGATATACTCCATGAATGCGATGATGACTCAACTTGAATGCTCTAAACAAGGGTGACTCGATGATGTTGCCACATAGAAAATTTCCAATGGGGACCATAAAGACATGAGTACAAGATGGTTACTCATGACGAAAATTTAGATGAGAAAGGAAAAGTATGGAGGCAAAGTGGTGCCCCAAGTACAAGTGTTGTAAGTGAATATTTTCGATTTTGAGGAGTGGTGAAGTGACACTTCTTGGAAAAAAGTGTCCTAGTGAAGTATCAAATCACAAAAACTAGTAGATACCCATTTTAGAGCTCAGTGAGAGATTTCCAACGGTATGGAAAATTTGTCAAACTGAGCTACGGTTTTCCCGCAGAGGGCGAAATAAAATTTTTGGGTTTCTCTTTTAATAAGGCATTTTCCCTCCAAATTCACTCATTTGCAAGTGTAGCTGTGGTGAATGTAGAGAGGAGAGAAGGCCCTAAATCTTGCAGCAATCATAGCGGAAAAGCCGACCATTGGAATTGAAATCCGTCAGTTGCAGGTAAGAAGCCTAACCCTACTCTTTGATTTTCATGGATTGAAATTTCAATTTAAGCACCCAGAGCTCATGAACAGGCTAGGTCGCACTTTTTGGGGTCTATTATATGGCCTAGGTAGCAGGTACTGGGCAACGAACTGCAACCTGTCCCAGGAAATGACCTGAAAAGTGTGACCTATTAGAGAAAGGGGGTTTCAATGTTGTTTTTGGCTGAGAGCTGGGATTTTAATGGTTGAGGGGCATAGGTGCCCCCAAGCATGTTATGGTCATGCCAAAATGTATTCAGAAAGGTGGAATCTAAACACAATTTTATGATGTGGTGTGCCACTTTTTTTCATTATGGTTATGCAGTTTTAGAAAGGGAATTAAGGATTACCAATCTCTTTTGGTACTGCATATATGAGCAAAATGGACTTAAGTTTCTGGGTTTTCATACATGGTGTCACTATCCAAAGAGAGGATTGGAGATAATGAACTGGTGCTCTCTTAGAAAACCCATAGGTTGGTCAACAACAATGTCTAGGGGACTGTGTTGCTGATGTAAGATGAAGGAATGATGAGGGGTATCATCCCTAGAGTGATTTGAAGTGATATGGGACTCTAGAGGTTATTTTGAATGGGGAAGAATAATGGTACTAGAATTGACATGACTAGATACACTAGGAGAGTTGTGGAGAATTGCTTCTCCTAGACCGTCAAATATGGGTGCCCCCTTACCCAAACATTATGTGTCAATGTAATGGCCACAAGGTGTATGTAGTTCAATTTCATGGGTTCAATGTAAGGGGGGATAGATAAAGTCAGGGGTGGTGACTACTTCCATAATGTCATCATCATAATAGAAGATGGGGTGACTGGTGGAAGAAATACAACCTGACGTGACAAAGCTACCTGACTCATCATCATGAGAAGAGAGGTTCACATGCACATCATCATAAGGGGTGATGGAAAAACAAGTAGATGAAGGATCCACTGATATTGAGCCCAAGGTGATCACTGAAGGGAGGTCAGGAAAAACAAAAGAGGAAGTCCCAGGGGGGTCTTCTACCGTGGATCTCATAGATGATGACAGGTAGTGGAAAATGGCCGAATACTCTGTCATTTCAACATCCGGAGGGGGAATTTCTATGGGAGTGGATGTGTCCTTTGGTTCTGCTGAAGCAAAATGTGCAAATAAGGGAGAGGTGGACTCCTTGCACTTGGCCTTGAATTAGCGAACTTCTTCCAAAGAGGAGTGGTAATCTTCAAGGCAGGGACAAAGGTAAGTATAGTGGCCATGGAAATCACACAAAGCACAGGGGTGATTTGTGTGAAAAATCTTGAGTTTGTTGGATGAATCAGGTAAAGTAACATGGACTTCTGGGATATTAGACTCAATAAACACTTCATTGACCATGGGCTTGAGATGAGGCAATTCGAGACAATTATGGGTGGCATGACCGACAACATCACACAAAGCACACGAAGGTGTATGGTTTGGAGGCTAAGGAGGAGCAGGGTTTGTTGGGGTGGCCTTGTCTTTAGGTGCCTTCTTGCGAGCTTTTCCCCCTTCACCCGCAGTTATTGCAATAGGAGGATGTTCCTGTTGAGGTGGCTGAGGCATGGTAGCAGAGGGAGGGGTCATGGGGACAGGTTGGACCGAGGTCAAAGTAAGATAAGGTTTAGGCTGACCAGGAAAGGTAGCGACTGGGGGATCAATGTAACATATGGGGATCCCCAGGGTCAAGTTAGGAAGAGATAAGGTAGCCATAATAGGTACTGAGAACACTCCAGGAAGGGGAGTTAGGAACAATCTCTGACTGGAGGGGTAATGGCCAGGCAGGACGGATCTAAGATGGTTAAGGCCTGGAGGAACCATTCTAGAAGGGTAGAAAGGCTCATGGATACCAGCTGCAGGTGAAGGGCCAGGAGGAGGGGGTCCAGAAGGCTGAATCAAAGGGCTAGGAGTAGGTTGCGGAGGGCGGGGCTGCTGACTAGCCAAAGAGAGCCACTTGAGGGAAGCCCAAGATGATTACATCATGAAAACATTCGATGATTTGGGATTGGAGATAGGAGGAGGGAGACCAAGGAATGTACCAAGAAAAGAGGAGTCTTTGTAGACTCTGGGTGAGACACTAGTCAAAGGGTCGACGGTTTGCTTATTGGCCAACGAAGATATGATGGACTTAGGGGAGGTCTGAGACTCTGGTTCGTAATATGTCAAATGGTCAATGGTGACTATCTTTCCATTATGGGGAAAGGACATCTTGTGGTGAACCATAGATGGTACAGAAGACATCACATAGGTGCATCTACGAACCAATAGAATGTTGTAATATAAGGGGGCATCAATGACTTGTACGTCAATGCAAACAGTCTTGCCTGCAAGAGTAATAGGAAAATTGCAGAATAGGCCAATGGGCTTGGAAGTGTGGCCATCCCACGCTCAGAGGGTGATAGTGGAAGGGGCCAACTAAGGTGATCCAAGCTGCTTCCAAACCGAAGTGGACATCACGTAGGTGGATGCCCCCTCATCAATGATACAATGGGAACCATTGGTGTTCCGAATCTTGACTTGGATTTGGAAGGCGACGGAAGTAGGAAGAGGAATATGTTTTGACCAGACAACATCGAAGATGATCAATCAATCATCTAAATGATCTACAGTTTCCATGGTAGATAGTGGAGCTTTTCATTGTGAAGGGCACGAATGGAGGAGTTCCAACATTGAGATGGTAGTAGGAGATTGCGCCAAATCATATACTATACTATATGAATGGGCAGCTTTTCCAGAAGCACTGTTTCAGCATAATGGTCCCTTAGGGATATTAGTATGAACCTCTACCTTAGTCTAAGGGATCTGCAAAGGACCATTAGTTGTCGAAAGAGGCTCTGTAGAACCTAAAGAAGGGAGCTCGGGGGTAGACGTAGCAGGAGGCTTGTTGTACTCGCGGGACCGAGTTTGAAGGTTAAGGTCTATGGTTATAGGTTGTTCAGAGTTCATCATGAGAATCTGGTAATCGGAGGTACCACATGGAAGAGGTTGAGTGGTTTCCTGACCTTTAGGTGGTTGGGTAGCCATGAATCCTTGCTAAGGGAAAGGATTAGTAAACATAGACGACTGACTAGGCACAACATGGGGAGGAACGGAAGGGCAGGATTTCTCTCCTCATAATGTTGCTTGAGTCTCCCACATCTGTCTCATCTGTGGTAAAAGAGGAAAATCGTGAGTGTAATGACCATAAACACCATAACAAGAACAAGTCTTATTCATGCAAACAAGCTTTTCCTGCTTGGGTTGAGTGCCATGTTGCTATTTAGCAGTGTTAGGTGCATTACCTTAGGGATTAGGTCTAGGATTATAGGGGGCAGACTGATTTTGAGTTCGTTCCCTCTTCTTTTTGGAAGTAGGAGGATAAGTCGTGCCCTGTTGTGCATACACCTGCCCCTGAGGGGGTGGTGGCTGCTGTTGTGGGGGTTGAGAAGGCAAGGGAGGCAGAGGTGCTAATGCTCGAGGATCTGGAGCACCAAGCTACGGATACATATAATAAGGAGGTTGAGTAACATTGTGGTAAACAAGTTGGGAAAAAGGATTTGGCATGCCATATCCTGGATACATTCTACCGAGAGGGAGAAAAGTGTTGGAGGTGTTGGCCCCTCCCTGAGGAAAACCATAGTCCATGGGAGGTTGAGTGTATGGATGAGAAAGAGCTCCAATGATACCGTCGATGGTATGAGATGCCCCCGGTTCATTGGCACCACAGAGTCTAGGAAGATCAGGTAGGATGGTATAAAAATAGCCCAACTACACATAGATCAGGTCATATTTTAACACAATCTCAAGAGCGGCTTCTTCGGTTTGAGGGAAATGCGATGCGACATCTTTGCTTATAGAAGGAGAAAAATTATCTAAGGAACTAGTCCATGTAGACACGGTCTTCGAAGGTAGGGGCTCTGTTGGCCACCTATAAAATTTGTTCTATCAAAAGGTGGCCAAAACATTTTTTGAGCCTTCAAGAGACAATTTTATTTGAAAAAATGTTATCTCTTGAAAGCCCCTTGAAGACATCATGCCCTTGTCTAAATCTTCACTGTTGTTCCCATTTTTATACTGAAATTCTACGATTTCACGAGAAAATCCGCTGCAATATCACCATTTTTTCCCCTTCCTTCACTTCAAATTAACCTTTGTTTTCCCCCATCAAATTCCTCTGTTTTTCATGTTTTCCCTTTGTTCCATTTTCCTCCTTCATATAACCCCTTTATAGAGTTTAAAACTCATTTTTTTAACTCTGTAGAAACTCCCAAATCCATTTAAAAACTCTGAAAAATATCATAAAAAGACAAGTATTTTGACTATGGGTTTAAGCCCCTTTGGGCTGAATCCAAACCAATCCCCCACTGTATGCCCATGGTGCTAATACCAAGCGCTAAGTCCTTTTCGGTGCTTATCACATTACACAAATCCAAGCGCACAAGTCTTTGTGCCATGCCAAAAATTTCCGATGTGATTCAGCCCTGTGCTTATACCCTCCGATCACATTATTATCTCATAAACCCTTTTCGCCCGCACCCGGAGCTTAAAACGTTGAAATAATCCATATCCGATGTGTTTTTCCCTTTTCAAAATCAAAAGCCCACTTACCTAAGGTTTTGGTCTAAACCCGCTAGAGCCATGTGTTATAATTAAAATGGGTAGATCGAAAAGTCCCGAAGCGAAATCGCATTGGAGAAATTCACAATGGGTAGATTGAAAGACTCGCATCAAAACTTATGATGCAATTAAGTACCTTTGTTAAAACCCCTCCCCCTCTGCTTTCTACTCCATATAACTTTCACCTGGGACCAAGTGTTAAGAGTCCCGAGGCGCTAATCGCATCGCAAGTTTCAAATGGTTAGATTGAAAGACCAGGCTCGATAGTTCCAATGCGATTGGCCCTTTATCATATAAAGCCCTGGGCCTATTATCATTTCATATAATCAAATGCCCTGTAGTCAAGCGCCATGACCATTCCATATATATATTAATCTGCTAGAAAACAAAACTTTGTTTTATATTGAAAATTTGGGTTTTTCATATGTTTCAAAGATTTTTCGCCAGAGCATAGTTAAAGCAATATCTTCCGTCGATCTAGAGCTGATCGAACGACCCGCGCAACATCGCATCGCAAGTTTTATTGATCGCATCCAATATCTCTCCACCCTTGATGGGCCATCCCTCCGATTCACTCCCCACCGTTGATCTGATCCTCAGATCAACGACTAGCACTCAATCACTCCATTGCACCCCAAGTTCTTTACCTCGCCGATGTATTTGCCTCCGATTGCATCCGGACCGTCCACGTGTCCAAATTGGACGATCCAGATCACATTTCCTGATCTTGGTTTAAATTCATGTGACCCCCACCGTTGATCTCTGTGCGATTGACGGATCTGTCTTATTTTCTCCTCCGCTCTCCCCTTGACCGCCTCTAATGAATCCCAACCATTGGATGATGCAATCCAACAACCATGCTCTCTCCCCACGCCCTCTGAAGCAATTTACCAAAATAACACATGATTTTATAATACATTTTTGTATTTTTCAGGTGTTGAATGGTTTTTTCTATCATATTAAAGAGAAAGCCGAAGGCTAGTAATGATGATTCCCACGCCTTCGATTCATCAAAATAAAACCATTCACGGGGTTCAAACTCCATGTCTCGTCGATGCTTCATGGTCATTGATGCCTTGAGAGCCCTGCGTAGCCCTGCACAACAATACATAAAAGAAACAAAGAGTATCAGTGTTAGAAGATCTAAGCCAAAACAGAAACTCATGTTTGAAGATTTCCTAGCACAGTTTGAAAGGATTAAAGCACACATTCAGCAAATCAAAAGCCTAAATTCATGGATAAAGACTTCATAAAGACCGAAAAACACAGGTTAAGCCTAATCAGACCTAAAACACAAATCTCAAGTAAATAAAAGGTTTTTTAGGAAAATACGAAGACATCTGTCGATACGAGAAAGCCTCCACCACCACAAATAGAGTCCAATCGAACCCTCTCCAGCACCAAAAGCTACCTGTGCCTCAAAGCATTCAAACAGAGGCCAAATTTATTGATCAAAATTGGATACTTGCCTCAACACAACCAAATAGTTAATTCTGCTAGAAAGATTTAATGCAAAAAATATCAGCAGAGTTACTTCAACATGACACAAAGCCTCAAAAGTCAACAAAGGCTCCCACCGAGCTTAATTCATAAATGTAAATCAGTTAATATAGAAATATCATCTGTAAACTTCTTCATTGAGCCCCTCAAAGGCCGAGAAGTATTAAGTCTGTATTAATTGACTCAAGAGATCTATTATTAGATCCCACCTCCTCATTCTTCTATAAATAATTCTGTAGAAGATAAGCAATTGTTGGTCTCTGGACATCTGACTGCATGTAATAGTTTTCTGAAGCTACTAATGTCTTGTTTGCAAATTGTTTACCGATTGTAACTGGTTTGAACATCAAATACAAGTTTCTGATTTATGGGATCCTGATTTATGTCAATGGTGATGTGTTCCTGACTATCAATTGTTATTTTATTTAATGTTGTCACTCTGTCCACTTTCTCTAATAAAGAACAGAAAATATAGAGCTAGGATTTACTCTCAACAGTACCCTACTCTTACTGAAATCTTTATTTCTATGTTTTCTTCATTGGAAAGTTCTCTTTAAAGAGTATATTAAAGTAGGTTGGTTTCAAAGCACTTGCCTGATCTAGATTTCTCTTTGTGATTATTATCTGTGTTTTCCTTTAGAATATGTTGAAAGGGGTAGTTTCAAAGCACTCACCTGACCTTAAGCTATTCCAACTATTTTTAAAAAAAATTCTAACTGAAAGTACTTAAATGCAGGCTAGTTTCAAAGCACTTACCTGATCTCAGAATACTTTTATGTTTTTCCCTAAGTACATGTCGAAGAAAAATAGTTTGAAAGCACTTCTTTGATCTTAGGCTGTTCACTATTCTTCATTTGTTTTTTGGTCCATTTCCTATCTATTTCATTCCATAAAATCAACTTAAGAGATCCTTTTGAAATAAGTGACTTGCCCCATGGACCCTTCTTGAACCCTTGCTGTCCAATTAAAATCCTCCTATCACTCCATAGCCCAATGGGTTAAAACTTTTTTTGCCTTTTCTATCAACCGAATCATTCCTTCACTTGCATACATCTTCACCCTTTATTTTTAACTGCCTTCACCTTCATCATGTCTTTTCCCATCCAAAAAACAAACGAAACCCATGCTCTTCATAACTAGTATAATATCACATTTTAGGTTTTAAAGATCACATATTTAAACTCATTCATAGAGAGATCCATCTCTGGATTCAGGAGGGCTATATCCTTGAATCCCAAAGTGGTTTGATGTTTTCTTATCTTTTGGTCTTGCCAAACTGGCCAAAACATAGGAACCCCAACATAATGGCGACTTCACTGGGGAATGAAACTTTGAGGGCCCTTAACTCCTATATCTAGTCTTGTGTCCCATTGTAGTCTCCAACATAATGGCGACTCCATTGGGGAACAATTAATATTCATTCTAAAAATCCCTTGAGTACAATTAGCTCTCTTCAAGCACGGTAATCAGGATGAAACTTGTTTGAATCAGTGACAAACTAGGAAAACCCTAGGATTCTCATAAGAGTTTATCTAACCTTGAAAGATCAGCTGGCTTAGCCTTAAGAGTAGACTGTCTTTGTTTCATAACCGTAGCTAAGTTTTGAAACAAATTTAGGACACTCTTAACAACCAATAGGACTGAAAAATAACTCAGAAAACCAAAAAATATTTCAGATTGGTAGTCAATAAACATGGTAGTGGACCATAAAACCTTTTACCTCTAAAATTTCTAAAAACTTCCACTTGGAAACTCCACAATCCTACAGACCTTAAGACTCCACTGGGAGGACCCATTATCATTATAAAATCATTCAAACTCAGTAAGAGGGCTTTAGGATTAAATTTCTCTTAGAAAAAGATCAGTTAACCTCTCAAAGATTGTCATATCTGGTTAACACCTTTCTTGTTTAGTTGGGTCTGAAAAACATAGCATAGTGGCTCCTAGAAAGATTCATACTAGAGCTCACCCTAACCCAAACCCACGTGAGACAGTTGATAACCCTGAAATACTACTTAGGAAGTCTCCTAAGATAAAATGTTCAACTGTTTTCAAATCACCCTTGAGAGCTAATTCAGTTCTTGAAAATCTTGCAGCTCTACAGCAATCACAAGTAGATCTAAGAAATCCATTTAGAACATGGTCACTCGATGATTTAGATCAGCTAGATTCAGAGTCTTCACTTTCATCCCCGGAACAAAGTGAAAATCCTGGTAGTAGAGAAACCACACCACCTGATTTGCATTTCCTTCTCAATTTAGGTGTCTCTCATCCAAGATCAGCTCAGCAATCTATCCCTGGTCCATCCACATATATTCATCCAACATCCACTATCCAAACCACTCCACTCCAACCCACTGTCCCTTTTGTTAATACATCTCTTGTGAATCCACCTCCACCTCCAATCATGGCAGCATGGTATGCCCCCTTGGTGCTGCCCCAGCCTTTAGCTCCTTTACCCAATGAATATTAGTCTAAGATTCCTCATTTCACTGGTAAAGAATCCACCACCGCTCAACATCATGTAGATAGGATGGGAGATGCCTTTGACTACATGGAAATAGAGGATGAAACAATTAAGATGAGGATCTTTGCTCAGATTTTAGGAGGAGAAGTGAAGAAGTGGTTTAAAGCTTTTCCTCCTAATAGCATTAATGATCTTCCCACCTTACATCAAACTTTCATAAAAAAATGGGAAGTTAGAATCAACCCTCTCCAAATCCTAGCCGAATCTAAGAATCTTAAAATAAATCTAGGAGAGAGTGTCTAGGACTATTCTACAAGATTTAATAGTATCTACAATGCTCTTCCACCACACATGAAGCCTCCCCAAGGAATGGCCCTAGTAAAATACCCTGAAGGCTTTGATGCTGATATGGCCTACCAGCTTAGGGAGAGAGATTATAATACATTGGAAGACATGCAGAAAGGAGTAGTGAGTGTTGAGGCAAACTTGATTGAGAAAAGAGACAGGATGAGGGCTGAGAAAAAGGTAACCTATAGGGATGACAGCAGAGCTTCTGCATCTGATCCCAAATATGATAGTCTAGCCAAAACCATGGAGAGACTAGGAAAAATGGTAAAAAATTTGACTATCCAAGTCAGCAATTAGAACATGAACCAAAATCAAAACCAGAACTTTAGGAGAAATAACCCCTCAAATAGACAAAGAGACTCTGATCAAAAGGTCATCCCTCAATTCCAAGAAAACTTCCTTGATGAGGATGAAGGAATAATATAGGATTGAGAGGAAACTGACATGAATATGATGGATGTGGATGAACTAGACCATGCCTTTCCCACATAAGAAAACCAGGCCTCGTACTCACATTGGAACGAGGAAGGATTGGAAACTGAGGACTATAAGTTAGGATTCAAAAGTTCCATCATGCAGGTCCAAGAAAAATATGACCTCAGGAGAAAAAATAACATAGATGATCCCAAAACAAAGGTCTCTGAAATCACCATTAAGAAAAAGCCTGGAAAGACTCCCAAAGTGACTGTTGAAAGCAATAAATAAACAGCTGAGAATTCTGGTAAAAACAAAGATAAGGACATCCAAACCAGTGATAAATCAAGTCAAGAACCTAGCAGCACTAGCATTGCAGCTAATGCTCCTGATAAAATAGCTTCAAACATTGTACATACTGAAAATCAGCAAGCTGAGATTACTAATAAAACAATGCCCAACAAGACAAAATTAGATCTTTCAAAGAGTCAGTCTACTTTTAATTTGGAAAGTGAGATTGCCAAAATTAAAATTTCTATCCCTCTCATTGAGTTGGCCACCTAGGATGTATATAAGAGTCAAATTTTGAAAGCTTTAAACTTAGGAGAAAACAGTGACACCCTCAATTTGAATGATGAGCAACCAACTCTCTTGTTCGGCCCAAAAATTGAAGGGAAATTTCAAGAAGGGGTAGTACCTCCTTTCTATGTCAGCCACAATATCCATGAAAAAATCCTGCATAATGCTATGCATGACTCTGGAGCCTCACACAACCTTATGCCAAAGGTGATAACGAAAAGGCTAGGACTATAAATAACCAGACCTTACAAGGATTTATATTCTTTTGACTCTAGCAGAGTGAAGTGCCTTGGCCTAATCAAAGACCTTTGTGTGAGTTTGACTCAAATCCTAGCCAAGTGCATGGTTATGGATGTTGTGGTGGCTAATGTGCCTCCTAAGTATGGCATGTTGTTATCAAGATCATGGGGTGCCAAGCTACAAGGTACAATGCAGATGGATGGGACATATGCCACTATCCCTGTCTTTAGCCAGCTTAGAAGACTATACAGAGAGGCGCACATGCAATTCATGGTCAGTAGCCTAGAAAAGCCTAAAAATTCCCCCATTTACTCTGTCCATATAGACCTGGATTCGTTTATCATTTACAATAATGAATCCACAAATAAGCCAGAGCTAGAAGACAGTGACTCAGATAACCAGTTAGAGGCCCCAAATCTAGAAATAATGGTAGTTATAGATATGGAAGAAAATGAGAGAGAAACTTTTGAACAGTGTGTTGAAACAACAAACCAGAGTGAACAAAGCCAAGATGGCAAACAACAGACTACCCGTCACATTGAACTCCATGAAAATCCTAAGGAACGAGACCCATCACAACATGTTGTGGATCTTAGAACAGAAAATAATGATGAACAAGGCAATAGGGATGAAAATGATGTTAACCCTACAAAAAATCCCTTATGGTGCATGAAATTTGATGGGTCTTGCACTAAAAAGAGTGCGGGAGCTGGTGTATGGTTGGTCGACACTGAAAACAATTACTCCGAGAGCCATGCTTTCAGGCTAGATTTCAAATGCACTAACAACATCACAGAGTATGAGGCTCTCATCCTAATATTGCGTCTATTGAAAGAACTAGGTATGTCGACTCATGTTTATGGAGACTCAGAATTAGTCATCAAACAGCTAAATGGAGTATGCCATTAAGCATCCTAGACTAAGGGTATACCGAAATAATGCCATAGATTTCCTGAACACGTTTACAAAATATGAGCTCGTGTTTGTCCCAAGGAGTCAAAACATAATTTCAAACGGATTGGCATGCACTGCTAGTTCATGTCAGGAATCACCTAGTGACAAGCAGATCATCATTCGAACAAAATATAGACCTGCAGTGCCAAATAATGAGAAATATTGGCAGGTCTTTGAGGGCGACAAGCAGATAGAGGATTTCCTGCTTGGCAGGAATGAATTCGAATTATCTTATTCAGATTCTAAATCCGATGAAAATTTCCTAAACGAAGAGCCCCCTGAGGAAGAGGAATCATCCGGTTCCGTAAAAACAAACATGCTAACTAAAAAACTTGGAACTCATACTGAAGAGTACGAGGACGCAAAAAACGAAGACATTGAGGTATTACCGTTAGAAGGAAAGAACATACCTAGGGGGCTAGCACCATTAGAGGACCTTTTTATTTTAACAAAGTAGCAAAGAAACCCACTATAGAACACACCGAGTCTGATGTCGAAGAATGCAACATAGGCACCAAGGATAAGCCTAAAATGATTAAATTAGCTAGGTCCTTGCTAGTAGACATGAAAAAGAAATACATCGACTTATTTAAATATTTTGTTGATGTGTTTTCTTGGATCTATCAGGACTTAAAATCCTATGATATAGAAATCATCCAACACAAGATCCCATTGAAAGAAAACCAAAAACCCTTTAGGCAAAAACTGCACCGAATTAACCTAATACAACTACCTCTAGTAGAAAAGGAAATCAAGAAAATGTATGAGGCAAGAATCATAGTGGCTGTGAGGTTTTCAGATTGGGTTTCTAACCTTGTAGCCATGAGGAAAAAGACAGGAGAAATCAGACTGTGCATTGATTTCAGAAACCTTAATAGAGCCTCCCTAAAAGAAAATTACCCTTTACCCAAAATGGAACACATCCTACAAAGGGTAGTTGGTTCAAAGAGGATTTCTCTGTTAGATGGTTTTTCAGGGTATAACCAAGTTTCATTACTCCTAGAATACCAACTCAAGACAGCTTTCACCACTTCTTGGGGCACTTTCATGTATGTGAAAATTCCTTTTGGATTAATGAATGCTGGGGCCACTTTTCAAAGCACCATGGACATTGCATTTTCAGAGGAGATAGGGCACTTCATTGTAATTTACCTTGATGACATAACACCTTATTCCAAATATGATGAAGAGCACCTTAAACATCTAAGAAAGGTCCTGTAAAAGTGAAAAAGGTTTGGACTATCTTTAAATCTCAAAAAGACAGTGTTTGGCCTGCAAGAGGGTAAACTCCTTGGCCATATTATATCAGAAAAGGGGATTAAAATAGATCCAAAAAGAGTTAAGGGAATACTACAGATTAGCCAACCAAGGAACATAAAATAATTACAGTCCTTTATTGGAAAGATTAAATTCTTAAGGAGGTTTATTCCCAACTTAGCAGAGCTCCTTAGAAACATGACTAATATGCTCAAAAAAGAAGTAGGAGTGAAGTGGACTGTAGAAGCCAAAAGATCCTTCGAATTGGTAAAACATGCACTCACCCAGGGACCAGTCCTAATCAGCCCTGACTTTTCAAAAGATTTCCTTATTTTCTCCTTTGCCTCAGAGCATACCATGGCTGCAGTCCTGTTGCAGAAAAACCCAGAGGGACAGGAATAGCCTATTTCTTTTTTCAGCAAGGCTCTAAGGGATGCACCCTTGAAATATAACATAATGGAAAAATAGGCCTATGCTTTGATAAAGGCCTTAAAAGAATTCAAGGTGTATATTCTGCATTCCCACATCATTGCTTATGTGCCTAACATAGTGGTAAAAGACATCTTGTCACAAGACCCGGATGGAAAGAGGGGCCAATGGATTGATGTAATATTAGAGTATGATTTGGAAATCAAACCCACAAAACTCATTAAAGGTTAGGGCTTAGCTCAATTAATGGTTGAATCTAATATACAGGCCCTTGACATTAACATGGTAGATGTCTGGGATGAATAGGAAGAATTACCTGCTCCCACTGTGGAAGAGCAGTTCAAAAACTCACCTTGGTACGCTGACATCTTGTATGTGCTTACAAATATTAATGCTCCTCCTGATTTATAAAAAAAAAAGGCAAGGTTTTTAAATTTGATAGCTAGGAACTATTGCATTTTAAATTAATGTTTATATTGGAAAAATGCTAATGGTTTATTGCTTAAATGTTTGGCTAAAGTTGATGCAGAGAGGATCAAGCATGAATTCCATGAAGGAGAGTGTGGAGGTCATCTCTACTGGAAAACCACAACCAATAAAATCCTTAGAGCTGCCTATTACTGGCCCACCCTCTTCCAAGATGTCCATAAAATGATAGGTGTCTGTCACAAATGCCATATTTTTTAGGGCAAAAGAAAACTTCTTTCTTTACCATTACAACCTATCACTGTTGAAGCTCCTTTTCAATAGTGGGGCCTAGATTTCATAGGAGAAATCCATCCTGCTTCATCTGCCCAAAACAAATGGATTCTCACAGCCACTGACTACTTCACACAGTGGATAGAGGCCATCCCTTCTAGGAATGCCACAGATTCTGTCATTATAAAATTTCTTGAAGACCATATCCTGTATAGATTCGGCTACCCTAGGAAGATTATTACTAATAATGCTACTGCTTTTGGTTCCAAAAATATGATTGATTTTTGTCACAAGTATCAGATTACACTTGGTAATTATACTGCTTATTACCCTCAAGGTAATAGGCTAGCAGAATCATCAAATAAAAGTTTGGTGACCATCATCAAGAAGCTGCTTGAAGAGAATAAAAAATCATGGCATAACAAGTTGGTGCATGCTTTGTGGGCAGACAGATTGACCACAAAGAAGTCCATTGGAATGTCCCCTTACCAGCTTGTTTATGGAGCAGATGCAGTGTTTCCTACCAGCCTAGGTGTACCAGTGATAAAATTAATCCAAGAAATACAATCAGAAGAGGACAGCATGGTAAGGAGGATCAATCAGACAATACATCTCCAGCAGACAAGGGAAGAGGTCTACAACAGAGCTCAAAGGGTGCAAAATAACATAAAGAAGCTATTTGACAAGAGAAAAAAGGCTTGTGAATTCAACATTGGAGACAAGGTACTCAAGTGGGACTCCAGAAGAGAAGATAAGGGTAAACATGGAAAATTTTACAGTTTGTGGCAAGGTCCTTACATTATTCAGTCCACCATTGGTCCATATGCCTTTTTTCTGCAAGAGTTAAATGGCACAGATTTTTTGGGGGTCCTGTCAATGGCAGGGTGCTCAAGCATTACTACTACTGAGTTCAATTTTAAAGCTTTCATTTCCATTGTAAATACCATTGCTTTGTTTAGTTTCAAAAAGAGGAATATTGTTAGTATGAATCCTTTGTCAAAGTGTACGAAAAAGGACCACTTTAGCTACGCATAACTAATATCCCTAACAACAAATGTGGCTACCAATATCTTCAGATCTACAGTTAGTTGATCAAGAAAAGATCTGCAAAAAACCAGATCTATGCATAGAAAGACATTAAGCAGTAAAAAGAAGGGTTTGCTCCATATACCAATAGACAAGACAAGAACAATTTTTGAAAGAATTTTTGTATTAAGGGCACCTGGGAGGAAAACAAGAAGGCATATCCAATTCTCCTCAATGGGATGGGTTCTTGGAAGTCCTCAGCACTTCAGATCTAGAATCTCTCTCTCTCTTGTTGGTGTAGAAAACCCAGACAAAGATAGAACTCAAAGGGAGCTCACACAGCAAATAATGTAGAAAAATGTGACCAAGTGTATAGATCCGGAGTGATCTAATAGGCAACAAAAGGTGAAGAATGGTAGGAAAAACCCTCCTATTTATAACAAAATATTGGGTCATTCTAGATCTTGGTGCATGATTAAAATAATGTTAACCAAATCTAGATCCACCTTTTATGGAATATTTTATTATATTTGTTGGAGGGAAAAAGTATTTGACTAGGGTCAAATCCATTTATTTGTTAATAATAAATAAATAAATGATTTATTTTCTTTTTAAGGAAGTGGTTGAAGGATAATTAAATAAATAATGATTTATTTAATTATTTGTGGGTGATTGGGTGATTTGGTCATATTTAACAAGGAATATTATCTAAATAAGATTTAAATAATTATTCCTAGAAAATAATAAGATAAATAAAGGTTTATCTAATTAATTTCTTTGTTTTTGGGTTAAACATGACTAGGAATAATAATTAAACTATGGTTTAATTAATTATTCCATGAGGAAAATCAAACAAATATAGGTTTGT
Source organism: Pinus albicaulis (assembly GCA_034641835.2). NCBI lineage: Eukaryota > Viridiplantae > Streptophyta > Pinopsida > Pinales > Pinaceae > Pinus > Pinus albicaulis. The sequence continues at coordinate 538,439,456 of CM076572.1, forward strand.
TTAATATTTCCTTTTGGGGTTTTCTGTTTAGACCATAAATAACCTAATAAATGTGGTTTATTAAGTTATTTAACATAGTGAAGGCAATTTTACTTAGGGTAAAATTGGTCTTACATGGTGTACTTGGGTCCATCTAATGATGATAGGTTAGATGACAAAAAAATGGTGTAACAGATTGCCCCCCAGCGTGCGAGTGTCAGGAGAAAATCGTATGACCGAAGTACGTTGTAAGAACTCAATCACCGGACAACAAAAGGGAAGTCAGAGAGAGAAAGGTGAGTTAGATAGTGTGCTGAAGGACTAGACCCTGAGGAGATGAGACTCGCAGGTGCAACAAGTCTCTTTTTATGAGAGGGTACCTGTGCTGAAGGCGGCGGGGGAGGCATACCTATGCCCGCCGAGACAAAGTACAAAAGAATAGTGTGTCCAGTAAACAAGGGACCGAACCATAAAGTACAGTTGGCATAATCATGAGCTAGATAAAAATACAATGAGGAATCCCATATACATGCTGTGCCTGGGATAACAGCCAGGACTTGTACAAGAATATCTGAGTACATGAGATACAAATACAACCCAAATGCCCCCTGTAAATGGGGAAGGGCTCACAAAATCTGACTGATACATGCAAATCAAAGAGGCGCTGCAAGTGGCTAAGGCCAACATCATCAAATAACTGGAGCTGCATCGAAGGCTTCAAGGAGGAGGTCATCCGGGCATGTGGGGGGCTACATGCAGGGCCACCCCCTCATGAGGGTTGAGACATCTCACACACACCTGGGAATCATCAAGAGCTACTGCTGTATCACTGAACCATCAAGTATACGGATCTCGGTCATGCTGAAAGGAGCTGGAGTGGAGAAACAATCAAGTCAAAGGGAAATGAGAGATCCCTTTGCCTGATCCGAGGCACCGAACAAGAGTGGAAGCTGGAACCAAGGTACACCGCCCTCTAGACCTAGCTTCTGGAATGAATGAGCTGACGTCGACAGAAGGAGGTCCGCCATAGGTGAGGCACTGAGAGATCCTAAACTAAGGCACGAGAGAAAATATTAGAGCGACAGACAGACTGACACTAATGATGATGGTGAAATGGAAGGGACTGAGTAGCGAATGGATGACTTCCCTTGTTAGAGCATAAAGGCATGAATTACATGGCAGCGACTGACGCAATATCATAAGGGATAGGGGACAGTGGGACTGAAGGCCATAATGTGCGACACAAGAGAGAGACCAAGAAATGAAGGATGGAGGGCTATAGCGGGGTACAAAGGGACTTGGGATAGACTCCAAGAATGCGATGATGACTCAACTTGGATGCTCTAAACAAGGGCGACTCGATGGTGCTGCCACACAGTAAAGGCCCAATGGGGGAGCATGAAAACATGAGTACAAGGTGGGAACTCATGACCAAAATCGACACGAACATGGACAAGTATGGAGGCGAAGTGGTGCCCCAAATACAAGTGTTGTAAGTGAGGAAATTCGATTTAAAGGGGAGGTGAAGTGACCCTTCTTGGACAAAATGGGTCCGGGTGAAGTAGTAAATCACAAAAACAAAAAAATATGTTGGCTATCTAAAAGAAAATAAAACATGCATTTTAGAAGGGAAATGATAAGGGTAATATTTCTTAAGATAGAGTGCATTGAGAGGATTAGGAAGGGGATTGCCTTCGAAATATTCTAAGAGGTATGCCCCCTTACCGAGATCCTTACTGATGATGTAAAGGCCTAGCCATAATGATTCAAACTTCACATGACCAAGGACATCATGGGCCTGGTCATACACTAGAACAAGGTCACCTTCGTAAAAAGTGCGAGGCTGGACTTTTCTGTCATACTGAGCTTTGGTGTGTTTCTTGGCCACTTCCATGGTTTGCAAGGCAACACGGCGGTCTTCGGAAGCGCGCTCAAGCATGATAAGTCATTGTTCTAGAGGTTGGGTGTCAGGGAGAAGTTCAACGGCCAGATGTAGGGAAGGAATTTCACACTCGATCGGTAAGGCTGCCTCCTCTCCAAAAACGAGGTGGAAAGGAGTAAACCCGATGGTGGTTTTAACAGAAGTTCAATAGGCCCACAAAGCAGGGAAGAGCATAAGATGCCAGTTGGTTCTATGCTTATTCACCGTTCGTTGAAGCATATTATTGAGGATTTTGTTGATTGCTTCAACTTGGCCATTACCTTGGGGGTAATAGGAGGAGGAATATTGGTGCTCAAAACCCAACAGTGAGGATAGCTCACGCCATATCTCATCTTCAAAATGTCTGCCATGGTCAGAGACCAGTTGTTTCGGAACCCCGAATTGAGCGATAACATGGTTAAAGAAAAAGAGGGCTGCGGTAGCTGCCGTGTTGTTAAATGTGGGCATGGCCTCGACCCATTTTGTGAAATAGTCGACCGCCACGATGATATATTTGTGGTTACCAGTGGATGGCGGGCGACACTCCATAAAGTCGATGGCCCATTTACAAAAGGGACCAGTTGAGACGACCGAATGGAGGGGAGCTGGGGGAGCTCACACCTTAGGGGCAAAATGTTGGCAATTGGGATAGTGTTTGATTTCCTCGATGCAATCATTGAAGAGGGAAGGCCAAAAATACCCAACACGCATGACTTTCTGGGCAGTAGCAAGACCGGAGAGGTGGCCACCGCAAGTGCCACTATGGCAGGCATTAAGGACCTGTTCAGCTTCAATGTGTGTGAGACAACAACGAAGGACAGTATCGATCCTGCAACAATAGAGGTCGTCACCGATAAGGAGGTATCAGGGAGCCTGGTGTCGGATACGTCGGCGAGCCTCACGATCAAGGTGGAGGGCGAACTTTTGGGTTCGCAAGTAAGTAAGAATATCGCCATACCACGGGTCTTTGGAAGTAATGGAAAATAAGTGTTCATGAGGAAAATCATCATTAACTGGGGGGTCTTGCGATCCGGTAGGTAATTCAGAAATGAGCTCAACAAGGGCTAAGCCTTTCTTACTCTTTGGTGCGACAAATTGGAGGTCAAATTCCTGAAGAATAACGACCCAACGGGCGTACTTTCCAGTGAGGATACGACGACTCAATAGGAAAGCCATGGGGTTGGAATTAGTCACAACCTTGGTGGAGCGCATGAGGATATAATGACGAAGTTTTTGGACTGAGAACACAACATCCAGCACTAATTTTTCTTCATACGAGTAGGAAACAGGAGGCCCTACAAGGTTCTTACTGACGTAGTAAATCACATGCTTGATACCATTGTCATCTTCCTGGATAAGGACTCCAGCGACTGAATAGGTGGAAGCGGAGATGTATAGGATGAAGTCCTGATCAAAGTCGGGAGGGCGGATCAAGGGAGCGGATGTGAGAGCCTTCTTGAGGGCATCGAAAGACTCATGAGCATAGGTATCCCAAACAAATGGGATATTGGATCGGAGGAGTCTAAGGAACCCATGTGCGGTGATGGCATAGTCAGGGACGAACCGACGAAGAAAATTAGCTTTGCCTTGGAGACTTTGGAGCTGGCGTAGGGTAGGCAGAATGGGAATTTCAAGAATGGCTTGAACTTTCAAAGGGTCAAGAGTGATACCATCCTTAGACACTATGAAGCCTAAGAGACGGCTGGTGGGAACACAAAAAACACATTTCAATGGGTTAAGGCGGATATTATACTTGCGACATCGGAGAAAAATGGTACATAGATCATGTAGGTGCTGTGCCCGATGCTTAGAACGCGCAGTGAGGTTGTCTAAATAAGCAAGGATAATATGAGCTAAGTCATGGAAACAATAAGACATGGCCCATTGAAAAGTGGCGCCAACGTTTTTAAGGCCGAAAGGCATGACCCGGTAAGAAAAAGTTCCCCAAGGACTAATGAAAGCGGTTTTTAGTTGATCAGCAGGACGGATAACAATTTGGTTGTATCCGGAGAAACCATCCATAAAGGATAGAACCTCATGCCCCGCACACTCGTCAATGATTTGGTAAATGAACGGTGTGGGGAAGTTGTCTTTGGGACAAGATTTTTTCAAGTCGCGAAAGTCTGTACAGACACGGATGGTGCCTTGCTTCTTGAGAATGGGAACTCGGATGGACACCCAGGTGGTGTATTCAATGGGGTAAATGAAACCAGCCTGCTTGAGCTTATCGATTTCGGCTTTGATAGCATCACGTCTGGAAGGATGAATGGGTCTCAACTTTTGACAGACCGGATTGGCATCAGGCCATGTGTCAATATGGTGTTCGACGATGGCGGGATGGAGTCTGGGCATTTCAGAATAGGACCAAGCAAAAATATCGCGAAATTATTTGAAAAGCTTGGTGTAAGCTTCAATTTCTTCTGGGGTGCATTGGGTGCCCAAGGTGACATATTCTTCGTTTCCTGGTTTGACTGAAATGTCAATTTTGATGGTATGAGAGATATTGGCCATGTTTCCTTCTTCGAAAGCATCAGGTGCAGGGATGGGATTTTTGAACCAATCGACTGCATTGGGAATGAAGTCTTTGGTTTCCACAGCATATTGGTCATGGGACTGTTGTGGGAGGAAGTATGCACGATGGTGCATATCATCCCATGGAAATTCAGGGTTGGTCATGGCTTCCATAATGTCTTCATCAGAATGGAAGATGGGAAGACTGGAGGAATAAGGATCACCCGATGAGGTAGTGATGTGTGACGGGTCATCTTGTGGAGAAGGGCTCAGATGCGCAACGTCAACAGATCCAAGGTTGACTGAGGGGGAACCGAGGGTGTCTGCAGGTCGAAGGTTAGGTGAACTATCTCTTAAGGATGATGATAGGTACAAAATGGTGGTCGAAGGCTCCGTTGGTTCGATAGTGGGAGGAGGAATGTGAATGGGAGTAGGAATATCCTCTAGTCCTATCGAAGTAGAACTCGCAGACAAGTGAGAAGGTATCTTGTCGTGCGTAGCCTTGAATTGGCAGTACATGTCTAAGGAGGAAGGATACTCATCAAGGCGGGGACAGAGGTGGGTGTAATGGCCGTGGAAATCGTACAAAGCACAAGGGTGATTTGTGCGCAAGGTTTTGAGTTTCGGGATAGAATCTGGGATAGTGAGGTAGACTTCGGGGATATCAGAGTTGGGAAACGTCTTGTTGACCAGGATCTTGAGGTGCGGCAATTCAGGACACATATGGGTGGCGTGACCGACAATATCGCACAAAGCGCACTGGATAGCGGGCTTTGGCGGGCGCGGAGGGGTAGGGTTTGTCGGGGCGGCTTGGTCCTAATTGGTTGCTCCCTTACGAGATTTTCCTTTCTTTCCCGGGGCTGTCACCACAGGGGAAGGGTCCTGGGGAGGTGTGGGGGGCTCGGAGGAAGCGAGGGGGACCGGTTGAACCGATATCAAAGCAAGGTAGGGTTTGGGGTGACCGGGTGGGGTAGCGGCTGGAGGGTCAATGTACCAGATGGGTATGCCCAGGGTCAGGTTAGGGAGAGAGAGGGTGGCCATGACCGGTACCATGTACACTCCTGGTGGGGGAGCTAGGAACGGTATCTGACCAGAGGGGTAATGGCCAGGTGGGACAACTCCTAAATGGCTAAGGCTTGGAGGAACCGTGCCAGGAGGATAAAGAGGCTCATGACTACCAACTGCAGGTGAAGGGCTAGGAGCAGGTTGCGGAGAGCATGGTTGCTGACTAGCTGAAGCAGGTTGCTTGAGAGCAACTCGAGACGATTGCATCATGAAAACATTCGATGAGCTAGGGTCAGAGATAGGAGGAGGAGGAATACCAGGGAAGGTTCCGAGCAAAGAGGAGTCTTTGTAGACGCCAGGAGAGACACTGGTCAAGGAATCGACGGTTTTCTTGTTGGCTACAGAAGAGATGATCGTCTCAGGTGAGATCTGAGATTTTGGCTCATGATACGTCAACTGGTCAATGGTGACTATCTTTCCATTATGAGGGAAAGACATCTTGTGGAAAACCGCGGATGGGAAAACAGACATAGCATAGGTGTAGCTTCTCCCCAATAGAATGTTGTAGTCTAGCGGGGCGTCGATAACTTCGACGTCAACACAAATGATCTTACCGACAAGGGTGATAAGACAATTACGGAAAAGGCCAATGGGCTGGGAGGTGTGGCCATCCCACGCTCGAAGGGTGATCATGGAAGGGGCCAACTTAGGAGATCCGATTTTCTTCCAAACCGAAGCGGACATCACACAAGTGGATGCCCCCTCATCAATTATACACCGAGAAACGTTGGCGTTCTAGATTTTGACTGGGATTTGGAAGGCGACGGAAGCAGGAAGGGGAGGATGGTCTGATTGATGGGTGTCGAACACAATCATTTGGTTATCAGCAGGATCTACAGCGCCCACGACAGATAGTAGAGCCTTCTTTTGGGAAGGGCACGACTGGAGGAGTTCCAGTGTGGAAATGGCAACAGGAGATTACGCCAAATCATCTGCTATGCTATACGAATGAGCAGCTCGACCAGAAGTAGCATTTCGACGTAACGGTCCTTTAGGAATCTTGGGATGGACCTCAACTTTGGGTTGAGGGATATGTAAGGGACCATTGGTTGTCGAAAGAGGCTCTGTAGAACCGGAAGAAAGGGACTCGGGGGCAGACTGAGCGGGAGGCTTGGGGTACTGGCGAGACCGAGTTTGAAGGTGAAGGTCAACGGTTGGGGAAGGATCAGAGTTCATCATAAGGATCTGGTAATCGGAGGAACCAGAAAGGGAAGGTGGAGTGGCGACCTGGCTGTCAGGCGGTTGGGTAGCCACGAATCCTTGCTGAGGGAAAGGATCAGTAAACACAGCTGGTTGGGTAGTGGCCACATTAGGAGGAGCATGAGGGGAGGTGTGTTGTCCATGAAATGTGGCTTGAGACTCCCACATCTGCCGCATCTGGGGTAAGAGGGGACAATTATGGGTGTAATGACCATAAAAACCGCAACACGAACAAGGCTTATTTGTGCGAAGTGGCATGTCAGGCTTGGGCTGAGTGCCCTGTTGCTGGTTGGAAGTGTTAGGGTCAACACCTTGAGGATTGGGTCCATGAGTACCAGGGGCAGATTGTTTTGGATTGCCTCTCTGCCTTCTTTGAGAAGAAGGGGGATTAGTTGCGCCCTGCTGTGCAAATACTTGCCCTGGAGGGGGCTGTAGGTGCTGTTGCGGGTTTGGAGGAGGCAAGGGAGATGGAAGTGCATATGCTGGAGGAGCTGGCGCACCAGGCTGTGGATAAAGGTAATGTTTAGGTTGGGTAACATTGAGGTAAGCAAGAGGTTGGGAAAAAGGAGGAGGCATACCATATCCTGGATACATGCTACCAGGAGGGGGAAGAGTGCTATAGGTGTTGGCCCCTCCCTGAGGGAGACCATAGCCCATAGGAGGTTGAGCGTATGGATGGGAAAGGGGTCCAACGATACCATCGATGGAGTGATATGCCCTTGGGGCATTAGCGCCGCCGGGTCTGGGGAGGTCAGGAAGAACGGTATAAACATAACCAGACTGAGCATAGATCAGGTCATATTTCAAGGCTATTTGGAGGGCGGCTTCTTCGGTTTGAGGAAAATGGGAGGTGACATCTTTGCCAATGGGAGCTAAGAGAGAGCGAAGGAACCAGTCCATATAGATCCGATCTTCGAAGGGGGGAGCTCAACATAAGCTTCGTCTTCGTCGCCATTCCTGGACATGAGCGAAAAGGCAGGTCGAAGAGGTTTGCTTGAAAGAGGTCAAAAGCTCCGTAGCAGTATCGTATCGGAGAGGGAGCTAGAAGTAAGATAAAAAGTCTTGGGAAATGGTCGCAAAGGTGGTATGGGAAGAGGTGGCTTGGTTTACTTACCATTTAGAAGTTTCGCCAGTGAGCGTGTGTTGGAACAATCGAAGACGAATGGAGTCATCGGTAATGGAATTGGAGGAACACCACAGGTGGAAATATCGCACATGATTGGTTGGATCTTCTCCAGCAAGGCCTTCGAACTTAGGGATGTCGGAGGGGAGCTTGGTTGGCATAGCAGGCCAACCAGCATCGTGGTGGATAGGGTCATTGATCAACTGATTGAAATCAGGGAGGCTGAGGCCTGCGATGTACGGCAGCAAGGGTATGGCCGAGGTAGTTCCTGTAGCGGTTCCGCTAGTGGTAGTTCCGGCATTAGGGCTGGGAGCACTGCTAGCGTTAGGCCCTGGACCAGAAATAGTGAAGGTGACAGGGGGAGACCCAGAAGGAGAAGGAGAACCCAATGAATCAGAAGAGGAGTCAGAGTGCGGACTCGGAGGAGGACTGGCTCGACGACAGCGGGACGGAGCAGGTCGATCAACCGGAAACTGAGGGTGAAGGCCAAGAAGTCTCCGGGAAGTGCGCCTTGGGGGCGCAATGATGACAACACAAACACGACACAAGGGGAAGAAGAACGACCACAAGGGCAAGGAGGTGCATAATCAAGTCGAAACAAGGGCAGATAGGTGCAGTGTCAATTGATTTTAAAGTCTTTGCCTGGTGGTGTAAACCAAGCTCTCCTTCGCTTAGGGTGAGTGTGTGGTGTGTGTTAATTTTAATTTTTAAACCCTTTTCGTTTTGAGAGCAAGAGAAAAAGTGTGCTGCGTAACTGAAAATAAATCTGTAGAGAACAATATATAATGCTGAAATAACAGAAAAATAACAGCTACTAGTGCATCGATTCAACCCAAGAAGGCGGGTCACTCAAAAATAATCTAAAAAAGGGAAAAAATCTAGTCAAAACACACTTAAAAAGAGGCCAATAGATCTAGGGTCAAAAGGGACAGGGATCTAAAGGATAAAGCTGCTGAAAAGAGGTGCAGATCACAGCCAAGAGGCAGAGGCAAGGTGGCTGGAAAAAAGGAGGAAATCAGCAAAAAGCAGAAGGGGCAAGGAGGAGGCCCTAAAATTAGATCCAAACAAATCTTCAGGAGGTGATTTGAAAGGGAGAAGAGTTGATTAGAAGAGGTCTGAAAAGGAGGTATCAGATCTGGAAAAAAAAGGGGGGCTGAAACTCTGAAAAAACAGACCTGAAACAGATAAAAACTCTTCCACAAAAATTGGAGGGTACTGAAGCCCTAGGGGGCTATGTTCCCACTTAGATGAGCAAAAAAGATCAGAAACAGGTCGAAACGGGCTGAGACAGAGGCGGGAAAACCCTGACAGAAGCTTTAGAAAAACCCAGAAAATTTGCAGAAAAACAGCTGAAAAATTGGCAGGTCGCAGATTCTGACCTGTTTTCAGTGCAGGTCACAGAAAATTGGCTGAAAAGTGCGACCTGGAGGTCCAGGTCGCAGGTTATGGGCTGAAAAGTGTGACCTGAAGCTCCGAGTGTCTCGGCGGCAGATTTTCAAAAAAGTTTCCGTCTCAGTTGCAGCTGATGTCGGTCACCTGCGCAATAGGGCCAGAAACACGCAGAAGTTAGAAATTTTAATGTTTTAGGGTTTTATGTGAGAAAAAAAACATAAAAATAGGAAAAACAAAAAGCTGAAAAGAAACCCTAGGGTCTGAAGTAGCTGGATATGCAGGAATATGAAAAACGACAGCGGTTGTAATTTAAAACCCGTGTGGAGTCGCCATTTGTTAGTATGAATCCTTTGTCGAAGTGTACGAAAAAGGACCACTTTAGCTACGCATAACTAATAGCCCTAACAACAAAAGTGGCTGCCAATATCTTCAGATCTGCAATTAGTTGATCAAGAAAAGAGCTGCAAAAAACCAGATCTATGCATAGAAAGACATTAAGCAGTAAAAAGAAGGATTTGCTCCATATACCAATAGACAAGACAAGAACAATTTTTGAAAGAATTTTTGTATTAAGGGCACCTGGGAGGAAAACAAGAAGGCGTATCCAATTCTCCTCAATGGGATGGGTTCTTGGAAGTCCTCAGCACTTCAAATCTAGAATCTCTCTCTCTTGTTGGTGTAGAAAACCCATGCAAAGAATAGAGCTCAAAGGGAGCTCACACAGCAAATAATGGAAAAATGTGACCAAGTGTATAGATCCAGAGTGATCTAATAGGCAACAAAAGGTAAAGAATGGTAGGAAAAACCCTCCTATTTATAACAAAATATTGGGTCATTCTAGATCTTGGTGCATGATTAAAATAACATTAACCAAATCTAGATCCACCTTTTATGGAATATTTTATTATATTTGTTGGTGGAAAAAAGTATTTGACTTGGGTCAAATCCCTTTATTTGTAAATAATAAATAAATAAATGATTTATTTATCATTTTAAGGAAGTGGTTGAAAGATAATCAAATAAATAGTGATTTATTTAATTATTTATGGGTGATTTGGTCATATTTAATAAGGAATATTATCTAAATAAGATTTAAATAATTATTCCTAGAAAATAATAAGATAAATAAAGGTTTATCTAATTAATTTCTTTGTTTTGGGTTAAACATGACTAGAAATAATAATTAAATTATGGTTTAATTAATTATTCCATGAGGAAAATCAAACAAATATAGGTTTGTTTAATATTTCCTTTTTGGGGTTTCCTGTTTAGACCATAAACAACCTAATAAATGTGGTTTATTAAGTTATTTTACATAGTGAAAGCAATTTTACTTAGGGTAAAATTGGTCTTACATGGTGTACTTGGGTCCATCTAATGATAATAGGTTAGATGACCAAAAAATGGTGTAACAAATATACAAAAACAATAGAAGATAGAAAAGAGGGCAGATTGTAAAAAACAATAAAGGTACAACCGCATACCAAAAAAGAGAAACAAAATCTGAAAGTGCGAAAGCTTAAATGCCACTCCTAAAAAACACACTTCTAGTTAGTCAAACAGCCTAATATTGACTAATTAGTTTTAAATTTACTACTGATAGGATAGTGAATTCGATTTTCCAAACTGTTTAATCTTGGCTTATCAAGTAGGTAGACTAGGCTAGAAATTAAAGGTTCAAACATGCTCAAAATCTAAACCTAAGTTTCCAAAGAGAATGACTCAAATCTGTTTCAAATTCTGAGTCAAAAAAGATGTAAATCTGGTTCTAATTAGCTCAAAATCTGAACTAGAGAACAAGGAAGAAAAAGCTCAAACAAGAGTCAAAACAGAGTTGTAAAAAGGTGAAGGAAGTGCTTGAAATTTCAGATCTTAAGCCTTCCATTTTGATTTAAATTTCTGAAAAATAATATCTATCTGCAACTTGTTTTTCATGCCATAGATCATAGCAAGTCAAACAGCGTAAACTTGACTTGACTGATTTTAAATTTATGTAGTAGAATTTAGAGAAATAAAAATCTATTAGACTGTTTAATCCTAATAGATTAGTAGATTAGGTAGAGAAACATATGAACTCAACTGTTTAATCTGAGTTCATGGAGAAATAAGGAGTAGAATTAGATTATATTTTGATTTCAAAAGGATAAAATGTTGTGAAAAGAGTCTGCCAATCCAAGTGCACCCTAATGAAGAAAAAATGATAGATTAGTAGGACCGGGTAGGTAGAGATCTTGTTGATGAAGATCCATTGTTTTTCAATGCTGCTAACACATTTCAGAGCAAAAGAATATCATCCAAGTAGATAAAGGCAACCCAATGGATGAGGCATTGATCAACCTCCTAGAGAAATGCAGGTCTGAATTTCTTTATGCCTTCAAGAAGGCATCATCCCCAAGTGGAGGCACTGTTGGCCACCTATAAAAAAATTTCTATAAAAAGGTGGCCAAAACATTTTTTGAGCCTTCAAGAGACAATTTTATTTGCAAAAATTTTATCTCTTGAAAGCCCCTTGAAGACATTATGCTCTTGTCTAAATATTCACTACTGTTCCCATTTTTATACTCTGAAATTCTATTGATTTCATGAGAAAATCCTGCTGCAATATCACCATTTTTCCCCTTCCTTCACTTCAAATTAACCTTCGTTTTCCCCCATCAAATTCCTCTATTTTTCATGTTTTCCCTTTGTTCCATTTTCCTCCTTCATATAACCCCTTTGCAGAGTTTAAAACTCCTTTTTTTAACTCTGCCGAAACTCCCAAATTCATTTAAAAACTCTGAAAAATATCATAAAAAGACAAGTATTTTGACTATGGGTTTAAGCCCCTTTGGGTTGAATCAAAACCACTCCCCCACCGTATGCCCATGGTGCTAAGACCAAGCACTAAGTCCTTTTTGGCGCTTATCGCATCGCAAAAATCCAAGCGTACAAGTCTTTGTGCCATGCCGAAAAGTTCCGATGTGATTAAGCCTTGTGCTTATACCCTTCGATCACATTATTATCTCATAAACCCTTTTCACCCGCACCCGACGCTTAAAACGTTGAAATAATCCATCTCCAATGTGTTTTTCGCTTTGTAAAATCAAAAACCCACTTACCTAAGGTTTTGGTCTAAACCCGCCAGAGCCATGTGTTATAATTAAAATGGGTAGATCGAAAAGTCCCGAAGCGCAATCTCATCAGAGAAATTCACAATGGGTAGATTGAAATACCTGCATCAAAACTTCCGATGCGATTAAGTCGCTTTGTTAAAACCCTGCCCCGTCCAATTTCTAATCCATATAACTTTCACCCGGGACCAAGTGTTAAGAGTCCCGATGCGCTAATCGCATCGAAAGTTTCAAATGGTTAGATTGAAAGACTGGTCCCGATAGTTCCGATGCAATTGGCCCTTTATCATATAAAGCCCTGGGCCTATTATCATTTCATATAATCAAAGGCCCCGTAGTCGAGCGCCATGACCATTCATATATATATTAATCCACCCGACAACAAAACTTGTTTTATATTGAAAATTTGGGTTTTTTCATATGTTTCAAATATTTTCTGCCGGAGCATAGTTAAAGCAAAATCTATCGTCGATCTGGAGCCGATTGAATGGCCCACACAACATCGCATCACAATTTTTATTGAGCGCGTCCAATATCTCTCCACCCCCGATGGGCCATCCCTCTGATTCACTCCCCACCATTGATTTGATCCTCAGATCAACATCTAGCGCTCAATCGCTCCATCGCACCACAAGTTCTTTACCCCGCCGATGCATTTGCCTCCGATTGCATCCGGACCGTCTACATGTCCAAATCGGATAGTCTAGATCGCATTTCCTGATATTCGTTTAAATTCATGCGACCCCCACCGTTGATCTCTACGCGATCGAAGGATTTGTCTTATTTTCCTCTTCTTCTCTCCTTTTGACCGCCTCTAATGAATCCCAACCATTGGATGATGCCATCCAATGACCATGCTCTCTTCCCATGCCCTCTGAAGCAGTTTACCAAAATAACGCAGGATTTTATAATATTTTTTTTTTATTTTGTAGGTGTTGAATGGGTTTTTCTATCATATTAAAGAGAAAGCCAAAGGCTGGTAATGACAATTCCCATGCCTTCGATTCATCAAAATAAAACCATTCATGGGGTTCAAACTCCACGTCTCATCGCTGCTTCATGGGAATCAATGCCTTGAGAGCCCTGTGCATCCCTGCACATCAACAAGACATAGCAATACATAAAAGAAACAAAGATTATCAGTGTTAGAAGTGTTAGTGTCGGTATCTTCATCCCTCTGTCAGTGATCAAAATTCTCTTGTTCCATTGCATATTAGGTGTCTCACTCAGTTAGCTGCATTCCATTAGGAGCATGGATCATCTAACAGTAGTGGATTTTCATACATTTTCCCTCATGTCCTTTACCTGCTGGCCCATTTCCATTCATTAAGATCATTCGCAGTCACTTTTTGTCTTATAGTTTGCAAGAGTCATTTTTTTTAGGGTTTCAGTTTCATTATGTCTAGGCTTCCATCAAAAAGATCTTCAAAATGTCCAATAATGGTCAGCAGGTGCATGAGGAGTTTGAATAAAGTTCCAGTACTAAATAAATTTCATCATCATATGCCTAGAAATGTATTTTTCCTCAAAACTCTGTTTTGAGAAAAAATAGAGTATTTTATCTTTTTATGTATAAATTTGATGTAATTTAAAGTTTTCTCATATGTAAGAAATTTCAATGGCAACCCTAGTCACCTTGTCAAACTTCAGCAAATCCATCCCCTACAAGGCAAACAAAAAGCGAGTCATTCAGTTAATCAGAGGCAAAATGAAGCAAACTGCCTAAAATAGAGTTTAAAAAACGTGTCAAAGGTAAACATTACAAAAGTGGGTTTTTTGGAGTGGAAAATTAAAGCCTTTGGTATATAAGTCATTTTTCATGTTTCAAAGGGCTCATTTGCATTCCAAGAAGAAAGAGTGAGCAAGAAAGGGCCATGTTGAACTAAGGGAGCAAAATCACAGCAAAGTCATGCAAGTTTGTGGGCGTGGCACATTGGCTGAGAGGTGCGGTGCATAGAGCTAGCGCGACGTATTGGGTCAGCCTCCACAGTGCAAGAAATACACTGGCGCGATGCATACAACCGGTGTGGCGCGTTGGGTTTGTGGCGCGACGCGTAGGGCTGCAGACTATTTTCACCACGATTTCATTCAAAACTCTAATTTTCTCAGCTTCCTCCGGTCCAAAGTATGTCAAACAACCACTTCAATGCCATAAACATGTGTCTTATGATTTTTATGAGGATTTAATAAAAAAAATTCAAACCCTACTTCCTTGCTCAAGACATGATAGCCTAGGGTTTGTAAATTGGTTTTTTGTGGCCATTACTCCCTCACCTTTTATTTCTTCATTGTTTTTCTAGTTTCATCAACCCATTTCCCTATTCCCCATATCCCTAAATTCATCCATCCCTATCCCAATTCCCATTAACTCAAATTTTAGCTACAAAATTCTCAAACCCCAATTGCTATCCCAAAAGCCTAGAGACTGTCCCTAAAACCCTTCAATTCCCAAAATTCCAATTGGCAACATCCAAAAATTCCCCTTACCCTCTCCCCTCATATTCCCTCACACATTTTCATACACTTGGCAGCAAAATACCAAAGACACCTAAACTCTTCATACTCATCTAAGACAACACAAAATTTGGCAAACATGGAGTTAGATTCCTCCTTTGACCAAGATGAAGGAACACACAGTGACTCTACAACCGAATTGCATGCACCAAGGAGACCTCATAAGAGTGTTAAACATGTACGGGAAGAGCCTACTTCACTTGCTGAGCTGCAGGCCTGCCCCCTTGCTATCACATGTTTTCAACAACAGTCTTGTTATCAGTTTTTTGAGATGGTTTCTAGAGTCCAGTACCATCATGAGTTGGCCAGATTGTTTGTGCTTCATTTACATAATGGCCAAGTCACTGTTGTAGGTGTGACATTCACCTTGACACCAGAATCTATCTCTCTAGCAACTGGTATTCCAAATGTCGGAGAGCAATGGAATAAAAGGCAACAAGTTGACAGGGAACACTATTAGCCATACATCAAACCTAGTTTTTTTAGACAACTCAGTAGAGTTTTTTCCCTTTCGGTATTGTTCATAGCCCCGAAAATCGGGTCTACAACAAGGGGGATACCCACCTGTTTCGGACCTTGGTTAGCATCTCCTTTTCCGTTTGGTATAGTGGGTCCAACTGGGGATAATGGAACCAGTTTCCCAATATGTGTGTGTGTGTGTTGAGAATTGATATTTCCTTTCTAAAATTTCCTAAGTGAAATGATTTTATTCTAACTCTAATCTAATAACATGCAATTGTATTCTAATAAACAAAAATGTCTAATTCTACACTAACATGGGATGTAATCTTTCCGTTATGAGATCTAAAATGATTTCAAATAACAATTGGTAATAAAGATCATTCAACTGTTATAAGAAAAGAATTCAATAAAGATAAACCACTTCGTATAAAAAGTTAGACGAAACAGTTGTGAAAAAAATATCGCATCATAAGCTACTCACATATTAAGCATAAATAAATAGCTATCACCGTACATAAGTGCCAAATGATAACTCAAGAATTCAAGCATCAATATATAAACAACTGAACATGAATATCACTTTAACACAAAGGCAGAAATAGTTAAGAGATAAAATTACCATTTATAACTAGTTCTACTCATGAGCTTCAAGCAATAATGACTTATCTCTTCTTAATCCAACATCCACTACGAGTACAAAAGCGCAACATCAGTAGTAGATATTAAACACAGATATCAATAAATTCTGCTCCATTCATTCATCAAAACCTCCTCGGAGGGTGCAAAAGTGAATGTTCTGAGGACAAGTTTTTGAAAAATTTCAGGACCCTTATCTAAATGCATGAGAAGGGTTTAAATACTACTAACTAAATCTAAAAATAATTTATTACAAAATGTAGGATACGGTTTAAATGACCGTCCTCATTTCAGGAAAAAATAAAGAAAAATTAATACTAAATCTAATATTAAAACTAATCAACTAACTATTTGTGTATCTTTTCTTTGAAATCGCAAGCGTTCAGCATTTTTTTGAGAAGAGTAGGCTGGCCGACATCTGACTTTAACTATCCTGTGAAAATGGAATCGGCAAGAGCTGGCACCATTTTCCCAGCAGAATTGATGATACATTTGAGAGGCATGCACTGGATGTGTGGTTTTACCAAATATGCCCAGTAAGAATCCCAATTCAACTTAGTTAATCTTTTAATTGTTTCTGCCTTTTCTTGAGCCTTCTCTCTCCAGCCTGCCCGTAGTTGATGTTCTTTTGGTAGATATCCTGGAGTGGTTTCTGAGATCAGATTTTCCTTGTGCAAATTTTCATTTATGCAGTCAATACCACTATTTGCTGTTGTGGCTGTTTCTTCTGCCGCTTGCTCTGCTTTCCTGATTTGTGCATCTCAATTGTTAAAGAGCATTTCTTTGTGATTGTCGTTGATTATTGGTGCACCTGCTCTTTTCCCCTCCTCTGTTTCTTGCCAAGACAAATATTCAGTAACTCTTTTATCAATTAAATCATAATCATGTCGTAAGTCTATGACTTGATTAGGGATTTTATCGCTTATTTCACAATAAGAGTTCCACTGTGATATTATTTGGCACAATATTTCTTGTTGCTACAGTAGTTGATCATTTAAGGAAATGGATTCTGTGATGAATTCTGTAAGCTTAGGATCATCCTTGTGCATCTCTTGCATAACCTGTAGTTTTTTTTCTCTTTCAACCAAATTGTTCTGGTATCCTATCTGCATTTGTTGGAAGTCCTGTTGTAATTTTTCAAGCTGTTTCTATGCTTTTTTGTTGGCATTGTCTTGTTGCAGTTGTTGTTGCAAAACCTGTACTTGATCTTCTTTCTCATTCAGTAATTTTCATACCTCATATGCTTTATCAATGGCCATAGAGGCATATGCTCGTGTGATTTGAGATAATTTGGTGAGATTTTAAGTAAGATTGGTGGTAGGATCTTCCCATAGGATGTCTAATTGTTCTGCATCATGAGAGAGCATGTTTTCCAATTTCCTTTTCTTTCTTTTTCTTCTCACTACTGCCTTGTGTTGTGGACTATAAAATACATCAAGAGGAGGAATTTCCTCTATTTTGAGCATAAGTTCAGAGGATGGGGTAATGGGAATATGTTCCATTTCTGAGTCATTGCTAATTGTTCCTGTGACTATATATTTTGTTACCTGTACATTACTCACAGGATTTTGTGTATTCTGTCCTTCAATATTTATTAAATCATTGAATGTCTCCCATTCTTTATCTAGCTCAGTTCTGACTGATGGTTGTTGTACGATGAGAGGGGGAACATTTAGCTGTGGAGAGGTCAAAACCTATTGTTGTGGGAGGTCCTTTGACTGGCCAGTATCCCTTACTAACCCTTCACTTTTATCATGGTCATTTTCAGACCTCTTAGAGTGTTTTTACGTTACTCTCCCAGACTTATATTTAGATATGTCTGTGCCTGAACTTCCACTGAGACTAATACTGGGAGTTGGTTCCCTTATGGGTTCCAAGCGTAATTTATCCAAAGGGATACTAGCTAACCTCCTTTCCCTGTATACCTTGAACTCTTGAAATTATACTGGAGGAAATCGCATTTGGGCCAAATGTAGAACCTCTTTAAGTGTTCCTTTCTCTTGGAACATGTCATCAAAAAGATCATCTTCTTTAGAAAACGCCTTTATTTTGACTGCAGTAGTGAAATTTTTAGCAATATCATAAGGGTCGAACGATCTTCTTGTAAATTTGAACAAACGTAAACATGTTATGTTGTTTACTTCTTTGAATGCATGGCCTACATCAAATAGTGAAAAGGCTCCACAGGCCACAGGAAATTGTGGCCAAACAACCTTATTTTTGTCCATCAAATATTTAGTCAAACCTCCTTCTCCACAGGTTCGATAAGCAATTTCTCGTGCCATGAGTTTATCAGGAACATAAAAAGGTAAGACATTAGGGGAAGAAAGACTTCCAAATACCCTGACATATGTAAACAATTCTTCTTTGAACCATCTCACGACAGGGAGTATATCTACCTATGCTTCGGGAGAAAATCTTGGAGCGTCTTTATCATATAACATTTTGTACAGGGGAAACATAATTCCATGACAAATCTTGTAAAAATATGGAGTGAACTTGGAATCCCAAAATTATTTATGATAAATATGAATGGGTAAGGGGTCTTGAGTCATCCATTTCCAACCCATCAAAGGAAAATTGGAAATATAACAGATTGAATCCATCACATATGTAGATAAGTAAAAAGGGGGGTAAATTCTCTGAGAAACAGTTCTTTTAGACCGGTAATTTAAAATGGTCGTGGCTAAGTTGTTAGATAATATCCTAGCCCAATCCACAATAGTAGCATTAACAGTGACATTCAATAATGGTAGCCATTCAGATGAAAATTTATTAATTTCTAGCTTCCCAAAAAGCCTACAGAGCATAACAGTAGCAAAGCAATATGGGGAAGTGAGAGAACCAGTACTATACATACCATGTTTATCCCTTTTTAGTGGTTCGTCCCTCCTTGACCAATCCCTGGTGCATTCTACTAGGTTTTCATTTTCTTTAGCAAACTTCTCCATAAACTATTTTTTATAAGTCGCTTGTGGCTCTGGTAAATGATACATGAGTCTCAAATCTTGTGGAGTGAATGAGCCAATGAGTTCTTGACCCTAAGTCTTAAACTGTCTGTTTGTGATGTCAGTGTTGTCTAGTACCCATTTAAACATGTCCGTGTATGGAATAATTTTAGGCCTCGCTGCTATCCAGTGCAAGAACGAGCAAGCTAGCTCTGTAATAGATGCCTCAGAAGACCCATGTGAGCCTGCAGTAGTTGTAACCTCCATTATTTTGGGATTCTCTTCCTCAAGTAGACTGTACATGCCTTCCCAAGTAGTAATACCATCATCTTTGTTATAGGCAGTGTCTATATACAAGGACGTCATTTCTTTATCCTCAGAACTCGGAGCTTTGTCTTTCTTTCCCATAATATCCTGAATACTTCTTTGTATATTTTTCTTCTCTTCGTTCCTGCAGTTTACAAATGAGGAGTGAATAATGAAAAGAAAAAGGTGACGGGAAAGCTTTTAAATGCCGAAGACATATAAAATATACCACCTTACGTGAAATGCTCTTCGATCATAACAAAACCATATTTCATTAATGATTGACAACCAATTCATTGATTAACATTAAAGCGCATAATCAGGTCTCATTTTATGGAAAAAAAAATTTCGTACAATGAGCCCTAAAGATCTGTGATAAGGCGATCTGCAATTTGCTTTGCAATATCGCAAATCGCAGTATCGCAGATCGCAATCTCGTAGGATTAAAATATCACAATACCGCAATATCGCAAAATCGCAAAATCGTTGGATCGTAATATCGCAAAATCGCTATAGTGTAGCATATGACAAACATCTGTTAATTTTTTTCTACGAAACGCGATTTGCGATATGTGCCATCACATATCGACGATTTGAGGTTTTTCAGCGTAAGTGATATTTGAAGCATGCGATGCGATAAATGTTTTTAGTGCGTAGTTTCGCATCACGATCTCGCAATCTTTAGAATTCTGCTTGTAAGGAGATATTCATTACCTTTTTGCGATGCAATATTCCTTTAAGGAATGATTTTTATTCTATCTTATCATAAAACTTAATTTTTTTATATTTTTCAAGGGGTATTCTCCTAAGTCTATGATAATAAGTTTTATTGAAAAAAGGAAATACAAGCCTTAATCGATTTTTAAATTTTTTGAATAAGGGCCCCCACTTATTTAGTAGTAGTGAAAATATTAAATAAGAAGGGGGGTTGTTGCTGGCCATAACAATTGGAAATTCACTTGGAAGAAGCAGTTATCTCTGCTTTTCTTTTGAATTTTCTAAACTTCCAAAACATAAATTTTTTCATAAAATCAAATTTTGTTATAGAAAGACAA
The DNA here is from genome assembly GCA_034641835.2 of Pinus albicaulis. Lineage (NCBI taxonomy): Eukaryota > Viridiplantae > Streptophyta > Pinopsida > Pinales > Pinaceae > Pinus > Pinus albicaulis. The sequence goes on from CM076572.1 coordinate 538,459,678, forward strand.
AGTACATCATGCTTTTATCTATCAATGATATTTCGTTTCTTCTATATTCAACTTTGATTGTTTACTTCCTCAAGCTAGGCCTTGTATCTACATCAGTCATTACTTGGTTTATAAAGATAAAAACAAAGACTTCTCTGTAAATCAGTTCTAAATATGCTCATTTGTCATAGGTAGAGCCTCTACTACCAGCAGGCGTTTATAGCCTCGACAGGGTTACCTGTTACCCAGTAATGATCATGTATCCTACTTAGAGAAATATACAATTTTCAAAGAGAAATCCATATCCACACTTATTTCTTTTCATTTTCTTTTTTTACCCTTAAAGAACAACGTCTTGGTTTGGTAACCAATTTATGACAGTGCCATTCACTTGATTTATAACTTTGCTGAACAAGTTGGCTCGTGATGAGACCCCTTGTCTTTTGATTGCAACAATCTTGAGTCATTGCCCTGTTGTGATATGCAGTATTGGAAAAGTCAGCAAGCTATAATATTTATGATCATGACATGTTGGCTCGTGATGAGACCTCTTACTCTTTAAGTTAAAGTGTATCATTGGATTATTCCCTGAACATTGTAATTTCCTAGGTGGGGAGGAAGCCATTGTTTCCTTAAGATAGCTCTGGATGACAATGGTAGAGTTTTTGGAAAGAACTTTTCTACAGAGAATCTTCGTTTTGTTATCGATGCCTTTCATTGGACTGATATAAAACAATTTCCCACTAAAGGTTGCTTTTTATCAAAATTTACAAGGTTGAAACTAGTATCATTTCTAGGCCTAAAGCCTTTAACTATATCTTTCAATAATAATGATCAATTTTCTAGAAGAATTCTATTTATACAAGTGAAAAATAAAAATCTAAAAGAGAATTGTATCTTTTTCGTGAATTCCAAATGTAACCATTTACAATTGGTTTTATTATGAAAATAAAGAAAACTAATTTACAAAATAGAAGAATGATCTCCTATGGAAAATATTTTTTGAGGATCTGTCCATTAACAGGTAAAGACTCTCTTTTTCCTGTTAAATCCTGTAACATGAAAGTAGATGAACCTATGACTTCTGCGATTTGGAAAGGGCGAAGCCACATTCGTTGAAATTTCGTATGTTTTCCTTTTTCCTCATGAGCCTTGTCCCATTTTAAAACTAGATCTCCTATCTGAAAGTCTTTTCTGGATATCATGTTTGAATCAAAAGAAGCTTTTAATAATGCTTGGTGATGAGCATGAGTTATTTTGGACTGTTCTCATTGATCTTCTAGCTTAATTATTTCCAGGTACCTTAGTTGTAAGGAAGAAGCTGGTGCTTCATCAATATATTGAACTAAGGCCAAAGAGGGAATTGCTAGATGAGTTGGAAGAACTACTTCTTTCCCATAAACTAAATTAAAGGGAGAAGCGCCAATGGAGGCTTTCTGCATTATTCGATCTGCCCATAAAGCATATATTAAAGACTTATGCCAATTTTTGTGATTTTGATCAATGGTTTGCTTAATGATTCTGATTAAGTTTTCATTTGTAGATTTAGCTAATTCATTCCCCTGTGGGTAATAATTGGCAGAATATTTAAGTTTTAAACCTCTTTTGAGTGCAAATTCAGTCATAGAATTACCAGAAAAATACAATGCATTATCAAACATTAAAGCAGAAGGTAAGCCAAACCTGGTGATTATGAACTGATCTATGAACTCGATGATATGCTCAGCATTAGCTATCTTGAGAGGAACTGCTTCTACTCATTTAGTAAAATAATCAGTTGTTGTAAGGATATACCTATGTTGTTTAGAAGAGTGAGGAACGATCTCACCTATTATGTCCAATCCCCATTGATCAAAAGGCTGTTAAATGTTGACTGGTTGCAGCTGCAATGATGGTTTCTTTTGTCTCCCAACAGCGGTTTTAAAAACTTGACATTTCCTTACGTAGCTATGTGATTCTTTGAATAGTGTGGGCCAGTAATAGCCTGCACGGAGGATTTTATGTGCAGTAGCGTCTCCAGCATAATGTCCGCCTGCTGGCCCATCATGGAGTTCCTGCAAGACTTTTCCCGCTTCAAATTTCTCAAGACATCTAAGGAGAATATAATCATAATTCATTCTAAAAAGAACATCATTCATAAGTTGATATTGTTTAGCTTTCAATTTTAGAGCTCTTTTCTCAGTGTAATTGAGATTTGGAGGAGCATATCCATTCTTTAGATAAAATATGATATCAACGTATAACGATTCAACATCGTTTAGGCTTACCTCATACATTTGTATCTCTGCAGATGGTATTTCGGAAATAATAGATGCTCCAGCTAGAATTTTGCAAAAGCCTTGACCTCTTACAATACTCGCTGGTTTGATTTCTACGTCATATTCTTGTAAGGCAGTAACCCAATTGGTTCTTTTCTCACCCACATCTTTCTGTACTAAGAGATTTCTTACCGCTGGAAATGGTACTATGATTTTTGTATGGGTTTTAAGCAGAAAGGGTCTAAAATATTTAATTTCTTTGAAAACAGCATAAGCTTGTTTCTCTACATCTGAATAATTTAACTCAGCCCCCTATAAATTTGAACTGAAAAAATCAATTTGGGCTTCTGCCTTGTCTTGATTTGTTTGAGTGAGTATCGTAGCATATGATTTATCAGAGGCAAATGTATATAGAATAAAAGGATCGGAAAAATTTGGAGTTGCTAAAGATGGAGTGTTAACAATTGCTTGTTTGATCAGATTGAATGCCTCATATTCGTCTTGGCCCCATTTGAAGTTTGAGTTCTTTTTAATCATTGCTTGTAAAGGGGATACAATTCTTGAAAAATCTGGCACAAATCTCTTTACAAAATTAATCTGGCCAAGGAAAGATTGCATAGCTTTCTTGTTGTGAGGTAGGGGTATTTTGGAAATCTCCTTGATTCTATCAGGATCAATATGAATTCCAGATTTTGATACTATGAATCCAAGAATTTTTCCTTCACTTAATGCAAAAAAGAAAATTTTCAGGTTAAGTGAAATTCCATACCTTTGACAACGTTGGAAGATCTATTTTAAATCTCTAATATGATTGCCTCATTTCTTGGAATATACAGTTATATCATCCAAGTAAATTACCACTGGTTTGTTAACTAATCCCTTGAATGCAATGTCCATGGCTCTCTGAAATGTGGCACCAGCGTTGATCAAACCAAAGGGCATATTTTGATATGAGTAAGTGCCCCATTTGGTTCTAAATGTGGTTTTCAATTGATCATCGGGATGGACCAACACTTGGTTGTAACCAGAGAAACCATCTAAGAAGGACATTAATTCTGATCCTGCGACTGCCTGTAATATTTTCTCCATAGGAGGCAAAGGAAAATTATCTTTTTGGCAGGCTTTGTTAAGATTTCAAAAGTCAATGAAAATTCTAATGTCTCTGTTCTTCTTTCTAACGGGAACCATATTGGAAACCCATTTAGAATGTCGAATAGGAAAGATGATCTTGGCTTTCAATAACTTATTGAGTTCATATTTGATCTGGTTTTCTAAATTGGGATGGATCTTTCTCAGCTTTTGCTGGACAGGTTTTTCATCGTTTATCATTGGGATAGTATGTTGGATGATATAAGTGTCATAAGTTTTGAGTTCATCGTAGTTCCAAGCAAAGAAACTTTTGTATTGTTTCAAAAGATGAACATACACTAATTTTTCTTCAGGAGCTAGGTCAAGGCCTAGGTTGATATTCTGTGGTTTGGTATCAGTTCCTAGATTTACTAATTCATAGTTCAAAGTTGAACTTTGCAGTTTTGAATTGGTAGATCTTTTGAATCGATCTTTCAAATCATAAAGGTCTTCTAACTTGACTACTGACTTTGGAATATCATTATTAGCGCTATCTTGCTGCAATTTTCTGTCATGTTGGTCCTCATCAATTATCTGATTGGTGTAAGATCCTTCAGATGTGAGGAAGTTTACAATATCAGGATCATCGTTGAAAATCCTCCAATTGGTAATGTTATCAGGAATTGAGGGTCTAAAGATTAGTTCGATTGAAAACCGATCAGGGCTATAGTCTTCTGAAGGAATCAGCTTGGAAGCTACGTTAGCTAGGAGGTCTGCACTAGCATTCTGGAGTCTGGGGATTGATGAAATATTAAACGCTATAAAGTGTTTAGTCAGATCTTGAACTTGTTAGTCTCCTATACCAATAGGAGTCATATTTCATGATTGTCTTGATGAATTATGTAATATGTTCAAACCTTTTTCTTGTTGCAAAGGTGTTCCATATTCTCGAAAAAAATCAAAAAATCAAAAAATTTAAAAAATTTAAAGAGGGTATACCCTAAAATAAAAATCAAAGGGTGAAAAAATAAAATGGCCAAAAAAGTAAAAGAAAATGAACCCCACCAAAAGAAAGGCCAAGGAAAGTGTGCAAATCCAAATGCCACTACTTTTTGCTCTTTTGTCATAATAAAATTGTGTGCAACTTGTATTTTATGCCACAATTCATGAACAGTCAAACAATTTAAGCTTAGCTAGTTCATTTTTCAATTTCCTGTTTTAGAGATAGAGAATAAAATATGACCAACTGTTTAATCTTGGCAGATAAGTAGATAGGTAGAGTAAATAAAAGGAGCTCAGTAGTTTAATCTGATCCCTTGGTTGTAATAAGGTTAGAGCGAGATAGATTTTCATATGTAAAAGAAAAGTGTGATAAGGGTTTTCCAGTCTAAGTGAACCCTAATAAAGAAGAAAAATGGCAGAGTAAAGTAGGTAGGGTAGGTAGATGATGTTGTTGAATTACCTATGGTGAATGATGGCTTTTGATGGTTGAAATTTTAACTTTCATCATAAGTGCAAAGGCAAATAATACATTGGAAGAATGGCAAGCAAGACAAAGCAAAATTATTAACTTCCCCTCTCATTTTCCCTAAACATTTCAATAATTTCCCCTAAGTACTAAGGTATTTGAAGATTAAAGGGGCTCAAGGCATTTCCTTGACTTTTGGAGGGACCGGACCCTCGACCCAATAATTGGAAAACCCTAAGTATTTAAAAACATTCATTATCACACTCATTCATTTCTAAAAAAATCTTTTCCTAAGTAAAATCCCATTTTACTTAGGAAAATCATACAATATTCCATAAAAACCCCTTTTTCATGCAAGCATAAGTTAAATACATTATTCTGATGTTTTATACTTAGCACTTAGTTCATTTGTCATATTAAAATTTAATTTATCATTTAAATCCCTATTGAAATAACCTTTTCCGATAGAATATAACTCTTACATAATAGCCCCAAAAACCTATATATTATAATTTTAGCCAAAGTTAATAAATACCACGTGTTCAAATAAAATACCCACTTTATAAATCCCTTTGGCTAAATATATCTTTATATAATTACCCCACCCCCTATGGTAAGCGAATCGCATTGGTTTAAATTACCATATAATAAAAATATATCAAAAACCTTTAAACATATGATTTATATGTTTAAAAAAAAAAATTAAACCCGAAGTTTAATTCAAACCAAACTTCGAAACAACCCATTCCTCGCGCATTTTTTATCCCCGACCCTCATCGTAAAAATGAATTAATTAATCCTCACGATTAATTAATAACCTCCCCCGCCAATGAAAACGCTACCGATGAGATTAATTAAAAATTAATCGCGTCGGGCCCGCCTGTTAAGTCCCTGTTATCTCGACATTCCGACCACCGTCCGATCGACTGATCCAAGATCAACGGCCATTAACGATATCGATAGCCATCTGCGCCCGAACGATAACGCATGATGGCCAAGCGGCTTTCCAAACCGTACAGAGCCACGCGTCGTTTGTTGTATGGAATTGCTGCCCCTACGCTCAAAACCGCCCTGTCCCAAAAGCGGTGCGATGGAAATCGCTTATCGCTTATCCTCTGTGACGCATCCACCGTACCTGTTGATGTCATCAATCAAAACCCGCCACCCTTTTGACTTTGTAAATAAAGAAAATTGTGCCTGCATCATTTTCATTATTTCATGTGCCAACCAGTCTCCCATGCAACGAAATTTCAAAAATCAACCATTGAAGACTGCCGACCGTTGTTTTGCTGAAGGAAATTGAAGCCGAATACTCCAGAATTCATTCGCCATAGCCAGTACCTATTTAACCACTGTTAATTTCCCATAAATAGGTATTTACTCCAAATTCTCGTTGAACTCTGTTAAAAAGCCCTGGTTCTGGTTTTAATTTAGCACTAAGGTCTGAAAAGAACTACAATTTGATCTATTTTAGTTCAAAAAACTGCAAACTATATTCCCAAAACTGGTAATTGTGCCCCTTTTCTATAAAAACCCCGAATTTCCATTTCTGAATCCACAAGAACTAGAGAATGGAAGTTCCAGTAGCTTTGAATGTCGCGCCCCTCAATGCTCCTCACAAGGACTTGGATTATTTGCCTTTAGCCGATATGGATTTTCAAATTGAGGACCTTCAGCTTAGTGAGAATCCTCTTCGAATATTTTTCCACTGTAGAGACAATTATTTCAATGGTTTTGACATCTTTGGACTTTGGGAATCAAATATTCCCATGTACCTTCTCCCCTCGGTCCACATTTTTCCTGAGTTAATCCATCACTGGGATGCAAATTATGATCCTAACCAGCGAGCAGTTTTATCCCCAAGCCAAAGTGTCATTTTCCCAATAACTGCTCAGTCCATAAATGAAATGCTACAATTCCAACCTGGTCAAGCCCTCACCCCCCTGTCCATGGTTGAATTACTTGAGAAATCTACCAATATATCCCATGAATAGTTAAACTGCCTATGCCAAACCTTCATGTTACCTGAGCATCAGCCCAAAAGCCTTCCCCCTTATGGGTATAATTTTTTCACTGAAGAAGATAGAATTATCCTAAACATGACATCTTTCATAATGGGTTTCAATACTAGTGAGTATGTTGATAAATTAACCCTAGTATTGTTATCTATTTTTACCCCTGGACAGCCTCCTGCTGTCAAGTACGATTTTGCATCTTATATTGCTGACAAAATCCATGATCAGTTCATGAGATTTGGCAATGAAAGAGTGTTCAAGTATTCTTCTGTCATATATCACCTCATGATTTACTTTCAATCAGAGAGTTTCCCTTTTTATGTTAAGAAAATTGATGCCAAGGGGAATCCCAGGTCAGTCATCTTTTGGTCTTCTATTACTCACAATTCCATTGATTATCCTTATTCCTATAATGAGTTTGTTGACCTTTTTATCCATCCTGCCACTACCTTGCTGACAGGAATCTCTCCTCCTAGGATTAACAATGAAATCAAGAAAATCCTTCAGCTTTCAAAGCAGTACAAGGTAGGTGACTGGTACCTTTATCAAAACCACACAGAGATCATAATATATGGATGTGAATTATGCCCATTCAAATTTCCCAAGTATGTCCCAATGAGACTCTTTGCATTAGAATATTTCAGGCAGATGAATAATTCAGATATAGTTCATTTCTGCAATGCAAATAAAAAGGCTCAGCTCAGGATCAAGAGCCAATTAGGTCCCTTTATTTGTAATTCTAGGGAAGCTGGAACAGAAGCCGAAAGAATTTTAGAAGATTATCTCAGACTACAAAAGAGGTTCTACTGGGTGCCTTATGACCCAAACAATTTTTTCTGTGATAGAACAATGAAAAATAAACTATCACCATACATCCATGAAAGAATCCCAGAAATAGAACAATATGCTAATACGGATGAATGGGTGGAAGGAACTTTGGTTGAAAAATATAGTGAGTAGGTTAATGTTGAAAATGTGATGAAAGATCTTGAAAAGATACTTGACCTAGACTCTTTTGGACAGGTGCAGATACTAGGATCTTCTTCAGCAGGGACTTCACAACAAAAATTGCAAGAGATTAGTACAATGGCAGTGGAATCTAAAGGAAAAGAAAAAGAGCCTGATATACAAATTATTGAAAAATTCACAGTGACAGAACTGCCTCAGACTTCTAAGGGACAAGAGCAAGTATAGATTCCTCCTACTCAGGTCAATGAGCCAGAAATTTCTATTTTACAAACTCCCCTGAATGTAGAAAAGGGTAAAAAGAGAGAGGCTGAAGCATCTACTCCTATTGGTAGCTCCTCTGAACAACAAGGTGTTAAAAGACAGAAATTAACTCCTCTTCTAGAAGCTGAATCAGTTCAAGAAATCCCTGATAGCCAGGAAAGAGAAGACAGTCAGCAAACAGGTACAGGTAGTGGGACATCCACTAATTTTCAAAGAAGGGGACTACAGAGGCAACAAAGCACAAAAATATCTTCTTTCAAACCTCCAGTGAAAGAAGCCTGGGACATCAAAAGAACATTCATCAATACAAAGGCTAGGAACGATCCACTTAGACTTCAAGTGTACAACCAATATTTGAAAATGGCTCCTAAGAATCAAGAAAGATTGATGTCAGCTTATGACATCCAACAGGGTAAGATGTTAATGAGCCACTTCAAACCCAGGGTGCAGCAACCTCAGTCAGCTGCAAATTACATTAGAACTGATTTTGAAGTCTTAGCAAAGGATATTCATCCTTTAGATCAAATTGAGCTACACAAGCAAATAGGTGAGATGATTTATTCTACTCTGACGGATAAATCAATGATAGCCCATAAGTTGCAGGATTCTTTGGATAACAATAATACTCAATTGCAGCTTGAGAAAGCTTCCTCCCAGGCTAAGGATAATAGAATCAAAAATTTAGAAGAAATAATCATTGGTTTGGGTCACAATCCTAAAGATGTGAAAGGTATCGAAGCTTTGATCAAAAGAAAGGATGATGATATTGCAGCTTTGAGAAAACAACTGAAATTACCAGCCTGCAGACATCCACAGACTGCAGAAATCATCAAAAAAAATTCTGTGGAAGAAATAATGGATTTTCTCTTAAAATTCAATGAGCAACTTAACGCAACTGAGAAAGAGCTTGAGCAAGCATTGAAAGATAAGTAGGCAAATATTCCAGCATCTACAGTAGAAGTTGTGACAGGTACAACAACAATAGGTTAGCCAACAGAATTGCCACAGGGCAGCACTACAAATTTGAACACTGATGAATTAACAAAGTCAATGGAAGAAATGACACTTTAGGCCATAGAGCTCTACAAAGCAAAGGAACAATTGGCCACTCTATAACAGAAATATGATCTTTCAAAAATGAATGCTGCCGATAAAACAAGGGAAGTGAACAAATTAGAAAATTGGTTAAGGCATTAGAAAAGGATCTCACATTGGAGAAATCTTTAAGAGAAATAAAGGAAATTCTTTGGGATAATATCATTCAATCAATAAAGGACGTCTGGTCCTCAATCCAAATAATGGATGAACAAGATGACTTAGTCAAATTGGCCCTGGATGAGATTGAAAGAGCAAGAGAAGAGTTGGGAAATATGAGAGAAGAAGCCAATAGACTTATACATTTTTTGAATACTCAAAATAAAGATCAACTTGCAGAATTTGGTATTCAGGACAGGACTGGAAAAATTTTGGAAATAAAGAGATTTTTTACTAAAATAACTCTGGTACAAAATTTAGAACGAAGGTGCTCAGATATGCAAGAAGAAATCATTGCCTTCAGAGAAAGATTGAATATTTTGTTAAACAAAGGATTGCCTAGTCCTATGGTTTCAGAAGATAAATATATGAACCTTGATAGTTATGTTGAAAAATTGGACAAATATGCTCATAATCAAGCCAGTTCTTCAACCAGTTCATCAACAACAGCATTGCCCACAGGAAGAAATATTCATGACAAATTGGAAAATTTATTTTATCTTGAGCATGAAGTAAATCACTTGTTCCTAAATTAGCCTAATTTCTTCAGATATACTGAGGCTGATGAAACACTGAGAAAGTTGCAAAGGACCAGAGTTCCAAAAGCTAAATGGTGGGAAGAAATGATGGAACTTTTGTAAAGATTATCCTTGCATAAATTTTCTATTTACCACAGTATATCATGATAAAAAGGATAGGAAGATGAACAAAGGTCAAAGTGTATCAGAGCAGTCAAAGAGTATCAGTTAAACGAAGCATCTAGCACATAATTACTGGAGAGGACAACATCAAGCCAAATCATAAGGCATGCCTCCAACACATTCTCAAAAGAAGTAAACAACACAACATTAGTTACCATTCTTTCTTATCTACGAGACCATCTGTCTCTATTTTATTGTAATTTACTTATGAGTCATCCTAGATAATATCTCAAGTTGTTATGAGATATTTTTTGTAACTTTTTGTATAAATATTCCCTCAATCGAAGTATTGAGGGTGAATTCTTAGACATTGCTGTAACATTGACTATTTTGGAATAAAAGTGCTTTGGAGAAATTTATTTGTGGCTAAGCTGGATAATGAATTGAAGCGAAAGACCTTTTACAGGATTCATGCTTTAGACTACGGATCAATAAGTTTATCTTTCTCTTGTGTTTTAAAGTGTTTATATCTGTTTATTATGTCATTGTGTTTCATTTCTGAATGACTAATGAAAAGGAGTAAATCAGAAAGTACTTAAGTGTAATTTGATTTTAATCATTGATTATTCTAAATGTTTTCTTCTAAACTAGTTTAAACAAGGAATTCTTAATTGCTCCTGTTTTTCTAGTTTAAGAATTTTGGTTATTTAATAAAGAATACTTCATTTCTCTTTGTTAATAATCACTCAATTTTCCCTCTTACGAATGTGTTGAAAGATTCTTAGTTTCCTTTCATCCATTTAAATCCATTCCATTCACTTTAGATCTAAAATTGTTCTCTGTTTGATTATCTTGCCCTGTAAAACCATCTTTTGTCTGGAGACTTAATCCAGTGAAGCCATATTTTTGACTCCATAGCCCAATGGACTAAGCTTCTCAATTTTTCCCTCTGCTATCGAATTCCACCACCTAAATTCAAACAAAACCTGTGAACTTTACAACTAGCCTAATATCTTCTAAAAACAAAGCTAAATTTTATAGAGAGAGCCCTCTCTGGGTACAGATTGGCTAGATTCTGTACCTAAAAGATTGGTTTGTGGTTACCTCGGACCCCTTTCCTCTTCCAACAACTTCAAGGAAAATCTGAGTGATAACATAGTGGCGAATCCACTGGGGACCTGAATATTTTTATTTGTTGCTGTTTATTTTACAAACTACAGACAGAGCCTAAAGTTAGCCAGGTAGCCTTTGAACTGCTTTTGCTCTGCAATTGCAAAGTAAATAAATGTTACTTCAGCCTATTTCTAGTATATTTTGTGAACTAAACTTTGGTTTCAAAAATTTGATCAGTTCCTCTAGTTAAAAATAAATCTTTGAGAAAATCTAAATCCAATGTCTGAAATTTCTTAAAGAAAATAGTCGAAGTTGTATTTTTCATTCCATCTTAATTAAAAAACCAAAAAATATCACTTAAGAAAGCTGGCTTCAGAAAGGACTCGTTATACCAGGGCTAATCCTGATCCAAATTCTCCCCCTGTGTTTGAAAATCCGAATCTGATTCCCAGAATTCTTAGAAGACAAGATAGTTAAGAAATCTCTGGAAGTTCTCGGCCTCTCTATAGATATATTTCCTATCCAGTGAAGTGGATTTATCTTGAGGACGAACCTTTTGATGAACAGTTTGAAACATCTTTATTTGTAAATTTTTCTGAATCTGAGTTATCCAATTTGGTTCCTGACCCATTGTTTCTTGAAGATTTACAATTTCTATTTGTTACATCACACCTTGACAAATATTTGCGAGATTATATTCAATATGAAATTACCTCTGCAGAAACTTCAAATATTTCTGTAATCACTTCTGCTTCCCCAAGTTCATCAACTTTTCCCCAAACATCTCAAACTCAGACTACCCCTTCCACCCCTCCACCCATCACTCATAAACCAACCTCACCTGTTATCCCACTACCTCTTCCAATGGCTAACAGATATGCTCCCTTAAGGTTACCAGCTAATCTAGGGGCTATGCCTCAAGATTACCAATCTAAAATCACTCCTTTTGATGGTTCTGGTACTTATACTACTCAACAGCATACTAAAAGGATGATCGATTACTTTGAATTTTATGAAATAGATGCTGATGATGTTACAATGAGAATTTTTGTCCAAAGTCTTACTAGAGAAGTTAGAACCTGGTTCAGGGCTCTTCCTGTAGACAATATTGTTGACTTACCAACCCTTTATAGATCATTTTTAAATAGATGGGAGAAGAAGAAAGACCCTCTTCAAATCCTATCAAACTTTGGAAAACTAAAAAGAGGACCAAACGAGACCGTGCAAGATTATGTCACCAGATTCAAAGAAGCCTACAATGCTATTCCCAAAAATCTTAGAGCTCCTCCAGATTCAGTATTAATCAAATTCCCTGATGGATTTGATTCCGATATAGCATATAAAATTAGGGAAAGAGCTCCTCAAACTCTAGAATAAATGCAAAGCATACTTGTTAGTGTTGAAGCTAACCTGATAGAAAAACGAGCTAGAGCCAGAGCTGAAAGAAGAATGTCTGTAAACGAAGAACCCTCAGCTTTTGATAAGAAACTGGATTCTATACTCAAAGGAATGGAAAGACTAGGAGATAGAGTAGAAATTATTGAAAAGAATAAAGCTCCTTGGGATGGTCAACCTGGTAATCCTGTGAGAAATCCAAAACTCAGAAGAAACCAAAATCAAAATACTGGAAAAACTGGTCCTGACCAAAACATTAGGCCCCCATTCCAGGAAAATTATGTTGAAGGCTCAACTTCTGAGGAACCTACTTATGATGTTCAAATAAACAACTTTACTGAAGATGAAAATGAGCCAGAAATTTTCTTGACCCAAGATGATCAAGAAGCTCACGTGATTAAACAGTTTCAAACTCAATCAGGAGAATCGTTTGACTTTAAGGAAGGATATGACACAGCCATCTACGAAGTTCATAAGAAATACAATTTTAGGATCAGAAGAGTTGATGTTCCAGAACCAAGTAAACAAAAAAACACAAAGAAACCCCTCAAAGGTAAGGTCAGTACTACCCCTGTAAATATTCTCACTAGATCAGATCCCAATCCTGCCCATCCAATAATTGAAGATGTATCTGATACTCAACTGAATAACAGACAAATTTATAATACTCTTCCCCCTAAGGAAATGTAGAGGAACCTCTAGAAGTTGAATCGGAAACAACTTCAAGTCACAACCCCACTCCTGAAAAGGAGAAAAACACTGAAAACACAGAAGAAAAATACAACCCAACTGTTCGAAATACTAAGATTCAAAATGAGAAACCTTTTAATCTGGAAGCTGAAGTAGGAAAATTTAAAATAGTTGCTCCACTATCCGAATTAGCTAAACATGATGTCTACAGAAGAAAAATCTATAGATCACTTAATATTCCTGGAAATGATGACACAGTTAATGTTTTTGATGACCAACCCAGATTAATTTTTGGCCTTGAAGTAAATGGAAAACCTGGAAGTGGAGGAACTCCTCCATTTTATATAAGTTTGAATATACATGACAAAATACTTCACAATGCCATGCTTGATTCTGGAGCGTCTCATAATTTAATGCCCAAGGCTGTAATGGAAAGATTAAATCTAGACATCACCAGACCATATAAAGATCTCTTTTATTTTGATTCAAGTCAGGTAAGATGTTTAGGATTAATCAAATATTTGTGTGTTACATTGGTTCAATACCCTGCTAAATCAATTTTGATGGATATAGTAGTAGCAGATATTCCTCCAAAATATGGTATGCTATTGTCTAGATCCTGGAGTGCCAAACTTGGAGCATCTCTTCAATTAGATATGTCATATGCTACTATTTTAGTATTCGGCCAACCTAAAAGACTATACCGAGAAACCTTGATGAAATATGTTGTCAGTAGTCAGGAGAAACCTGAAAATTTCCCTATCTACTCTGTACACTCTGATATGGACTCATTTATTCTCTATAATGCTGAAATTGATCTTCCCACTGAACTAGAAGCACCAGAAACATAACCAAAAGAGATAACAAGTCATAAATCTAGTGTTCAAATCCAGGAAATCTCAGAGGAAAAAGAAACATCAGAAACTCATGAAATACCAGAAGAAACTAAAAAACCAGATCTCCATGTTAAGAAAATTACTGAAAAAACACCTGATGAAGATTATGAACATGAAATTCTTTGGCATTTAGAATTTGATGGTTCAGTTAATAATTTAGGAGCAGGAGCTGGAATTCAGATACACAACGTTGAAAATGATCATGCTGAAGGCCATGCTTACAGTTTGAACTTTAAATGCACTAATAATATGGCAGAGTACGAAGCTCTTTTGTTAGGGCTTAAACTTGTCAAAAATTTAGGAGCAATTAGAGTATCTGTTATAGGAGATTCTGATTTAATTATTCAATATATCAATGGTGAATGTTCGACAAAATATCCCAGACTAAGAGAATATAGAGGAACAGTTGTGGAAATTCTCAATACTTTTCTACAGGCTCAGCTTGCAAAAATTCCAAGAAAACAAAACTTGCATGCTCATAGCCTCGCAATGTTTGCTAGCACTTGTAAATTACCATTTGAACCTAATCATCAGTTCACAGCTGAGATTAGACATAGACCAGCTATACCAAACAATCTTATGAATTGGAAAGTGTTTGCAAATGACAATCAAATTAACAATTTTCTAACTTTAGAGAATGAATTTTCTAACAGTAGTATAGATGAAGATACAATCATTGACTCTGATCAAATAACTGAACAAGAAACAAACATTTCTGAAGAGAGTGCCATTCGAATGCTCCATACAACGAAATTCACCAGAAAATGCATGCAGGATCTTAAACAAATGGAGGTTGATGAGATTATAGAAGATGAGTCTGAAATCATTAATCTGAAAGATAATCACTTACCCAAAGGATTGACTCCTCTAAAAGATCTTTTTGACTCTAATGACATTCCACTGAAACCTAAAATGGAACCTCTAAAAGCTGATATTGAGGAATACAATCTAGGGACTGAAGAAAAACCTAAAGTAATAAAGTTATCAAAATCGTTGCCTCCAGATCAAAACAAAAGTATGTTGAATTATTAACAGAATTCTAGGATTTTTTTTCCTGGAGTTATGAGGATTTAAAATCATATGAAACATCTATAATTAAACATACCATACCTTTAAAACCAGATCAGAAACCATTTAAGAAAAAACTGAGAAGAATCAACCCTGTATTGTTACCTTAAATTGAAAAGGAAATTAAACGAATGTACGATGCAGGAATAATTGCTCCAATTAGATTTTCAGAATGGGTGTCCAACTTGGTCCCTACTAGAAAGAAAACTGAGGAAATTAGATTGTGTGTTTATTTGAGGAATCTAAACAAGGTTTCTTTGAAGTAAAATTACCCTTTTCCCAAGATGGATCACATTTTGCAAATGGTAGTGGGTGCTTCAAGGATTTCTCTTTTGGACGGGTTCTCAAAATACAACCAGATTCTGGTTCATCCTGATGACCAAGACAAAAAAACCTTTACAACACCATGGGGTACTTTCAAATATGTCAAAATGCCATTTGGGCTAAAAAATTCTGGAGCAACTTTCCAAAGAGCAATGGACATTTCATTTGCCAAAGAAATTCATGACTTTCTTGTTATATATCTGGATGATTTAACTATTTTTTCCAAAACAGATCAGCAACATTTAGACCATCTTAGACAAGTGTTCATAAAATGTAGGAAGTATGGCATTTCCTTGGATCCGAAAAAGTCATTGTTTGCTCTTGAAGAAGGTAAACTCCTGGGCCATATCATATCAAAAGATGGCATTATAATTTATCCTGAAAGAATACAAGCCATATTGCAGATACCTCATCCAAGAAATGTTAAAGAACTTCAAGCTTTCGTAGGAAAAATCAATTTTTTGAGAAGATTCATTTCTAGTTTAGCTGAATTAATTAGATTAATTACTAACATTTTAAGAAAGGATTCGAGTATTAAATGGAAAGTAGAAGCCAAGAAATCATTTGAAGATATTAAAATGGCTTTAACTAGACCGCCAGTTCTAACCAGTCCACAATTTGATAGAGATTTCATCATTTTTTCCTTTGCATTAGAACATACTGTAGCAGCTATTTTATTACAAAAGGATGATCAAGGATGTGAAAAACCTATAGCCTTTTTCTGTAAAGCATTAAGAGATGCATCATTAAAATACAATATCATGGAGAAACAAGCTTTTGCACTTGTAAAAGCTATTAAAGATTTCAGAATTTATATATTGTATTCTCATGTGATAGCTTATGTACCAACTGCTGTTGTCAAAGACATCTTGACTCAAGATGGAATTGAGGGCAAAAGAGGTAAATGGATTGCTACCATATTAGAATATGATATAGAGATAAAACCTACAAAACTTATTAAAGGACAGGGATTGGCTCAACTCATGACAGAAACAAATTGCCAAGCCCTGGATATTAATGAATTGGATGACAATCAGGAGATGGCGACTCCACAAATCAGCTAGGCCTTTTTAGACTCACCTTGGTATGCTGACATTGTTTATTTTTTATTAAACCTGCAAGCCCCTCCAGGGTTATCCAGAACTAAACAGAGGTTTTTAAAGACGATATCCTTAAAATATTGTATTTTAGATAATGTGCTCTTTTGGAAGAACCATGATGGTATTCTATTAAATTTTTTATTGAAATATGAAGTTGACAAGGCTCTCAATGAATTCCAAGATTGTGGTGGACACCTTTACTAGAGATCTACAGTAGACAAGATCGTGAGGGCTGGATTTTATTGGCCTACCTTGTTTTCCGATGTAAAGAAATTTGTAACTGCTTGCCATAAGTGTCAAATATTTGAAGGCAAGATAAAATTGTTACCTTTACCTTTAAAACCAATCTCAACCGAAAAACCATTCCAACAATGGGGCCTGGATTTCATTGGAGAAATCCATCCTCCATCTTCTGGCCAACACAGATGGATCCTTACTGCCACAGATTACTTTACTAAATGGATTGAAGCAGTTCCATCCAAACAAGCTAGTGACTCTGTAATCATAGGATTCCTAGAGACCAATATACTATCAAGATTTGGCTGCCCTGAGAAAATCATAACAGATAATGCTGCTGCTTTCAAATAAAAAAAGATGATTAGTTTCTATAATAAGTATCATATTACCTTGAGCCATTCAACAGCCTATTACCCCCAGGGTAATGGACTGGATGAATCTTCCAATAAAAGTCTTGTTAATATCATTAAAAAATTATTGGAAGAAAATAAGAAGAATTGGCATAAGAAACTTATCAATGCACTATGGGCAGACAAACTTACCACCAAGAAATCAATTGGGACTAGTCCTTATGAATTATTTTATGGTATGGAGGCTATATTTCCATCATCTTTAGGAGTTCCTGTGATGAATTTACTTCAAAGAAGTCTATCAAAGATCACAAGTCTTACAGGAAAAATTAAAGAAGATGTTTGACAAAAGAACAAAAGTAGAGGATTTCCAGTTCGGAGATAAAGTTTTAAGATGGGGTTCTAGAAGAGAGGATAAAGGAAAACGTGGGAAGTTTGACTTCCTATGGAAAGGACCTTACATCATACATGATTTACAAGGAAATAACACATATTATCTGAAAGTTTTGGATGGTTCAGAGACTGAGGAAGGACCAGTAAATGGTCAAATGTTAAAGCATTAATTCAATCCTATCTATTAGGACATTATGATTTCTAACTTGCATATACTATATCCTTTGTAATGTTTCAGTTTGGATTGGATGGTAATTGCTGGAGTTGAAGCCCGAAGAGAAGGCCCTAAGCTCCAGAGATTTTACTATCATACATAAAATAAAGAAACAAAAGAGAAGAATATTCCATGGTTCATATTAAGACATTTTGAGGCATCTGACCCGTTGTTCTTCACTTTTCACCAAGAAAAGCCATCCCCAAGTGGAGCCAGTGTTAGTCTCGTATACCAATAGGAGTCATATTTCATGATTGTCTTGATGAATTATGTAATATTTTCAAACCTTTTTCTTGTTGCAAAGGTGTTCTATATTCTCAAAAAAACCAAAAAATCAAAAAATTAAAAAAATGTAAAGAGGGTATACCCTAAAAGAAAAATCAAAGGGTGAAAAAATAAAATGGCCAAAAAAGTAAAATAAAATGAACCCCACCAAAAGAAAGGGCAAGAAAAGTGTGCAAATCCAAATGCCACTACTTTTTTCTCTTTTTTAATAATCAAATTGTGTGAAACTTGTATTTTATGCCAAATTTCATGAACAGTCAAACATTTTAAGCTTGGCTAGTTCATTTTTCAATTTCCTGTTTTAGAGATAGAGAATAAAATCTGGCCAAACTGTTTAATCTTGGCAGATAAGTAGATAGGTAGAGTAAATAAAAGGAGCTCAACAGTTTAATCCGAGCCCTTAGATGTAATAAGGTTAGAGCTAGATAGATTTTCATATGTAAAAGAAAAGTGTGATAAGGGTTTTCCAGTCTAAGTGCACCCTAATAAAGAAGAAAAATGGTAGAGTAAAGTATGTAGGGTAGGTAGATGATGTTGCTGAATTACCTATGGTGAATGATGGCTTTTGATGGTTGAAATTTTAACTTTCATCATAAGTGCAAAGGCAGATAATACATTAGAAGAATAGTAAGCAAGGAAAAACAAAATTATTAACTTCCCCTCTCATTTTCCCTAAACATTTCACTAATTTACCCTAAGTACTAAGGTATTTGAAGATTAAAGGGGCTCAAGGAATTTCCTTAACTTTTGGAGGGACCGGACCCTCGGCCCAATAATTGGAAAAACCGAAGTATTTAAAAACATTCATTATCACACTCATTCATTTCTAAAAAAATCTTTTCCTAAGTAAAATCCCATTTTACTTAGGAAAATCATACAATATTCCATAAAAACCCCTTTTTCATGCAAGCATAAGTTAAATACATTATTCTGATGTTTTATACTTAGCGCTTAGTCCATTTGTCATATTAACTTTTAATTTATCATTTAAATCCCTATTGAAATAACCTTTTCCTATAGAATATAACTCCTTTTACATAATAGCCCGAAGAACCTATATATTATAATTTTAGCCAAAGTTAATAAATACCACGTGTTCAAATAAAATACCCACTTTATAAATCCATTTGGCTAAATATATCTTTATATAATTACCCCGCCCCCATGGTAAGCGAATCGCATTGGTTTAAATTACCATATAATAAAAATATATCAAAAACCTTTAAACATATGATTTATATGTTTAAAACAAAAAATTAAACTCGAAGTTTAATTCAAACCAAACTTCGAAACAACCCATCCCTCGTGCATTTTTTATCCCCGACCCTCATCGTACAAAGGGATTAATTAATCCTCACGATTAATTAATAACCTCCCCCACCAATGAAAACGCTCCTGATGAGATTAATTAAAAAATAATTGCGTTGGGCTCGCCTGTTAAGTCCCTGTCATCTCGACATTCCGACCACCGTCCGATCGACTGATCCAAGATCAATGGCCATTAACGATATCACTAGCCATCCGTGTCCAAAACAAACGCGTGATAGCCAAGCGGTTTTCCAAACCGTACAGACCCAAACGTCGTTTGTTGTATGGAATCGCTGCCCCTCCGCTCAAAACCACTTTGTCCCAAAAGCAGTGTGATGGAAACCGCTTACCGCCTATCCTCTATGACACGTACACCATACCTCTGATGTCATCAATCAAAACCTGCCACCCTTTTGACTTCATAAATAAAAAAAATTGTGCCTGCATCATTTTCATTATTTCATGCGCCAACCAGTCTCCCATGCAACGAAATTTCAAAAATCAACCATTGAAGACTACCGACCGTTGTTTTGCTGAAGGAAATTGAAGCCGAATACTCTAGAATTCATTTCCCATAGCCAGTACCTGTTTAACCACTGTTAATTTCCCATAAACAGGTATTTACTCCAAATTCCCGCTGAACTCTGTTAAAAATCCCTGGTTCTGGTTTTAATTTCGCACTAAGGTTTGAAAAGAACTACAATTTGATCTGTTTTAGTTCACAGAACTGCAAATTATATTCCCAAAACTGGTAATTATGCCCCTTTTCTATAAAAACCCTGAATTTCCATTTTTGAATCCACAAGAACCAGAGAATGGAAGTTCTGGTAGCTTTGAATGTCACGCCCCTCAATGCTCCTCACAAGGACTTGGATTATTTTCCTTTAGCCGATATGGATTTTCAAATTAAGGACCTTCAGCTTAGTGAGAATCCTCTTCGAATATTTTGCCACTGCAGAGAAAATTATTTCAATGGTTCTGACTGATTTGTACTTTGGGAATCAAATCTTTGCATGTACCTTCTCCCCTCGGTCCACATTTTTCTTGAGTTAATCCATTACTGCCATGCAAATTATGATCCTAACCAGCGAGCAGTTTTATCCCCAAGCCAAAGTGTCCTTTTTCCAATAACTGCTCAGTCCATAAATGAAATGCTACAATTCCAACCTGGTCAAGCCCTCACCCCCCTGTCCATGGCTGAATTACTTGAGAAATCTACCAATCTCTCCCATGAAGAGTTAAACCGCCTATGCCAAACCGTCATGTTACCTGAGCATCAGCCCAAAATCCTTCCCCCTTATTGGTATACTTTTTTCACTGAAGAAGGTAGACTTATTCTGAACATGATATCTTTCATAATGGGTTTCAATACTAGTGAGTATGTTTATAAATTAACCCTAGTATTGTTATCTATTTTTACCCTTGGATAGCCTCCTGCTATCAAGTACGATTTTTCATCTTATATTGCTGACAAAATCCATGATCAGTTCATGAGATTTGGCAATGAAAGAGTGTTCAAGTATTCTTCTGTCATATATCACCTCATGATTTACTTTCAATCAAAGAGTTTCCATTTTTATGTTAAGAAACTTTATGCCAAGGGGAATCCCAGGTCAGTCATCTTTTGGTCTGCTATTACTCACAATTCCATTGATTCTCCTTATTCCTATAATGAGTTTTTTGACCTT
Organism: Pinus albicaulis; assembly: GCA_034641835.2. Taxonomy (NCBI): domain Eukaryota; kingdom Viridiplantae; phylum Streptophyta; class Pinopsida; order Pinales; family Pinaceae; genus Pinus; species Pinus albicaulis. Next base: position 538,480,652 of record CM076572.1, read on the forward strand.
TTTGTCCATCTTACCTTGCTGACAGGAATCTCTCCTCCTAAGACTAACAATTAAATCAAGAAAATCCTTCAGCTTTCAAAGCAGTACAAGGTAGGTGACTGGTACCTTTATCAAAACCACACAGAGATCAGAATATATGGATGTGAATTATGCCCATTCAAATTTCCCAAGTATGTCCCAATGAGACTCTTTGCATTAGAATATTTCAGGCAGATGAATAATTCAGATATAGTTCATTTATGCAATGCAAAGAAAAAGGCTCAGCTCAGGATCAAGAGCCAATTAGGTCCCTTTATTTGTAATTCTAGGGAAGCTGGAACGGAAGCCGAAAGAATTTTAGAAGATTATCTCAAACTAAAAAAGAGTTTCTACTGGGTGCCTTATGACCCAAACAACTTTATCTGTGATAGAAGAATGAAAAATAAACTATCACCATACATCCATCAAAGAATCCCAGAAATAGAACAATATGCTAATACAGATGAATCGGTGGAAGGCACATTGGTTGAAAAAGATAGTGAGCAGGTTAATGTTGAAAATGTGATGAAAGATCTTGAAAAGATACTTGACCTAGACTCTTTTGGACAGGTGCAGATACTAGGATCTTCTTCAGCATGGAATTCACAATGAAAATTGCAGGAGATTAGTACAGTGGCAGTGGAATCTAAAGGAAAATAAAAAGAGCCTGATATACAAGTTATTGAAAAATTCACAATGACAGAACTGCCTCATACTTCTAAAGGACAAGAGAAAGTACAGATTCCTCCTACTCAGGTCAATGAGCCAGAAATTTCTATTTTACAAACTCCCCTGAATGTAGAAAAGGGTAAAAAGAGAGAGGTTGAAGCATCTACTCCTATTGGTAGCTCCTCTGAACAGCAAGGTGTTAAAAGACATAAATTAACTCCTCTTCCAGAAGCTGAATCAGTTCAGGAAATCCCTGATAGCCAGGAAAGAGAAGACAGTCAGAAAACAGGTACAGGTAGTGGGATATCCACTAACTTTCAAAGAAGGGAGATACAAAGGTAACAAAGCACATAAATATCTTCTTTCAAACCTCCAGTAAAAGAAGCCTGGGACATCAAAAGAACATTCATCAATATAAAGGCCAGGAACGATCCAGTTAGACTTCAAGTGTACAACCAATATTTGAAAATGGCTCCTAAGAATCAAGAAAGATTGATGTCAGCTTATGACATCCAACAGGGAAAGATGTTAATGAACCACTTCAAACCCAGGGTGAAGCAACCTCAGTCAGCTGCAGATTAAATTAGAACTAATTTTGAAGTGTTAGCAAAGCATATCCATCCTTTAGATCAAATTGAGCTACACAAGCAAACAGGTGAGATGATTTATTCTACTATGACGGATAAATCAATGATGGCCCATAAGTTGCGGGATTCTTTGGATAACATTAATACTCAATTGCAGCTTGAGAAAGCTTCCTCCCAGGCTAAGGATAATAGAATCAAAACTTTAGAAGAAATAATCATTGGTTTGGGTCACAATCCTAAAGATGTGAAAGGTATCGAAGCTTTGATCAAAAGAAAGGATGATGATATTGCAGCTCTGAGAAAACAACTGAAATTACCAGCCTCCAGACATCCACAGACTACAGAAATCATCAAACAAAATTCTGTGGAAGAACTAATGGATTTTCTCTTAAAATTGAATGATCAACTTAACGCAACTGAGAAAGAGCTTGAGCAGGCATTGAAAGATAAGTAGGCAAATATTCCAGCATCTACAGCAGAAGTAGTGACAGGTACAACAACAATAGGTCAGCCAACATAATTGCCACAGGGCAGCACTACAAATTTGAACACTGATGAATTAACAAAGTCAATGGAATAAATAAAACTTTAGGCCATAGAGCTCTACAAAGCAAAGGAACAATTGGCCACTCTAGAACACAAATATGATCTTTCAAAAATGAATGTTGCCGATAAAACAAGGGAAGTGAACAAATTAGAAAATTGGTTAAGGCATTAGAAAAGGATCTCACATTGGAGAAACCTTTAAGAGAAATAAAGGAAATTATTTGGGATAATATCATTCAATCAATAAAGGACCTCTGGTCCTCAATCCAAATAATGGATGAACAAAATGATTTAGTCAAATTGGCCCTGGATGAGATTGAAAGAGAAAGTGAAGAGTTGGGAAATATGCCAGAAGAAGCCAATAGACTTATACATTTTTTGAATACTCAAACTAAAGATCAAGTTGCAGAATTTGGTATTCAGGACAGGACTGGAACAATTTTGGAAATAAAGAGAGTTTTTACTAAAAAATCTTTGGTACAGAATTTAGAACGAAGGTGCTCAGATATGCAAGAAGAAATCATTGCCTTCAGAGAAAGATTGAATATTTTGTTAAACAGAGGATTGCCTAGTCCTATGGTTTCAGAAGATAAATTTATGAACCTTAATAGTTATGTTGAAAAATTGGACAAATATGCTCATAATCAAGCCAGTTCTTCAACCAGTTCATCAACAGCAGCATTGCCCACAGGAAGAAATCTTCATGACAAATTGGAGAATTTATTTTATCTTGAGCATGAAGTAAATCACTTGTTCCCAAATCAGCCCAATTTCTTCAGATATACTAAGGCTGATGAAACACTAAGAAATTTGCAAAGGACCAGAGTGCCAAAAGCTAAATCGTGGGAAGAAATGATGGAACTTTTGTAAAAATTATCGTTGCATAAATTTTTTCCTATTTACCACAGTATATCATGATAAAAAGGATAGGAAGATGAAAAAAGGTCAAAGTGTATCAGAGAAGTCAAAGAGTATCAGTTAAATGAAGCATCCAGCACAGAATTACTAGAGAGGATAGCATCAAGCCAAATCATAGGGCCTGCCTCCAGCACATTCTCAAAAGAAGGAAACAACACAACATCAATTACCATTCTTTCTTATCTACGAGACCATCTGTCTCTATTTTATTGTAATTTACTTATGAGTCATCCTGGATAATATCTCAAGTTGTTATGAGATATTTTTTGTAAATTTTTGTATAAATATTCCCTCAATCAAAGTATTGAGGGTTGATTCTTAGACATTGCTGTACCATTGGCTATTTTGGAATAAAATTTCTTTGGATAAATTTCTTTGTGGCTAAGCTAGATGATGAATTGAAGCGAAAGACCTTTTACAGGATTCATGCTTCAGACTACGTATCGATAAGTTTATCTTTATCTTGTGTTTTAAACTCTTTATATCTGTTTATTATGTCACTGTGTTTCATTTCTGAATGATTAATGAAAAGGATTAAATCAGAAAGTACTTAAGTGTAATCTAATTTTAATCATTGATTATTCTAAATGTTTTCTTCTAAACTAGTTTAAACAAGGAATTCTTAATTGCTCCTGTTTTTCTAGTTTAAGCATTTTGGTTATTTAATAAAGAATACTTCATTTCTCTTTGTTAATAATCACTCAATTTTCCCTCTTATGAATGTGTTAAAATATTCTTAGTTGCCTTTCATCTATTTAAATCCATTGCATTCACTTTAGATCTAAAATTGTTCTCTGTTTGATTATCTTGCCCTGTAAAACCATCTTTTGTCTAGAGACTTAATCCAGTGAAGCCATATTTTTGACTCCATAGTCCAATGGACTAAACTTCTCAATTTTTCCCTCTGCTATCGAATTCCACCACCCAAATTCAAACAAAACCCCTGAAATTTACAACTAGCCTAATATCTTCTAAAAACAAAACTAAATTTTATAGAGAGAGCCCTCTCTGGGTACAGATTGGCTAGATTCTGTACCTAAAAGATTGGTTTTTGGTTACCTTGGACCCCTTTCCTCTTCCAACAACTTCAAGGAAAATATGAGTGATAACAGAACTAAAAATTTATAATGATTTAAATGACCTGATAAACAATGTATAGTATTGTGTACCTGTCTGATTACAATTTTAGAATCTCTGAAAACTTGTAGATATTTGATGTCTAATCCGATTGCTCTGTATAATCCTTGGACTAAAGCCTCGTATTTTGCGGTATTATTGGTGCAATCGAACTCGAGTCTGCAAGTTAGCTTAGTTTTGTTTCCCTCTGGACTAATCAACACGCATCCTGCTCCTGCTCCTTCATTAGACTTAGAACCATCAAAAAATAACTTCCAAAATAAAGATTTATTTACAGGAGCATCTATAAAATTATTACACTTAGAACTATCTGTTTGAGAAAAAATTTCTATTCGAGATAAAACAGAATGTTCTAAGTAAGGTGAAGTATGAGCATTAAAATTTCCTAAGAAAGAATCAACTGAGTAGTTGCCAATGATATTATTGCTATATGCTACCGGTTCATTTTCTCCTTCCAGTTTTGTTACTATGTATTTCTGATGTTTTTCTTGCTCAACCTTTATCTGATTTGGTTTACCATTGTAAGGGAGCCACATGTGCGACCAATCAGTTGCAAAGTATCCATGAAGTTTTTCTGACCAATCTCTGCTAAGAATTAAGCCATAAAATTCTGGAATATCTGCAACTAAAATGTTGATAACTTGACATACCTTTGTATTAGATGACAGCCTTATGGTAACCTAATTTAATTCCCCGATCACTTCAAATTGCGATTGATCTAGCTGAAATATGCGCACATCAGATTTTTGCGGTTGAATGTTCAACTTTGCACATATTAATTTTGGTAAAATATTATATGAAGCTCCAGAATCCACTAAGAAATTATGCAAATTTTTATTGAAAACTTCATAAGTAATAAGAAATGGGGGAGTATGAGATCTCGACCTTCCTCCAATTAAAGCGATATTTTATAGATCAATTTTATTAATCACATTAGTTGGAGGTCTTCCCATTTCATGGGAAGCTTGAGAGATTACAGGAGCGGGCAAAGGTTTTTCTGGTACAGCATGTAATTCTTTCAAAAGTACCTTTTGTTGGTGTTTTAACTTGCTCAATTCATAAAAAGTGATGTTAGCCCTAGTCTTCTTCATGTCTTCTATGATATTATACTCTCTTTCATCCGAAATGATCAGTATTTTTGATGGAGTTGATGAATCTGTTTGGACTGGGCTAGTTTGAGTCGCCTTAGATGTCGTTTTCTTGGCTGCAACTTTATCCTTAGTCATTGAGCTTGCGCTTTTTGGCTTAGGAGTAGGTTGAGGAGGATCAAGTTGATTTCTACTTTGAGTGCTAACCGAGGATGCCTCTTGATCTTCTTCATATGGGAGGATGAAATCCAACATACGTTGTACCTCTACAACTTCTTCTTCATCGGTAGTTTCTTCAGTAGCAATCTTCTCTTCTTCTTCTTCTGATTCAGCACTTGTGATAGCATTTGGCGGCTTTGAATCGGTTGAAGGGTTTCTTCTATAAGGCTTGTATGGATTTTTAGAAGATTTTTCTGCCACTTTTTTCTTAATGTCAACCATTTTGTTGGACATGGGTTTTAGAACTTTTTGCAATCCTTTTAAATCAAATGGATCTTTTGATTGTTTTTTCTTCGGGTCTTCCTTAAAAGTAACCTTCTTGGATTTTCATTCTTCTATTGCATTTTTGTTTTCTAGGGCTATGATACATTTCTCTACTGCTATTGCTTCCTTCATATTGTTAGCTAAAGTTGTTTTGTTAGCCCTATCAACGAAGATTTCTATGTTTGATGGTAAAGCAGAGATGTACCATTCACTTCGCACTTCTTCGCTAGGCTTGGAAGCAGTAGGAATTTTATTTAACAGTTTGTTGAAACATGAATTAAAATATTTGATAGGTTCTTTTGACTCAGCCCTAAGGTTAGACAGGTCATTGATCAGTGTCGCAGTAGACCTGTCATCACCGAACTTAGTCAAAAATTGATCTTGGAAGATATCCCAACTAGTGATAGATCCAAACGGTAATGAGAAATACCATGATCCAGCTGCTCCTTGTAGAGTATAGGGAAAAAGTCGAATGAAAACGTCTTCATTTGTAACTCCATTAAGATTTATGGACAACATAAAGTTATTTATATGTTCTTCCACTAGCATGCCTGCTTCAGGATTAAACTTAGGCAGCCATTTTTCAGGATGGGCTGGTATTTGACTCAAGGGTGCAGGCATTAAGACTGCCCCTGGGTTATTCCATGGAGATTGGGCCATCGCTGAACTACCAACAGAGGAAAGCACAGAAGATGATCCCTGCAGTTGGGAAGATGAGGATATTACAATTCCATATGCTTGAGAAGGAGATGTGGAAGTTCCAGTGGACTGACAGACAATAATCTGAAGTGCAGAGGTGGATGGTTGACTTCGCGGTGAAGAGGTTGAGATGGATGATGATGATGAAAGAGTCTCACTATCAGACCCTTTAGATGATTTCCTTGCTCTCTTCCTTTTAGGTAGAGGTAAATCGGTTGGCTGAACGCCAAACTTTTCACTCTGTAATTTGGTAAGAGGATGAGCAGGATTATATTATGAAGTCACAATGCCTTGAGATTTATCAGATCTTTGAGGTGATATTGAAAATCATTGAAGTTTATGGATCAAAGATTCAACTTCAGGAGGTTCAATAACAGATTCTTCCTAAAAGTCAGGGTTTTTGGCAGTGGTTGTTGTTCTTTCGACTTCTGGCTCTAGATTTAAAGATTCTAAGTGCGATGGGGAAGTCGAGGGAGATGGTGAGGGCGATTTACTCTCAGAATGGTATTTAGGTTTTGACTTACTTGCCATTCATAGTTCGAGGCCCTCCTTCTAGCGCCAAATATGTTGATAGCCCCGAAAATCGGGTCTAAAACAAGGGGGATACCCACCCGGTCCGGACCTTGGTTAGTAGCTCCTTTTCTGTTTGGTATAGTGGGTCCAACTGGGGATAATAGGACCAGTTTCCCAATATGTGTGTGTGTGTGTTGAGAATTGATATTTCCTTTCTAAAATTTCTAGAGTGAAATGATTTTATTCTAACTCTAATCTAATGACATGCAATTGTATTCTAATAAACAGAAATGTCTAATTCTACACTAACCCGGGATTTAATATTTCCGTTATGCGATCTAAAATGATTTCAAATAACAACTGGTAATAAATATCATTCAACTATTATAAGAAAAGAATTCAATAAAGATAAACCACTTCGTATAAAAATTTAGAACAAACAGTTGTGAAAAACATATCGCATAATAAGCTACTCACATATTAAGCATAAATAAATAGTTATCATCGTACAGAGGTGCCAAATGATAACTCAAGAATTCAAGCATCAATATATAAACAACTGAACATGAATATCACTTTAACACAAAGGGAAAAATAGTTAAGAAATAAAAGTACCATTTATAACTAGTTCTACTCATGAGCTTCAAGCAATAGTGACTTATCTCTTCTTAATCCAACATCCACTAAGAGTACAAAAGTGCAACATCAGTAGTAGATATTAAACACAGATATCAATAAATCCTGTCCCATTCATTCATCAAAACCTCCTCGGAGGGTGCAAAAGTGCATGTTCTGAGGACAAGTTTTTGACAAATTTCAAGACCCTTCTCTAAATGCATGAGAAGGGTTTAAATACTACTAACTAAATCTAAAAATAATTTATTACAAAAATGTAGGATACGGTTTAAATGACCGTTCTCATTTCAGGAAAAAATAAAGAAAAATTAATACTAAATCTAAAATTAAAACTAATCAACTAACTATTTGTGTATCTTTTCTTTGAAATCGCAAGCGTTCAACATTTGTTTGAGAAGAGTAGGCTGACCGACTTCTGACTTTAACTGTCCTGTGAAAACGGAATTGGAAAGAGCTGGAGCCATTTTCTCGGTAGAATTGATAATACATTTGAGAGTCATACACTAGCTATGTGGTTTTACCAAATATGCCCAGTAAGAATCCCAATTCAACTTAGTTAATCTTTTAATTGATTCTGCTTTTTCTTGAGCCTTCTATCTCCAGCCTGTCTACAATTGCTTTGCTTTCGGTAGATATCCTGGAGTGGTTTCTGAGATCAGATTTGCCTTGTGAAAATTTTCATTTATGCAGTCAATAACATTTTTTGCTGCTGTGGCTGCTTCTTCTACCGCTTGCTCTGCTTTCCTGATTTGTGCATCCCAATTGTTAAAGAGCATTTCTTTATGATTGTCGTTGATTATTGGTGCACCTACTCTTTTCCCCTCCTCTGTTTCTTGCCAAGCCAAATATTCAGTAACTCTTTTATCAATTAAATCATAATCATGTCGTAAGTATATGACTTGATTAGTGATTTTATCACTTATTTCACAATAAGAGTTCCATTGTGATATTCTTTAGCACAATATTTCTTGTTGCTGTAGTAGTTGATCATTTAAAGAAATGGATTCTATGATGAATTATGTAAGCTTAGGATCATCCTTGTGCATCTCTTGCATAACCTGTAGCTGTTTTTCTCTTTCAGCCAAATTGTTCTGGTATCCTATCAGCATTTTTCGGAAGTCCTGCTGCAATTTTTCAAGTTGTTTCTGTGCTTCGTTGTTGGCGTTGGCTTGTTGCAGTTGTTGTTGCAAAACCTGTACTTGATCTTCTTTCTCATTTAGTAATTTCCATACCTCATATGCTTTATCAATGGTCGCAGAGGCATATTCTTCTGTGATTTGAGATAATTTGGTGAGATTCTCAGTAGGATCGGTGGTAGGATCTTTCCATAGGATGTCTAATTGTTCTGCATCATGAGAGAGCACGTTTTCCAATTTCATTTTCTTTCTTTGTCTTCTCACTACTGCCTTGTGTTGTGGACTATAAAATACATCAAGAGGAGGAATTTCCTCCATTTTGAGCATAAGTTCAGAGGATGGGGTAATGGTAATATGTTCCATTTCTTAGTCATTGCTAATTGTTCTTGTGACTATATCTTTCGTTTCCTGTACATTACTCACAGGAGTCTGTGTGTTCTATCCTTCAATATTGATTAAATCATTGAATGTATCCCATTCTTTATCTAGCTCAGTTCTGACTGATGGTTGCTGTACGATGAGAGGGGGAAGATTTAGTTGTGGAGAGGTCAAAACCTGTTGCTGTGGGAGCTCCTTTGATTGGGCAGTATCCCTTAGTGACCCTTCACTTTTATCATGGTCATTTTCAGACCTATTAGAGTGTTCTGACATTTCTATCCCGGACTTAGATTTAGATCTGTCTGTGCCTAAAATTCCACTAAGACTAATACTGGGAGTTGGTTCCCTTATGGGTTCCAAGCGTAATTTATCGAAAGGGATACTAGCTAACCTCCTTTCCATGTATATCTTGAACTCTTGAAATTCTACTGGAGGAAATTGCATTTGGGCCAAATGTAGAACCTCTTTAATTGTGCCTTTCTCTTGGAACAAGTCATCAAAAAGATCATCTTCTTTAGAAAACACCTTTATTTTGACTGCAGTAGTGAAAGTTTTAGCAATATCATAAGGGTTGAATGGTCTTCTTGGAAATTTGAACAAACGTAAGCATGTTATTGTTATAGCATCATTTCTCACCTTGACATGATTCATGATTGCTTTATGGCTTTTGGGCACCCATTCCTACAGACTTGGACAAATTCACTTAAAAACAGTGTAAAATCCCCCATACGCGAATATGCCCGTACTTTTTCGCGTGTATACGCAAGTCCAGCTAGACTTTTCCGCGTATGCCATTAAAATGATTAAAAATATATATAAAAAATCCTTAATTTCACGCTGGGTCGATGGTTACTCAGGTAGTTCAACCACCCCAGCCCGTGGCCAACTGTTTCCAACTGCTGAAACTACTTGGAGGGACTATAAAAAGCCCTCATGTGTATGGCCTAAGAGAGAGAGAGAATTATTGATATTATACTCTGTTGGTATTCCCTACCCAAGTCTGATTCCCCGTGCCTCCTGCACTTTCCCAGTTCATTGTAGGAAACCCTTGTTTCCTTGAGATATTCATCCCTTTATATGTTATCTCGTATGCACCAGTTTGGAAGGAGTCTTAGCGAGGCAAGGGCTGGACGGATCCGGACGACGGTCTGCGAAGGCCTTGGAAGGATCAGGTGATCTCTCCACTTGATTACTTTTGTACGTACTATTTTTAATACAGAAGTATCATGCTGTTCTCGAAATAAACGTGTTAGTGTATGCTTTTATGTATGAGAATATTTGTTATACAAGCATTCATAATGATTTATTTAATGTTTTATATGAATCTCACTAACATTTAGAGTAGATATATGCTGTACAACTTGTCCTTTGTGCTGATTTCTTCTTGTATTTCAGGTTAAGGAGGAAGGACGGTTGCAGGGGGTTTGGACCCCACGTGGATCTACTTCAAACGTAGGACCAATGGGTAAATCTCTCATTCTGCTCTATTTAGTTTTTCTGAACATGCATGGTTGTGTGAGTCTCTGTTAAGTAGTACGCCCCTGCTCTGTGGAGGTTGTATCCCAACCAACCTCTAGGGTGTTAATTCCTCGAAACAGAACTAGCGACTCCGCTGGAGATCACACTTTTGTGATTCTCCTGTTGGGTTGTTTCAGTTGTTTGGTAGGTTGCCAACAGTTTTATCTGTCATTTGCAGTCCAGTTTGTTTTCTTGCAGTCAGTCTGAAGTCTTGGTATCTTTTTCAGGCTTGTTCTTTTGTTTTTTTTTCATTATTTACCTTTGCATACGCTTCTTCTTTTGCACACAGTCGCGTATACACGCGATTTTGTCTGAAGGAAACTGCGTATACGCGAGTTTCCCTTAGAACAGACGCGTATACACGCTGGTTGCACAGCTGTGAAGCCGCGTATACCTAGGCAGATTTTGAATTTTTAGGATTCTGGAGTTTTTGGTCCTTTCTGGCTGTGGAGGCCTGTGTCTGCAGAGTCTCTGTACTTACTAGAGTGTGAAGGAAGTGGTTTCATGTCTTTTCTCTCTTTCGTTTGAGTGGAAACTAGTCTTTTGGCAAAAGTTTTGTTTTGGTGCTGGCACTTCTGGATTGAGTTCCAAGATCGCTTTCTGAGCATTCTTGGCTGTTCTGCTTTATCAGAACAGAGAGCTTCTGCTCACTGACTCGCTCCTATATTTGTGTTGTGCTTTGCATTGCGATTTTTGCTTTGTTTTCGATTGGTTTTCTTGAGTTCCATAGGCTAGGGTTTTGTTGCAATTTTCGAAGAACTTTTCTTGCTTCTTTGGAGTCTTTTGTTGCAGCGAGTTTGCACTATTTGTCTGGGCTGATTGGCTGAGTTTTTGGTCTTCCGTTGCTCTTATTGATCTTGCTATCATTAGCTTTATAAGGTTTGGGAGCATTGTTGAAGTTTGTGCTTGAAATTCGGTCTCGTTTTGGCTTGGATTGTGATAGTTGTGCTTGGTCTTTTTGAGCTCTTGCTTTATAAAACTAAAAAAGCCCAAAAAATATTTGTTTTGCTTTTTGTTTTTTGCATTTCAAAAACTCAAAAAACATTGTTTCTTGTTTTTTTTTTTTTGTTGCATTTTCATTTTCGTTTTGCCATATCTTTTGGAGCTTTTGTGAAGTTTCTTGCATCTAGTTTTCGGCTTGATTTTGAGGAGGAGTTGTCATTTGATTTCTTCTTCTTGTTGTTAAGTGTTTTTGGTGTCTTATATTAAGAGTTCTTGTTTTCAAGAATTGGCTTTCTGGACAACAAAAGATGAGTTAAAACTGAAGGAGCTTTTTGGGAAATTTCACTTTGTTTCAAGAGACTTTTGCATCTTAGGATTTACATGCTTGTAGTGATTTGCATTAGGTGCATTGAATCATTTAGTTAGCTTCTTAGTTTTTGTGAGTGTGAGTTTGCAATTTGAAAAGAAAAATACAATTTTTAGTCTCGTAGAACCTGTATAGAGATTACTTTTCATCGAATGACAAAGAACTGCATGTGCATGTAGTTAATTTTTTATTAATTTCTTTTGCGTCAAAACACCATTGGTTTCATCTCCATATCCTTGTGACTTAATATAACAACCCTTAAAATAAGCGATTTAATCTAAAATCAACTAGCAAGTTTTACTAAGTGTCAATCACCAACTAGCTAGGTTGTAGGGCCTTGGAATAGGTGAGTGGAGAGTTAACTCTCAAAGGCCACTCAAACAAACATAGAAGTTGATTAATTGAGCGAAATCCAACTCCGTGAGGTGGACTGGGAAAGCTCTCATCCGAGAGTCAAGCGCGAGGGGAAGTGAAGGTTGAGAAGAGGGATACCCCCCCTCCGATTAGCTGAATCTGACCTCAAGACCGTTCCGCCCAAGTTTTGATACGGATTGGTGTCCATAGTTGCCTCTCCTAGGTTCCACACAGGTGACTGCGGGGGGGAATACCCGTGGTACCTGAGGCAGACGTCACATCACTTTCAGCAGTACTTCTGGGGGGTGCCCTTGCGAAGCTTGGGTGCTTGAGCCGGCAAAGGCAGTCGTTAGGAGGTCGGTGTAACTGTTTCTGATACCTTCGCTAGTTGTTCTGGGCCCTAATCATCCCAGACTGCTTTCGGAAGGCCCTATAATTCGCTTTCCTGTATTTTGGTGTCCGGTCCTCATCACCCGGAGCAGAAATACTTGGAGGCTGTTTGCTTGCTGTTTCTCAGGGATTTTTATTTTAGTGAGTGCTCTTTGCTCCTAGCTTGCCTAGCTTTTCACTTTTTGAGTCTAATATAATAAATCTATAAAAGTGGCTGATCAAGCGCCTCGACGTTCGAGGATAATCCAGGGGTTATCTCCCGAGAGTGCAGAGCCTTCTTCGAGAAGGCGTAGGAGCGATTTAGCAGGTGGTTTCCACCCTGTGGAGTCTGACGCTGTGGAGAGAGATCCTCCACCAAGGTCTAAAGGTTTCGTTGTTGATTCCGGTGTCGGTTCCGAGAGGAGCGTTCCGCTCACCTTGCGAGTGTTGTTTCCTCAGGAAGAAGATTTTCAGATAGAAGATATACCTGAGCCTCCTGCTATAGGTCCATCTCCTCTTCCTCCTGATCATCCGTTTGTTATTCAGTACATCGGACTGGAGTTTGAGAGACCGCCGGATCTTCCATATCATTCTTATCTTTCGATGGCCACGACTGGGAACGCGGCTTCTACCGTGAGTGCTGCAGGCATTCAGACCCCTACTTCTGTCGAGGCAGGGGGCACTATTGCTTCATCTTCGATTGCTTCTAGCACTGCTATGTTTGGCTCTGGGTTCACCCAAGCATATGCTTCTCATTCTGGCCCCTTCTGTTCAGGGATGTCCATTAGTGGAAATCCCTCTTTTTCCTTTTCCGCCGGTGCAGCTGGATCTACACCCATGTCTAACATGGCTAGTGGATCAGCTTCGTTTCAGGGTTTACCCTTTGGGACTGGGCATATTCCCAGTTCCAATCCTTCTTTAGGGTCGTTTCCTTTTACGTCCCAGACCCAGAGTTTCAACCCTTGGTCTGGGGGGCAAAGTTCGACTACTTTTACGGGATGGAATCCTGTGTTTACAATGGCTGGGGTAGGGAATCAGTTCTTCGCGGGTCATCAAGGGAATGCTTCTTTCCCTTCATCGAGTGCTTATCAATATTTTTCTCCTCTGTCTAATGCGTGGAACCCCTACCAGGGGCTTTCCTCTTCAGTTAATACTTCAGCGGGGGGAACTAGTCTGGGTTTTGGTAACTCGGCGTGGGGAGGAGGTTCTTCTCCGTTTTCTACGAGTCCTTTCTGGCAGCCTGGTGCCTCATAAAATCCAGGCTATTCTTTTCAGAATGTTGGAAATAAATCCCATCAAGGATGGAATTCTCAGGCTCCGCCTCGATTACCATTTCTGGCAACGTTAAACTTGCCAGACTTGTCAAAGTTAACTAATGACCCGATTCGGTATAGTCCGGGGTGGCCTCCGGTCCTGACCAAAATTCCTTCAGACATTCCAAAGTTTGAAGGTAAGAATGGAGAGGATCCGACGGACCACATCACCACTTTCCACTTATGGTGCTCGTCGAACTCCCTGATCGATGATTCGATTAGGTTGAGATTATTTCAACGCACCCTAACTGGGAATGATGCCAAATGGTATATAGAGCTCACTGGGGGCAGTTTCGCCACATTTGGAGAACTGGCTGTCACATTTCTTAACCATTTTCAGTTGCCTGTCAGATATGAGGCTGGGACCGAACTCCTGGCTAATTTTAAGCAGGATGAGGCAACTCACATTTCTGATCACATTCAGGAATGGAGGAGAAGGAAGAGGCTTATCAAAGCCCATATTCCAGGTGAATTCCTTCTCGAGTGGTTTTTGAAATCTCTGCAGTCAGACATTTCAAAGGATGTATCCCTATCAGGGGTATTTTCCAAGGAGCATGCCATCTTTAGAGCCCAGCAGTTAGAGTTGATCTATTCTCAGTCTGGGGTACTTTATAAGTATTTGCCCAATGCTCCTCGCTCCAAATTGGATTTATCGAAACCCAAACCTGGTCCGCATGGTGACGGGCTTGTCGGATCGGTCAATAGTAGTGCAGCCAGCCTGCTTTCTCAATTGCAGCAGTTGTCTTTACAATCTGCTCCTTCTGGTCAGGCTGTGCCTGCTGATTCATCACCTTCCCAGTCCTTGTCCATAAATGCTGTCCAATCTTCCGAGCCCAAAGGAAATCAACAATCCGATGGGAAGAAGAAGGGACGTAATAACAAGAAGAAGGGCAAGAATGGGAAGGGCAATGCAAATAAAACCAACGAGCGTGTTGGTGACGGTCAAAAGGAGAAAAAGAAAGTGAAGTTTCCATGCAAGCTTTGTGCTGGAGACCATCTCACACACCTTTGCCCGAAAATTCAGGATGCTCAGCGCCTGCTATCTCAGCAGGGTTCTTCTAGTTCCCATGATGTGCTAACAAACCCTTTTCCCCAAGGGCAGCAATTAGTTGTTAGCGCGAACCAAAATCCTGGGGCTTCCTCTGGAGGTGCCCAGGAAGGGGAAATTCCATCGAACATATTTATGATGAGTGCTCACGTGGATGTCGCTACGAGATCCCGTGATTATGGCGGAGAGGAATCTTCGAAAGCTAAGGAAGTTCCTGATGCTACTGAGCCGCTTCACATCATGAAGCCAACTGTTGAGTCTATGCCTCGGATGCCGAAAGCATCTTATAAGCGGTCAACGATTAATCCTAACGTGAGGGCCGCCCAGAACTACTCGATTGTAGAAGATCTGGCGCAGAGTCCTTGTGCTATGTCAGCTTTAGAGGTACTCCAGTCTTGTCCGGCTCAGCACAGTGCTTTGCTCACTGCCATTGGGGCTGTTGATCCGAAAAATTCTCTTCTGATTACTTTCGATATGACTAAATTTAAGAAGAGACTTCCTCATCACATGGCATTTCATATTAAATCATCGTATCGAAAGACCAATATCTTTCGAACGGTGGTTGATGAGGGTGCTTCTACTTGCGTGATGTCTCTCGCATGCTGGAAGACACTTGGATATCCCAAAGTTGTTCCATCTAGCACTGTTCTTACTGCATTCGATGGTCATTCTCACAGACCCCATGGTATTGTCCCGGCTTTGCCCATCTGTGTTGGGGGCAAAACCGTTAACATAGAGGTTGAGGTAGTGGATGCAGCCTTGGACTACAATCTTCTGTTGGGGAGGAACTGGATTTATGAAATGGATGCTATTGCATCTTCATTATTTCGAATAGTATGTTTCCCCCATGAAGGGAGGATCGTTACAGTGGATCAACTGGACTGTCCTCCTGTAGACCTGGATGCGCCTTCTGACTCATCTGTTCCTAAGTTGGATAATACTAAGGCACCTGTTGAGAATCTAGGAGTTGGAATGTATTCTTCCCTGATGGGTTCTTTTGATCTTCCTCCTCCTAAGGTGTCTATTAATTCTATTTCATCCTCCAAGGCTCCCCTTCGAAGAGAGTTCTTTCGAACTCATTATTTTTCGGACCCTTGGACCTTACCTTCCCCAACTGCCACTTTGGAGAAAGGGCAAGTGGGTGGAATGGCATTCCCGATTTCTGCAGCTGAGATTGCATATCAGTCTGTTGTTGACACTGCAGAGTCTGATCCAGCTCCTCTTTCGCCGGAAGAGTTGGATGGTGATGTGGCTCCGGCTTGGACGCTTACTTCTTCTTCTGCCCAGGATTGTCTAGATACCACTCTTCCATATGAAGAGGCCATCCTGGAAGCGATGACAGGTATAGATAGACCGTGGGATGATTTGCATCATCGGTCTTACTTCCTACCTAACTTGAGCGAAGTCGAAACAAGTTTTCCAAGTCCTCAGTCTCCTGGTCCTGTTCACCCAGTCTTGAGCCCTTTAGCACCAGCACAGGTTTATGCTGAAGGGAACATGGTTGTGATCTCTCCTACTATCCCGGTGAACATCTCCAGGAATCCCAACATTGTCGAGAACGTTTTCATTGGAGCCGAATGTTCCCATGAAGAGGTTCAAATCTATACCGAACTCTTCAAAGAGTATAGGGATGTTTTTGCTTGGTCTTATGAGGAAATGCCTGGCATAGACCCATCTATCGTTCAGCATGAGATCAAGACATATGAAAATGCTAGGCCGGTCAGGCAAACACTTCATCCGATTAATCCTAGGAAGGCAGTAGCTATCAAAGCTGAAGTTGAAAATCTGCTTAAGGCGGGATTCATTTTCCCAGTTCCTCTGACTGAATGGGTTTCAAATCCCGTTCCGGTAGATAAAAAGCAAGGAACGATTCGAGTGTGCATCGATTTCAGAGACCTGAATAAGGCATTTCCTAAGGATAATTACCCCACACCTTTCATTGATCAGATTATTGACGAGTGTGCCGGTAACGAGATTTTCTCCTTCATGGACGGTTTCTCTGGTTATAATCAAATTACTATCCGTCCAGAAGATCAACATAAGACCACATTTATTTGTCCCTGGGGTACGTTTGCATATAAGAAGATGCCTTTTGGTCTTAAAAATGCTGGAGCTACTTTTCAGCGGGCCATGTCTTACGCCTTCCACGACATCAAGAAAATTATCGAGGCATACTTAGATGATCTAGCTGCTCATTCTCGAAAGAGGATGGATCATCTTGGTCACCTCTGGCAAATATTTGAAAGATGTCGTTTTTATAAAATTCGTTTGAATCCGAACAAGTGCGTTTTCGCGGTAACATCCGGTCGGCTGTTGGGATTTATCGTGTCTAGGGAAGGGATAAGGGTAGATCCCTTCAAGGTTGAGGCAATACTTCGGTTTCCTCCCCCATCTTCAATCCGTCAGCTTCAAAGTCTCCAAGAGAAGTCTAATTTTCTTCGGAGGTTTATCATAAACTATGCTGAGATTACAAAGGGATATATGAGATTGTTGAAGAAAGGAGTTCCTTTTCTTTGGGACGACTACGCTCAACGCTCATTCGATGCCTTGAAAATGGCATTGACCTCTGCTCCTTTACTGAGTCCACCCGATTATAGCAGAGATTTTCTTTTGTATCTGGCTACAACAGAATATACCATCGGTATGGTTCTGGTTCAGGAGGATGATGCTCTTGTTGAGCATGCTATTTACTACCTTAGTCGAGGACTAGTAGGGCCTGAACTGCGATACGCCCCGATAGAAAAGTTAGCCTTAGCAGCAATTCATGCTGTGCAGCGACTCTGGCATTACATTATTCTTCGCAAAACTTATGTCTTGGCAGCTGCCAATCCATTTCAGTTTGTCCTCAGCAGGCGAGTGATTGGGGGCAAATATAATAGATGGATTGTGATATTACAAGAATTCGATCTAGAGTTCATGTCTGCCAAATCCAAGAAGTCATTAGTTTTTGCGGAATTGATCTCCGAGTTGCCTTGTAGAGAGAAGATGATCTATGATGAGTCCTTTCCGAACAAACACTTGTTTCTTATCTCTCCACAAGATCCTTGGTATGGGGATATCATTGTGTATCTCCAGACTGCAAAGTTTCCCTCTTCTTTTTCGAAAGATGAGTGTCGTAAGCTGCGTCACTTGGCCAAGAATTATCTGATTATTGGTGATGCTTTGTATCGTCGAGGGGTTGATTCAATCCTAAGACGCTGCTTAACTTTCGAAGAAGCTGAGGCTGTGCTTAATGATTCTCACAGTGGAGCTTGTGGGGGTCATTTATCAGGGCTTGCTACAGCCCAAAAGATTTTGCGTGCAGGATGATATTACAAGAATTTGATTTAGAGTTCATGTCTGCCAAATCCAAGAAGTCATTAGTATTTGCGGAATTGATCTCCGAGTTGCCTTGTGGGGAGGAGATGATCTATGATGAGTCCTTTCCGGACGAACACTTGTTTCTAATCTCTCCACAAGATCCTTGGTATGGGGACATCATTGTATATCTCCAGACTGCGAAGTTTCCCTCTTCTTTTTCGAAAGATGACCGTCGTAAGCTGCGTCACTTAGCTAAAAGTTATCTGATTATTGGTGATGCTTTGTACCGTCGAGGGGTTGATTCAATCCTAAGACGCTGCTTAACTTTCGAAGAAGCTGAGGCTGTGCTCAATGATTCTCACGGTGGAGCTTGTGGGGGTCATTTATCGGGGCTTGCTACAGCCCAAAAGATTTTGCGTGCTGGCTACTTCTGGCCCTCGATTTTCAAAGATTGTATTGAATCGGTAAAGAAGTGTCATCCTTGTCAAGTGTATACTCGAAAAATGCGCGCTCATCCAGCTCCGCTTTTTCCAGTCGTTACTGTCGGACCCTTTACAAAGTGGGGTATGGATTATACTACTTGTAACCCGCCTTCGGCAAAAGGTCACAAGTACATTATCGTAGCGGTAGACTACTTTACGAAGTGGGTCGAAGCTATGCCTACTTTTGGGAATGATGGTGAGACTGCAGCTCTTTTCTTCTTCAACCAAGTCATTGCTCGTTTCGGTATACCTAGAGAGATTGTCACTGACCATGGCAGTCACTTTCAGAACAGTATGATGGCTGAGTTGGCTCTTAAATTGGGTTTCCGGCGGGAGCATTCATCTCCATATTATCCTCAGGCCAATGGGCAAGTGGAAGCCGTGAATAAATCCTTGAAGACTATTCTTCAACGGACGATTGATAAACATAGATCCAACTGGCACATTATGATGTATCCTGCACTCTGGGCGTACAGGACATCAGTTAAAACTGCAACTGGCTTTACTCCGTTTCAGTTAGTCCACGGGGTGGAATCCGTATTTCCCATTGAATGCGAGATTCCTTCCCTTAAATTAGCTGTTGAGCTTCTTCCTGACACTTCTAGTCTGGCAGAGCGGCTTCTTCATCTGGAACATCTTGATGAGCAGCGTCGAGATGCCGCCATGTTGAATGAAGCACATAAAAACAGAGTTAAAGTTTAGTACGATAAGGCGGTTAAGCCTAGGGTCTTTTCCGAAGGTGACCTTGTTTTGGTCTATGCCCAAGAAAAAGATGCCTTGGGGGCAGGAAAGTTTAAATCGATGTGGTATGGCCCCTATATCGTTAAGAAGGTCCTTAAGAAAGGAGCGTATACCTTGGTTGACTTCGAAGGGAATGAGTTGCCGGAGCCCCGAAATGGGCTCTATCTGAAGAAGTATTATGCCTAGGCTTTGGCCTAGCATTTTGCTTTGTATATAGTTTTATCTTGTACATATCTGTTTGATTTTCGATTTTTGATGAGGTGGTGATGTTTTTTGATCTGCTTTGGCAGGTTGTGTTGATGTCATGAGTCATTTTGGTTTTGCCGATGGTGCTAGTAGACACACCCGGAACTTAGCTTCCGCGGCTTGGGTGCTTCATTATCCTTCCGGTCAGCTGTTGGTATCAAGAGGAGTTTGCATTGGTCCTGCTTCCAATAATGTAGCAGAATACACTGCAGTCATTCATCTACTCTCGGAGGCAATATCCTTGGGTGTTGATTCGTTGGTAGTTTTCTTGGACTCCCAGCTGGTGGTGTCGCAGTTGAACAACACTTATCGGGTACGAGATCCAATTTTATTACGATTGTTCTTGAGGGTACGTTTGTTACAAAGGTCATTTCAGTTTTTAACATTCATTCATATTCCTCGAGCTGACAATTGGTTTGCTGACTCATTGGCTAATCAAGCTTTATATTGGCATATTAATCATTCAATACAATAAATTTTAATCATCAAAAACATCATACATTTGATACATTTATCACATCACATCAAATATCGTTGTATATATATCATCGGTATGTCAAAAAACTTTACAAAATTTTGGATCCATAAATGCCGTACAAAACTTGGGCTTATGCCCCATCATGTTCAGTCTCAAAAAATATACAGTCATCTAATATATAAGATCTGTCTACTCCTGAGGACCCTGCCCAGAAGTTGCGTTCCTATAGAACATCACTGCAGTGGCCACACGGCGGAACAGTCTAACCCAGTCCCGGGGTACTCCTACAACCCGTCTCTGGACGGCTTCTGGCAAGTCCTCCACAGCAGCCAGAGGGATTTGGTGGGTCAGTCCCTCCAAGTTTCTCTGTACGGCCTGGAGTGTCCTGTCAGAATCCGATGTCTCTGCTACACCTCTGCGGCGATTGTGACGTGCTAGGCCCTCAGGACGAACTGGTCCAACATCTGAAACATGATCATTTTTAATTGTCAGTCATTATGAATCCAATCCAAAAACATGTTTGTTTTTCATTTTCATACATATTTGAAAATCCAAAAAAAAAATCATATAAGTTAAAATTTTTGAAAAAACTTACCGACTGCTCCCCATGCTGCACCGGGTGGAAGTACTAGATCTGGATCTCCTCGAAAATCCATCCCGGCATAGGGATAGTCGTCTACTGCGATGATCTGTTCTCTCCACCATAAGAAGAACTCATCGTCCCAGGTAGTTCGGGGTACCTCGCTGCCCCCCAGTCTCTTCATCATGTCTGCCCAACGGGCGATTCTTGGGTCCCGCGGGCTGCTGATAGTCGAGATGACTTTGGGTCTCAAAGCTGGAACTCTC
This sequence comes from Pinus albicaulis, assembly GCA_034641835.2. Lineage (NCBI taxonomy): Eukaryota > Viridiplantae > Streptophyta > Pinopsida > Pinales > Pinaceae > Pinus > Pinus albicaulis. The sequence goes on from CM076572.1 coordinate 538,501,464, forward strand.
TCGAAGAAGAATGTTGTCAAAATGGTTCCATAGCCAAAGTGTTTTTTTTTTGTTTGGCAAATGGAGGTCAGTTGTTGTTTCATGTTCTGTAGCAGGGCTGTGCACCAATCATACACATGAATTAAGCACTCTACAGCTATGCTCATGTGCGTCCTGGACGCCTGATGTAGTGAGGCAGATCCTGCCACTCTGCCGATGGTGAACAGGAGGATCTTTATGTGCAAATCCCTGATATCTCTGATAGAAATCTGTGTTCCAACCTTCTTGGAATTATCTACGCAATATATTTGGACATAGTCTTCCACGGTCAACCCTCCCAGGGGCTTTCCGTGCAAGTCCACTGGATCTCCCCTCCTAGAGAGTCCAGTGATGAAGTATATATCCTCCACTTCTATGCGTAGTGGCATCTGATCAATTATGAAGCAATCCTGATCTGCTTCCCAGTAATTTACGAGCATTTCAAGCAATCGCACATTACTTTTCATATTGGGCATTTTAAAGAATTTGAACAATCCACAGTTTCGGAGGACATTTTGTGCTGCGCGATCCTGCATGACCTCTTGGTCTATTGCGCTATGCTCACGTTCTCTCCATGAGATGGTCATCCTGAGAAATTCAATCAAAATTTGCATTAGAAACACTTTTTTGGGTTACGGACTTGCGCATACGCGACTTTTCCTGTGCACAGTCGCGTGTATACGCGGCTTGCCTTCATTGAACCCGCGTATGCGCAGATACGCATTTTTTAAGAAGGGTTTCCAGGCAAAAAATCACTTAATTTTAATTTTCAAACGGACAAAATGAATAAACAGGATGATTAAGGAGCCTACCTGAAGTTTCGCTGAATTCCAACGGTCGGTTGTTCCTGATTTGACGAAACAAGTTTTTAGCTCCAGAGCTCTTTTTCCAAATCAGCTATGCAATACTGAACCAATTGAGAGGTAATTTGTGTATTTATGGCTAAAAAATTGAAAATTTTTGCAAAAATTTCCTTATGCTTATTTTTTCGATCTATCTTATGTTGTATAACTTGATTGCTTGGAAGTGCCCAGTTTGGTATGTTTTCAGGTACATTTTGACGATTTTGAGACTTTTCCCGGTTTTTGATCCATGATTTCAGACTCTTCACGGCAGGTATATGATCTTCACTGGCATATAGGTTAGGAAATCACTTTCCGTTGCATCTTGCATTCTAGCCTCCATACTGATCACTTGCCTTAGGGTCGATCCCATCAGGTCATGAGTATTATACCCATTTCACTCGCCGATTTTTAAATCATGACTTGATGGTAGAGCCTTCCTTTACATGGGCTTCCTAGTTAGTTCCTCGCTATCACTTGTTGCCCATGTTGCTTTTTATGTAGGCTCGGGAGTCCTCTTTAGTCCCGCCATGTCTTTCATGTTGAAGCTTCATTCTTCTTCTTCATCACTTATCATTTTTCTGGCTTATACCCTAGAGGCTCCCTGGTGTCGTTAAGTTGTATTACTGCATTGCATATTGGCTACTTGTTTATCCTGGCCTTTAGCCGGCTTCATCTGGACTCGATGTTTAAGCCAACTTTTGACCTTGACTTTCTGTACAAGTTAACCATTGCATGCACTTAGCTATCACGACTTGACACCTTTGTACCCATGGATGGAACGTTCCTCTGAGTATCACTGACCATTTTTCGCCACCTTGCATTGAGCATAGGATTGTTCCAAACCCCGGAACTAGTGCATCTGCTTTCTTGATACTCGTTCTATCCATTGTACCATAGCATTCTTTTATTCTTTTTCAGGCTTATTATGAAAAAGACAAAAAAATCAAATATGACAAAAAGAGCGGGAACGGGATGTATCTTCGTTATTTTGATGGCAGTACAGAGTCAGTTTGTCGCCCTTGAACAAAGCACATATACTTATATATATTTCCTTCATTTGGGATGGTTCTAGTTTGACCTAGGTTCAGCCTTTACCATATTTCACTTGTCAGTTCTCCCCCGGTTGGTTATCTCTTCCAATCATATGGAGAGTTTGTTTTGCCTCCTGCAAGACAGACTTATACAGTGTCACTTTTTACTGCCATGGTCATCACAGAGTCGTGCTTTTGTTCAAGGAAGTCTAGCGTGAGTCGGCCATTCTACGGTGTCTCTTGACTCATTATTCAGTCGGCCTTCCCGGTCTTGTCAGTATCATGTTCTATCACATCAGATGTTTTGATCTTCTGCTCGTGCTGGTTTGAGAAGGTCTCCATTGACTTCTTGCCGGCAGGTTTGTCTCTTATCGACTACGACACATTGCTCTGAGAGCAAGCCTAGAGCCGCACCTTGGGCCTATTTCCATCATTGATAGGTGACCTCATGCTCAGCATTTGATCATCATCATGGGTCTTTGACTGAGTGGTTTCCCCTGTGTTCGACGTCAGCACACATTATCACACTTGGGATTCGTGCAGTACCTGGATTTCCATTTGACCCTATCGGTGGATTTCTCGCCTCTGTGTCAGCTTTCATTATTGGTTGGTTCGGAGGGTTTCTTCCGTGCGCTAGCTTCATCTTGTGCACGTCGGAAACGTACTTCGGTTTTGGTTCCATCACTCTACTTCGTCCGATTCCTTCCAAATCTTGGCTTGCGGGTTACACTCGCGCTGGACTGATGTGGGATGCCTTAATGCCTTCCTTCCAGTAGATATTTTCCCATCGACTCCGACTCATTGCTCTGGGAATAAGGTCTAGAGTCTTTTTGTCAGTACCTTAGGGTTTGCAGTCATCAGTGGCAGACTCTTCGCTATCGACAGTGGGGATTCATCATTGCCTTCTGATTGGTAGATTCTTTCAAGTGTTCGACTTCAACTCATTCATTCGCACTTGTCAGATTGTACTGGGGCACCTTGACACTCATTATCATTATCGGTGGGTTGTCTCGCGTTGGTTAACGGGATACATCAATGCCCGGTAATCCAACAATTTCTCACATGGTCGACTTCAGCTCATTTATTCCCAGTGTGTAGAATTGTGCCATAGTGATCGGTGAAGACCTCGGGTTGCATCAGCATTTCTCGGTTCACTGTTGACAGTCCTTTCAGTTTCTGCCAGTGTTGCCGTCCACCCTTATATGTTGCGGTTCAGCACAGCAGCATCTTATATGTTGATCCCCGAGTTGCGTGATTGTACCGTTTGATCCGCCTCTTATGATCCGGTACTTGGAGATTCAGTTACTTGATCAGACATCCAGTTGCACTATCTTTGATCAGCTTTCTATATGTGATACTTGGACATTGATACAGACTTGTATTTCCGGGCACTGCTCAGATGATTCACTATGTACTTTCAGTTCAGTTATACTTGTATACATATTGGATCTATTTCAGTACTTTCCATATGATGTATTTTTGACTGAGCATGGGTATGCCCGCCTCAGCATGAGTTGACTCTCTGGTTTCTTTCATTGGTTTTTAGCAGGCTGAAATCTGGTGAAGTCCTCTCTTGTCCTTGCGAAGTTCTTTCTATGTGCATAATACATTTCGGCCATCATGTACCCCTTCTGACCTCATATATTAGGGGGCATATGTTATAGCATCATTTCTCACCTTGACATGATTCATGATTGCTTTATGGCTTTATGGGCACCCATTCCTACAGACTTGGACAAATTCACTTAAAAACAGTGTAAAATCCTCCATACGCGACTATGCCCGTGTTTTTCCGCGTGTATACGCGAGTACAGCTAGACGTTTCCGCGTATGCCATTAAAATGATTAAAAAATATATAAAAATCCCTAATTTCGCGCTGGGTTGATGGTTACTCAGGTAGTTCAACCACCCCAGCCCGTGGCCAACTGTTTCCAACTGCTGAAACTACTTGGAGGGACTATAAAAGCCCTCATGTGTATGGCCTAAGGGAGAGAGAGAATTATTATTATTATACTCTGTTGGTATTCCCTATCCAAGTCTGATTCCCCGTGCCTCCTGCACTTTCCCAGTTCATTATAGGAAACCCTTGTTTCCTTGAGATATACATCCCTTTATATGTTATCTTGTATGCACCAGTTTGGAAGGAGTCTTAGCGAGGCAAGGGCTGGACGGATCCGGACGACGGTCTGCGAAGGCCTTGGAAGGATCGAGTGATCTCTCCACTTGATTACTTTTGTACGTACTATTTATAATACAGAAGTATCATGCTGTTCCCGAAATAAACGTGTTAGTGTATGCTTTTATGTATGAGAATATTTGTTATACAAGCATTCATTATGATTTATTTAATGTTTTATATGAATCTCACTAACATATAGAGTAGATATATGTTGTACAACTTGTCCTTTGTGCTGGTTTCTTCTTGTATTTCAGGTTAAGGAGGAAGGACGGTTGCAGGGAGTTTGGACTCCACGTGGATCTACTTCAAACATAGGACCAACGGGTAAACCTCTCATTCTGCTCTATTTAGTTTTTATGAATGTGCATGATTGTGTGAGTCTCTGTTAAGTAGTACGCCCCTGCTCTGTGGAGGTTGAATCCCAACCAACCTCTAGGGTGTTAATTCCCCGAAACAAAGACTATTGCAAGAATTCGAATGGGTAAGTTAAAAAATTTAGCACAGAGATGTAACAACGTTTGAAAGTCAATATCTGGAGACAGGAGGAGGTGCGTTCTGAATTATAAAGGTAAGCAGTTATTTGTTGACATTCGATTTTAAACAAAGCCTGAAATCGATGAATTGTGAAAACACTGTTTGCTGGAAGTATTCCTAAATTACGAGTCAAATGATATTTGAGTGATTGCATTGATATGCATTGAATGACTGAAAGGAACTGGCATATGGTGGTAATTAAGTCAATGCGTGAAGAATTTCATATGTCTAGAGTTTGTTTAACCATGTCCAGCGTGTTTAAAATAAAAAGGGCGCACATATAAATATAATGGAATGGAGTTTGACTGAGTTTATGAAAAGAACAAATGGCTAGTTAACTTATAAGATTGTTGAAAAGGCATTAATCAAAGTTGAATGAAGCATAGTTATTATCCATAAATGGAAATTGAGAGATATTTAAAATTTGATTATGGATTGAGGGATTTTAAATCCTATGAGCTTTCAAAATTAGAAATGTTGAGATTGCCCAATTTGAGTTTATTGGGGTAATAGTTGAGATGCATTCTTATATGCATAGTGGTGTGAAGATCCTGGGTATTGCAGGCTCTAGCCTGCATCATTTTGGTATCAGAGCTTGGCTCTGTTGAATTGAAAAATGTTTATTTTCTGAATGAGGACAAGAAGGTTTGTTGAACTGAAATGTATTTTTGAATGTGTGATGAATGATGAAGATCAGATTTTAAATCTGATATGAAAACTACACAAGTGAACAGGATTGCAGGGAGGAAAAGATCATGCAAGATCTTAAGAGGTGAGATGATTTTTCTGATTTGAAATTTGTAAATGCAGTTTATGGTTGCAGAGAAGATGATGGCAGTGAACCTGGCATTCAGTTAAAGGCTGGATAAGGAGGACAATTATAGTGTCCTGAAGAAGAAGGTGAGTTGAAGAGATAGCCCAGAGAGTGAGCAGAGGAGAGTGCTCAAAGGGTTTCGGAGGCAATGATCAACCAAGTACTTACCAAAAGACTGAGTGAGGAGAGCTTGGTGAGGTAAGTGGCAGCAAGACAAGAGAGCTTGTTGCTGAGGCTAGTGCAACTCATGGAGAAGATGATCATGGAGGATCAGAAAAGAGGTTCAGAGAAATGCCATAGAGGTGAGAGGACTGATGAAGTTCGAGAAAGAGAGATTGCAGTAATGAAGGTACAATTGCAGGTACTAGAAGAATGGCTGCAAGAGCAGGAAGATCAGAATAGAAAATGGATCTTTCCACTGAAGGGAAAGAGAGTGATTTGGCGACAATTGCAGGTGAAGTTGAGGAAAATTGTGATTGCCTTGTTGAAAAAGGAACTTAGAGTTATTGAGCCAGAGATGGAATTTGAAGATTCCACACGCAGATCCGTTCAGAGAAAAGTGTTGGAGGAAGCAGTCAAGACTGAAAAGTCTTGCAGTTTTAAAACTGACGAGTTGTGTATGTTTGCAGGTACAGCACAGGAAGATGAGCAAGCTTTAGAGTTTGTTCAGGAGAGAGAAGAGTTGAATCTGAAGGCTGTTCAGATCGATGATGAGATGGCAAGATCTCAGGAGGAATGCATGAAGACGAAGGAGTCTAATCAGGATGTTGGTGCAGAAAGAGAAGGACCAGCTGATGATTGGTCAAGCACTGGTGAAGGTATGGAAAGTTGTGTGAAGTTTCCAAGTTATACTCCTAATAAATTTATTGAATTGTACTGGAAACTAGATCTCCAAAGAAGAGAATTGGAGAGACAGAGGATTTATGTGCAGGATAATTTGCTGGGGAAACAAGGCAGGAAAGTTTCCATGAATGACAGTCCAGGAGCAGAGGATGGTAAGAAGGTGAGACTAGCTGACAGTCTCATGGTGAATGCAAAACAAAATACTGATGTGCTGATAGAAGAGTTGGGAAGGAATTTAGAGCAGCTTACTGGAGTGTTGCCAGAGAATGCTGAGGCGAAAGCCAGTAAAGATTTTCTGAGTCCTGAAGAAGACTTAGAGTTGCGGATGACTGAATCTACAAGTGAGACCGTTGGGTCTTGTGATTTTGATGCTGACAATTTGATTGTGTTTACAGGTGAGAAAGAAGACAGTCCATCATTTGGAATTGTCTTAGAAGGAGGTGAACAGTTGCAGAAAGAAGATGAGACCGTAAAGTCTCATAAGCAGAGGCTTGTTTCCGTGGGTGACCAAAAAGAGTTGGCTTGTCTGTATAGCCAAGAGAAGACTGGTGTACGAAATTTTGGAGCTGCTACAGTGACAGAGGGTGAAGCTACAGTGTTTGCAAAACTTGATGATGATGGACAATTTCTGAAGATTGTCGAAGGAGAAGATGGAGATTATGCTGGAGTTAATTTGCAACATGTTGATGAAATGATGAAATGTTTGCTGGAGACATTTGAACCGGAGAAAGAAGTTGCAGATGAAATTGCAGGTGATGAGAAAAGGAATGTTGCAGAGGGACAGGAAGTTTGGGAGGCCGCAACATTCATAGTGACAGCTAGAGCAACATGTGAGGCGACATTTATAGTAGCAGCAGCAGAAAAGGTGCAAAACAACAGTAAGGGTGAAAAGAAAGCGATCAAAACAAGTGAAGAACAAGCAAGAATGAGAGTTCAGCAATCAAGAGATGGAGACAATCAGCAGACAGAGGATATACTGGGCAGAGAAATTGAGTTGATAAGGAGGTTAATGATAAAAACAGCCCAGAGAAAGACAGTAGCAAGAAAGAAAAGGAGTGACAACAAGAGGAAGACAGTAGCAGATCTTGAAGGCAAAGCAAGTGGAGCACTACAGCACAAAATATGGAAACCTGTAAGACAACAGCAGATAGCAACAACAGTAAAGCAATTGACAA